>JARQOC010000002.1:289846615-289915638 GCA_033576535.1 Allobates femoralis | reverse complement strand
TGTTGATGCACTAACTTGTATGAAGCAATACAAGAGCTGCTTAAGAAGCGTATGTCTCATGTGTTTCATTATACCCATGCATTAGACTCTATATAGACTGTATCATATATGACACTGCTAAATTTTCCCACGTCAAGGTGTTTCCTGATTTATCCCCCGGGACTCTAGCTTTGAGACGAGCTTTCCAACCTTACACCAAGCTGCTGAGAGAGAAGGAGATCCCGTACTGCTGGGGCTTCCCGACAAAGCTTATTATTAGACAGGAAGATAAGACTCATGTTTGCCCGCTACCAGCATCGGCCGCAACTCTCCTGACCGAATGGGGCTTGGATCCTCCTCGCCCCTCTACATCGGCCTCCCAAGACCCTGCTGAGACGACTTCCACCCTCCGCCGCAGATCACGACGCCGGATTGACCCTGAGTGGTCTACTGTTTGACTGAATGCCGAGGTGCTATAGTTCAAAAATTGCCTGGGGGATCCCTCCTGGATCCCAACCTACATCCCATTTCTCCTTCTGACTATATATCTCTCCTGTATCCTTTACACTCTCTCCTTTGCTCACTATTTCCCCTTCTGTAACTGTGTTCTCTTAGATTTACAACCACCTATCACTGACTCACATACCGCTCCTCTTTTCCCCTCTTTCAACCTCCATTCCCACCTAACCAACTGTCCTCTTTTTTGAGGAATACTATCTCACACCACACTCCTCTAGCTTTTATTTTCTTACCCTCTGACGCCATCTACTGTCGACTTATAGTATCTGTTCCTCTTTCTCTTACTGCTCATTTCTTGATACTTTTTTTTTTGTTTTGTTTTTTATTTCTCCTTTATTCCTACACTATTACATCTCTTTTCTCTCTACCTCTTTATATCCTTTTGCGGGATATCTGGTGCCCCAAGAGTGCGTTTCTGGCACTCGTTGTCTGGGGACTACCCCGGATTTTTTCCTCTACCCAGAGGACAATGTTTTTTTTTGTTCTATCTTATTTGCTGTTCTGATGTTTCTTATCCCCTCCCCCCCCTTTCCACCCTCCTTCTCCCTACCTAATACCACTGTAAGGTTTTATATATGTATGATCTCTGTTTCAGGTGATGGGCATACTGATATTGATTTCATTTTATATCCACCATGAGTATTACTTGCACGTCCATTAACGTTAATGGCCTGAACTCGCCAACAAAACGCTCCCTGGTCTGGCGACAATTGTTAAAGCTCAGGAGTGATATTTACTTTTTACAGGAGACCCACCTAACCTTGTCTGACACCCACAGAATGTCCTCTCCCGCTTACCCCCACCGTTTCTTTGCGTCCTTAGACTCAAAGAGATGCGGTGTCGCAATTTTTGTCCACAAGCGCTTGGCGTTTGATCTGATATCCACACATCCAGATCCAGCGGGCCGATACGTTATGGTTAATTGCAGGCTGAATAATGTCCCATATTCCTTGATTTCTATATATGCCCCTAACACTGGTCAATCTAACTTTATATCTTCCACTTTTGAACGGCTCTTCCCCTCCTCTGTCGGGCGTAGGTTGATTGGGGGGATTTCAATGCCCCAGTGGAGCAGTCGGTGGACTGTTCTTCCCCTGCGTTGTACAGAAGAGATCTTGGCCCCACACTGGCTAATTTCGCTTTACATGATGTCTGGCGATATTTCCACCCTGACGAACGAGACTATTCCTACATGTCGCCAAGACATGGCACGTACTCCAGGTTAGACTATTTTTTATTAGATGATGCTCTTCTTCCGCATTGCTTATCGGCAAACATTGATAGTATTACATGGTCTGACCATGCCCCTGTCTCGATTTGTATATCAGATCCCCTTGCAATCTCTCCATCAGGGGTTTGGAGGATTAATGAATACCTGTTAAAGTCTCCTGCTAATGTGGCAACCCTCACAACTCAGCTACAGGAATATTTTCATTTGAATGATACTCCGGGGATCTCTCCTGAGGTTCTTTGGTTTGCCCATAAGGCTGTCATGAGAGGCAATCTGCTGAAGGTGACCTCTTGGACTAAGAAGAACTATAATGACTCGGTACAATCCCTCCTCTCGCAGATTAAGACCTTAGATACACAACATAAATCAGCCCCCTCCCAGCGAAGAGGGCTACATTAATACAACTTCGCCAACAACTGAAGGCTCTGATGCTTTCTAAAGTTGAAAAAAACCTAACTAAGTCAAAGGTTCTTTACTATGGCATGGGGGATAAAGCAGGAAAATCTTTAGCACGGAGAGTTAGGAAAAAAGAGTCTCTTTTAAAAATCTCCCATCTTTTGGCTCCTGATGGCTCACATATTCGTCACCCCCTCCAAATTGCAGACAAATTTAGAGAATATTATGAAGCTCTTTACAATTTAAAAAACTCGACTGATACCCCCCAACCTACCACGGATTCTATTAAATCCTTCTTAGATAGGGCACACCTGCCCGCTCTTTCTGCGGAGCAGGAGGAGACACTAAATGCTCCATTCACTGAAAATGAGATTCTTCAGGTGGTCAGAGCATCCAAGAAATCCTCCGCCCCAGGCCCAGACGGCTTTACCTATCAATACTTTCTCTCCTTTGCTCCGACTCTATCCCCTTTTCTTCTTCGGGTATTTAACTATTGTCAAGATACCGGTTGTATTGGGCGGGAGGGACTTCGGGCGACTATCTCTACTCTCCCTAAACCGAGTAAGCCCCCAACGTCCCCGGCCAACTATCGCCCAATTGCCCTTTTAAACTGTGATTTGAAATTATATGCAAAACTTTTAGCCAACCGCCTAATGATTGTCCTCCCCTCCCTTATAAGTCCGGATCAGGTGGGTTTCGTCCCTGGGAGACAAGCAAGGGACGGTACAAGGCGTGTTATTAACTTACTCGAGATCTTGGAGAGGGGGGGCGCCCCCGGTGCACTTCTTTCTCTTGACGCTGAAAAGGCGTTTGATTGGGTGCACTGGGGGTTCCTTAGTGAAGTCCTAGATAGGTTCCGAATAGGCGGACGCTTCAAGAGATCCGTCATGGCCTTGTATTCTGACCCTAGTGCCTCGGTTCGAGCCTCGGGATTTTTTTCTTCGGGCCTCGATATCTCTAATGGCACAAGGCAGGGCTGCCCCCTCTCTCCTCTGATTTTCGCCCTTGTCATGGAACCTCTGGCGCCCATAGTTAGATCTGACACGGCTGTTTCGGGAGTGGTGGTGGGCCCAGTGGAGCATAAGGTGGGATTGTATGCGGACGATGTGATTTTCATTTGCACTAATGTCCAAGTTACAGTCCCAGCCTTGATGTCCATTCTAGAGAGTTTTTCCAGGGCCTCCCTTTATAAATTGAATCTCACAAAATCTTCACTCTATCCGATAAATATTTCTCCTAATGACCAATTGACTCTACAACGACAATTCCCCTTTACCAGGGCGACGGGCGGATTCACATATTTGGGTATACACATTACTGACACTAAACGTCTTCTCCAGCATAATTCGGACTTACTCTTGAGGGACATCAGATCTCTTATTTCATCCTATGCCTCCTGCCAGCTATCCTGGATAGCTAGGATTCAGATAACTAAGATGACACTACTCCCTAAATTGCTATATTTACTGAGATGCATCACCCTCCATTTTCCTCAGAGGATACTGGGACTCTTTCAATCAGCATTAAGTAATTTTATTTGGCAAAATAAACCTCATAGAATAGCCTGGTCCACTTTGAACCTCCCCTCTTCGCTGGGTGGGATGGGTGCCCCAGATGTACGTTCTTATTATAAAGCGGTAACTCTAGATATCGCTAAAATATGGTGGTCTCCCGCGGATAAACCTCTCTGGTTGCAGATTGAGGCGTGGTACGCCCCGGACCACTCTACTAGACTATTGTTGGAGGTCCATCTTCTGCGTAATAGGCCTTGTTCCACAGGGCTCCGCTCGATGCAGGTGGTTCTCTCGGTCTGGTCCAAGCTGAGACTGGAGGGTTTAGGTTTATTGTTTCGGTATGTCTCACTAAAGGCAGTGGAGAGCTTTGTGAGCTCGCCGGCCTTTTCACTTGCCCGGTGGAGGACGGGGGGAGCTACCCTTCTCACTGACGTAATGGACGGAGTGGAGGTACTGCCCTTTGACACTCTTAGGAATAAATTTTCCTTACCCCACACCTCATATTTTCAATTCCTGCAGTTAAAACATTTTGTCTGCTCTATTAAAATCCCTCATGTTGATATCACAAACATTGACCCCTGTTTACAAAATTTTTTCAAGCAAAATTCCTCATCTCCACATGGCATCTCCATAATTTATAAAGCACTAGCTCGCCTGAGATCTCCGTCTAAACTCCCTTATATGTTAAAATGGGAATCCAGATTGGCTTTTTCTGCCCCACCGGAATCTTGGCGTATTGCTGCTAGGCATGCTGCCCTTTTTTCCGCCTGCATTAACCACCATGAACAGGCAAAAAAGTTACATTTCGACTGGTATCTAACACCAGACAAAATAGCCAGATTTGGTGATGGCTCTGCCCCTGGGTCTGGATTGTGTTGGAGGGGTTGCGGTGACCTTGGAACTGCTGCTCATACCTGGTGGCGTTGTCCAGCCCTGGGAACCTATTGGAAAATGGTTGAATCCCTCCTGAGTCATCTCACAGGTCTCACACTGTCCTTGACCCCCCAGATGGCTCTGCTGGGTGTGGATTTAGGGGACATCCCATATATGATTCGGCCCACCTACACTAATGTACTTATAGCAGCTAGACAATGTCTAGCAAAGAACTGGCGCTCCCCCTGATACCTTCACTTCAAGACCTTTTGGCGAGACTGAACCTTCACCTTCAATACGAGATCTCCTTGGCCCACGATGCGCCGAGGAGGTCAAAGATCTTACTGTGGTGGGACCCATGGATATGTTCCTCCTACAATACAGTTACAATTCCCACCTGATAACAGCTTGCTATTTAACGAAACCTTACCACTGTTTTTATTACTATCTCATAAAATGTATACATGCCTAACTACTAACATTCAGTGCCGGGACAAGGCATTTTGGTGCCCTAGGCAGGTAAGGCAAACGGCGCCCCCCCCCCCCCCCCCCCCGAAATATGTCTAGGAATAAAAATGTCAACATACTTTAAAAGTAAATTTAATTTAAAGGGACCTATAAAAGGTTCGTCCAACCACACTACAGAGACCATACTGATAGGATGTTTACATTGTGAGCCCCAATGGGGACAGTGTTGATGATGTATGCAAAGTGATGTGGAGTTCATAGTGTAATATAAATGCAAAAAGTATTATTCTTAATATTATGTCACAATACCAGGCTCTGAGGATCTTCTATTTCGAGGTCAGGGACTCTCTGATGCCATGTTGCTGTCTGTCTCGCTGTCGTCCTCTTTTGACACTGCAGTGCGGTGGACAAGAGAGCATTAACTGGTTAATAACAAGAAGTATGGAGTGTGTACTAACTGAGCCATAAACCCTCCCCTTACCATGAAGTATGGAGTGTGTACAAACTGAGCCATAAACCCTCCCCATACCATGTCCAGAAGACATTGTAGGATTACTATATGGATTTTAGTATTAGGGTATGGACACACTGGCGTGAAACGCGGATGAGTGCAATGTGTGATTTCGTCACATTGCACTCGGACCAATGTTATTCAATGTCTGAGAGCAGATTGGCGAGTGTCGGACGCTTTTTTCTCAGCCAGATTCAGGATGAGAAAAAAGTCGCAACATTCTGCGACAGTATGTGATTCCCACGCGAGACTCACCAATGCAAGTCTATGGGTCTGACAAAATCACATACCGCACTGACAGCACATGGACCATCCGAGAGGCATCAGTTTTTTTCACGGATACATTATCATTCTGTAACTGAAAACACTGTAAAATGTTCCTGTAAATGATTCTACAGTAAATAGCTGCTGAGGAAAGAACAGATTGCACACGGATGTGATCTGAGAGAAATGTCGGACACTCGCACAGCAGTTGGATGCCAAATGGACCAAGTAACCGATGACACTCATCCAACTCTCCTGGATGAGAAACAGACCAATTTTAAGGCGGCGGGAGACAGTGTACCACCGTGTCCTCAGCTCCGTGCTGTGCACACAGTATACCACCATGTCCTCAGCTCTGTGCTGTGCACAGAGAGTGTACCACCAAGTCCTCCATGTCCTCAGCTCTGTGCTGTGCACACAGTGTACAGTACACTGTATGTGCACAGCATGGAGCTGAGGACATGGTGGTACACTGTGCACAGCACAGAGCTAGGGAGATGGTGGTACACTGTTCACAGCACGGAGCTGAGGACATCCCAGAATAGACAGACAGGCCACAGACGGGCGGCGGGACAACACTGAGCCCACCTGGAAGAACTACAACTCCCAGCACCCAACACACTGCCCAGAAATCATATAGGACAGGCAGAAGAACTACAACTCCTAGCATGCCACACCCTGACAACACAGAAAGGTGGCGGCAGCTGCATGGAGGCAGACACACGGTACAGCTGCCAATATCACCACACACAGCGCCAGCCACAGCCCCTGTCCTCCTGCACCCCTGTCCTCCACAGGAGGATACAAGAGCCACAGACAGTCCTCTCACCTCCTCCAACAAGGAGCAGGTGATTGAGGCAACAGCATGCCCAGCCATCACACTGATATACTGAGCACAGATCCATCCCCAAGGGATCCGATGCTGCAGCATGCCATATACTGAGCACAGATCCATCCTCAAGGGATCTGGTACTGCAGCATGCCATATACTGAGCACAGATCCATCCCCAAGGGATCTGATGCTGCAGCATGCCATATACTGAGCACAGATCCATCCCCAAGGGATCTGGTACTGCAGCATGCCATATACTGAGCACAGATCCATCCTCAAGGGATCTGGTACTGCAGCATGCCATATACTGAGCACAGATCAATCCCCAAGGGATCCGGTGCTTCAGCATGTCATATACTGAGCACAGATCCATCCCCAAGGGATCTGGTACTGCACCATGCAGTATACTGAGCACAGATCCATCCCCAAGGGATGCGGTGCTTCAGCATGTCATATACTGAGCAATGGCACAGATCCATCCCCAAGGGATCTGGTACTGCAGCATGCCATATACTGATCACAGATCCATCCCCAAGGGATCTGGTACTGCATCATGCCATATACTGAGCACAGATCCATCCCCAAGGGATCTGGTACTGCAGCATGCCATATACTGAGCACAGATCCATCCCCAAGGGATCCGGTGCTTCAGCATGTCATATACTGAGCACAGGTCCATCCCCAAGGGATCTGGTACTGCAGCATGCCATATACTGAGCACAGATCCATCCCCAAGGGATCTGGTACTGCAGCATGCCATATACTGAGCACAGATCCATCCCCAAGGGATCTGGTACTGCGGCATGCCATATACTGAGAACAGATCCATTCCCAAGGGATCTGGTACTGCAGCATGCCATATACTGAGCACAGATCTATCCCCAAGGGATCTGGTACTGCAGCATGCCATATACTTAGCACAGATCCATCCCCAAGGGATCCGGTGCTTCAGCATGTCATATACTGAGCACAGATCCATCCCCAAGGGATCTGGTACTGCAGCATGCCATATACTGAGCACAAATCCATCCCCAAGGGATGCCGTGCTTCAGCATGTCATATACTGAGCACAGATCCATCCCCAAGGGATCTGGTACTGCAGCATGCCATATACTGAGCACAGATCCATCCCCAAGGGATCTGGTACTGCAGCATGCCATATACTGACCACAGATCCATCCCCAAGGGATCTGGTACTGCAGCATGCCCTATACTGAGCACAAATCCATTCCCAAGGGATCCGGTGCTTCAGCATGTCATATACTGAGCACAGATCCATCCCCAAGGGATCTGGTACTGCAGCATGCCATATACTGAGCACAGATCCATCCCCAAGGGATGCGGTGCTTCAGCATGTCATATACTGAGCACAGATCCATCCCCAAGGGATCTGGTACTGCAGCATGCCATATACTGAGCACAGATCCATCCCCAAAGGATCTGGTACTGCAGCATGCCATATACTGAGCACAGATCCATCCCCAAGGGATCCGGTGCTTCAGCATGTCATATACTGAGCACAGATCTATCCCCAAGGGATCTGGTACTGCAACATGCCATATACTGAGCACAGATCCATCCCCAAGGGATCTGGTACTGCAGCATGCCATATACTGAGCACAGATCCATCCCAAATGGTACCTTTACACGCCGCCACGGCAGGCTGGATACATCGCGCTACAAGCTACAATTGTAGCTTGTAGCGTCCATATCGCCTGTAGTAGCGGCGTCTGAAGAGGCGACGCTACAGCCGGCGACAGATACATCTGTTTATGGTCTCTGCTCATAAACTTAAGGCAACATCGCCGATGGTAGCGAGCTGTATCGGCGTGTAAAGAGGCAACGGAAGGGAACTCTGGACACCCGGGGCTGTAGCTGCAATGTAGCTAAGGCGTGACCTCGGCTCCATGTTACCGCGCCCCATCACCGATCATTGGTGGAAGCTGCTGCATGACGATTGGTAGTCGCTGCATAGGGAGGCATATTTAAAGGAGCTGACGAGTCACACTACACAATCGCTCGAGCGTCATGTATTACTCAGCCTCCTGCGTTGCCTGCCCAATCAGGATGTTATTGCTTCGTCCTATCAGCGTACGGAAGTCTTGTAATCCACAATTGGAGCACGCCTATGTGCTGTCCCTGCTGCACCAGGTCCGCCCATAGTAGCTGGTTGTAGCGGTGTGTAAATGAGCAACAGCTGGCTACTTGAGACACCCGGCGATGTAGCTAGCTATAGATGTAGCGTGGCGTAGCGCACCTTGTGGCGGCGTGTAAAGAGGGTGCGTTGACCGTTTGTAGCCGTTTGAGCGTGCTCGTGCACGTGAAGTAGCGCGATGTATCCAGCCTGCCGTGGCGGCGTGTAAAGGTACCAAAAGGGATCTGGTACTGCAGCATGCCATATACTGAGCACAGATCCATCCCCAAGGGATCCAGTGCTGCAGCATGCCATATACTGAGCACATATCCATCCCCAAGGGATCCAGTGCTGCAGCATGCCATATACTGAGCTTAGATGATAGATCCATCCACACGGGACCGCCGCTAACCTTAACGCTGCAGGCACCAGGCGCCGCTGCCAGGAGCCCACATTAATTTAGGTCCCGGTCTAGGCCTACATCATGGCGCCGCCTGTCATGCCTAACCGCAATTGGGCGCCGAGCATGTCAGTCATGCGCTCGGAACACGCCCCGCTATGAAGTCCCGTCCTCCCTCCTCTCCGCCCGGCGTGGCCGCCGGCGTCCAGCACGGGCCCCCCAGGGGATGCGGGGCCCCCCCAGGGGGCGGGCAATGGGCCCCATCATGCAGGAATGCGCCCTGCCCAAAATGGCGCCCTAGGCGATCGCCTAGGGTCGCCTAGCTGTCGTCCCGGCCCTGCCGGTGACACAGAGGATCCTGAAAACTATGCTGGGCTCCCTGAGGTGTTCGCTCCAAGCTGACATGAGAGACATGATGGAGGAATTTAGGCAGGAGCTCTCCTCCCTGGGAGACAGAACCTCGCATATAGAGGAGAAGCTGGGAGAGTACGCAGCAGCTCATAATGAACTTGCCACAGATTATGCACAGATAGAGGGAGACCTTAAGCAAGCACTATTTAAGATCTGTGATATGGAAGACAAGCTGCGCAAAGGTAACATAAGGATCAGGGGCATCCCAGACCCACAGAATAATGAGGATCTCCCGTCTATAGCACAGCCACTTCTCCAGATGATACTACCAGATGCCTCACAGGGAATTTTAACAGTGGAGAGATCTTTCAGACTTCCAAAGCCCGTTCACATCAGTAAGGCTCTCCCTATGGATATCCTGATTGCTTTATCCAAACCCAGCATTGCTGAGACTGTTTTGCGAGCCATGAGACAGACCCTCAATCTATCAGCCCCATATGCTGGAGTGACGGTGTTCCCGGATCTCTCTGCAGGCAACCTAGCCCAGAGGCGGGAGTTTGCACCATACTGCAAACTTCTAAGAGATAGGGGCATTCAATATAGCTGGGGCTCGCCAGTTCATGTCCGGTTCCGGTATAAAGGTACTGCTCAGGTGTTTCACTCTTCCAGTCGTTTGGGTAAGGCATTAAAAGACTGGAATCTGGTCCTGAGCTCCGAGAAATAACCACAACGTCACAGTCCAGGATCCTCATCTAAGACCCGCTTGATGGTGCAGGAGTGGGAAAAGGCTGGTTGATTCTCCATACTGACTCAGGCCGGGCGATCTGCGGGCCTCAAGGCCTTATTTTTCTTTTTTATATTTTGCCTTATTTCTTCACCCTCTGAACTCTGGACTACCTAGAACGCTATCGGAGGGTAGTTTACCCGGAGACTCTTTCATTCTATCCCAGGTAGATGGGGATGGGCTTGCCCCCCTTGGTGGGAATTTTCCCATCTAACAATGTTGGATGTTTTTTTATTTTTCTTTCATTTTTATCTCTCTGTTTTTTCTCCAGGACTGTTTGTTGTGTCCCTCTCCCACCCTTTCCCTCCCCTTAATCCTTCCCCTCCCCTTTCCTTTTGCAGGACCTACACAGATATGAGACCAAAGGGAATAGCTTGTAATAAGCTGTGGCGCGGCATGCAGATTGCTTACTCTTTACTTTTGCCATGAGTACAACGGGACTTACCCTTAATGTTAATGGTTTGAATTCTCCTGGCAAGAGATCTTTGGTCTGGCGCCACCTACTGCATAATCGTAAATATATTGCTTTCTTACAGGAAGCCCATTTGCTGTCAGATGATACACATAGAATGACTTCCCAGACATACCCACATCAATTCTTTGCATCTGCGTCTAAAAAGCAAGCAGGTGTTGCAATACTAATTCATAAGCGAGTGGCATTTGTGTTGCAGGAGGTGTTCCCAGATCCAGAAGGGCGATTTCTAATGGTTGTGGGCACTATTAATGGAATGTTAAATACGATGATCTCGGTGTATGCCCCTAACTCGGGGCAGGTGGCCTTTATCCGGGCAACGCTAGACAAACTGCTTCCCCAGGCATGTGGACACAAGTTGGTGGGTGGTGATTTTAATGCTCCTATGGACAGAATACTGGACTGTTCACAGTCTTCGATTAGTAGACGGGGCCTTTGATCTCGTCCTATCATTTACATGATGTTTGGCATTACTTACATGGTAACGAAAGAGATTATACCTATATGTCGCCTAGACACGGCACGTGTAGTCGAATAGATTTTTTTTCTGGTGGATGATGGTCTCCTCCCCAAATGCTTGGGAGCAGAGATTGGATCCATCACGTAGACGGATCATGCCCCGGTCTCCGTGGCGCTTGCAGACTCTCTAGCTGTCTCGCCACCAGCCTTGTAGCGGCTCAATGAAGCATTGCTATCTTCCCCCTCAAATTTAGAAGATCTTACTCAACAGATGAAAGAGGTGTTCCTGCTGAACGATGATGAATCTGTGACCCCTGACATTTTGTGGTTTACCCACAAGGCGGTCATGCGGGGAGCTCTATTGAAATTGGCTGCTTACACTAAAAAAAAATATAACCTGGAACTGCAAACCCTCGTTCAGCAGATTGGATCTCTAGAATCTAGCTATAAACGCTCCCCTTCGGATAACCTGTGAGAGGCCCTTCTACAGCTACGCCACAAGCTTCGAATTCTGATGCTTGCAAGGGTTGAAAAAAAATTATTGAAAGTTAGGGCTAAATATTATAGTATGGGAGACCGGGCGGGCGCTCTCCTGGCTCGCTGGGTCACAAAAAAGGAAATGCAGTCCAAAATTGCCCAATTAATTACTCCAGAGGGTGCACAAATCCGTAACCCAATACAGATTGCGGAACAATTTAAGCTCTATTATTAAAACCTGTATAATCTTCGAAATTCTACAGATACTCCCCAACCCACAATGGAGGCTATTCGTGATTTTCTGAGTCGGGCCAATCTCCCAGCTCTTACGGCAGCACAGGTATCCTGGCTAAACTCCCCGCTAACAGAACAAGAGATTCGAAATGCGATCCAGTCAGTGAAGAAGGACTCTGCTCCTGGTCCGGACGGCTTTACGTACCGGTACTTCTCAGTATTTGAGGACATGCTTCTACCACGTTTATTGAAGGTCTTTTCTTACTGGCAGGATCAGTGAAAAATTCGAAGTGAGGGGCTACAGGCTATTATCTCGAGAATTCCCAAACCAGGAAAGGCCCCCACGTTGCCCGGTAACTACAGGCCAATCGCCCTCCTTAACTGCGACCTAAAGCTCTACACCAAAGTATTGGCCACTCGTTTGCAAGTGGTTCTCCCCTCCCTCATCGCGCCGGACCAGGTAGGATTTGTACCTGGAAGACAGGTGCAAGATGGGACAAGGAGATTGATTAACCTCTTAGAGGTGCTGGAGAGAGGGGGAGACCCTGGAGCTTTGATCTCCCTGGATGCGGAGAAGGCATTTGACTGAGTGCACTGGGGGTACGTTAGTGCAGTCCTGAATAAATTAGCATTATTTGTCTGTTTCTATACCTCTATAATGGCCCTGTATTCTGCCCCTAGTGCCTCGGTCCGTGCCTCTGGGTTCATCTCGTCATCTTTTACCATCACAAATGGCACCCGTCAGGGTTGCCCTCTCTCTCCGCTCATATTTGCCTTGGTGATGGAGCTAATGGCTGCTATCATTAGGTCAAATCCTGCTGTGACGGAAGTATCTTTGGGAGCGGTGGAGCATAAGATCGGCCTGTACGCCGACAATGTGATCTTCATGTGCACAAATATAGCTACGACTATACCGGCAATAATGAGTGTCCTGGATGATTTCACCTGGGTGTCTTATTATAAATTGAATTTAACTAAGTCCGTGATATATCTGATTACTGTCCCAACTCCTCTTCGAGAAACGTTACGCCAGAAATATCCCTTCACTTGGGCTCTTACTGAATTTACATATCAGGGAATAAAAATAACTTGTATAAAACGTATATTACAAACTAACTGTGACATACTTATGAAAGACTTATCTGCTCTCATCTCCTCGTACTCTTCCATACAACTGACGTGGATGGCGAGAATACAGCTAGTTAAAATGAACCTCCTCCCTAAAATTATATACTTGCTCCGGTGTTTGCCCCTGTATTTTCCAGTTAAGCAAATTACTCGATTGCCGACTTTATTAAATAAATTTATCTGGAACAATAGACCACATAGAGTGGCGGACAACATATTGGTACTGCCGGGAAAGTTGGGGGGTCTGGGAGCTCCGAATATCTGAGCATACTACAGAGCAATCCTCCTTGAAGTAGCGCAGATCTGGTGGTCTGGCTATATGGGACCCTTATGGCACTAGATTGAGACCTGGAGTACGCCTAGACATTCCACCAGACTACTGCTGGAGATTCAGCTCCTACACTGCAGGGAACACACTGGCTTGCTACGTTCTATGCAAGCTGTATTGAAAATTTGGTCCCAGTTAAGGGTGTCACACCTGGGCTTTTTATACCGGTATATTTCTCTAAATGCACTGGAGGATTTGATTGACTCATTATCCCTGAATGCTTGGAGGAAAGGGAGAATTAATTCTCTCTCTGATATAGCTGATAATTTAATCATGAGGCCCTTTGACTCAATAATATCACGATATTCAATACCATGCACGACTTTCTATCAATACCTACAAATACGCCACTTGCTTTCTTCCACGGCGATCCACTGGGAGGAGGATAGGGAATGGAACACTGCCATACAAACATACTATAAACATAATACGATTGTTCAGCACGGTATATCGGTTTTATATAGAGCTCTTGTGGAACATAACTGTACTAGCAAACTACCCTATATGGAAAGATGGGAGTCCAGGCTTTCATTCTCTGCCACTTTGGAGGAATGGCGCACTGCCGCACAGCACGCTGCCACATATAGTGTATAGGCCATCTAGAACAAGCAAAAAAAACTCTCCCTTGATTGGTATCTGACTCCAGTCCGCTTGGCTGGCTTTAAGGGAAAGTCGCCGTCAACTTCTCCAAAGTGTTGGAGGTTATGTGGGGTATGGCAGGCGCAAATACGCTGCCAACGCCCCACATACCACTGTCCTAAATTCTCACATTTCGCGACTCATAGCTCTAGAAATGTTGCCTTTCCGGCTGGTGGAGACGGAAGCATTCCACGACCTGATGGCGGCTGCTGTCCCACGTTACTCGGTCCCCAGCCGCCACTATTTCTCCAGATGTGCCGTCCCCGCATTGCATAACCACGTGTCCCAAAGCATCACACGTGCCCTGAACAACGCTGTTTCAGCCAAAGTCCACCTAACCACAGACACGTGGACAAGTGCTTGTGGGCAAGGCCGCTACATCTCCTTGATGGCACACTGGGTTAATTTTGTGGAGGCTGGGACCCAGTCTGAGCGAGGGACGGAACACGTCCTTCCCACACCAAGGATAGCAGGCCCTACCTCTGTCAGGGTTTCACCGACACTCTACAGCTCCAGAATGTCATGCTCCTCAGCCTCCTCCTCCTGTGCATCCTCATCCACTGTACCCTCCACACCAGTCCCAAGCTGGAAGCACTGCAGCACTGCCTCTGCGAAGCGGCAACAGGCTGTGCTGAAGCTAGTCTGCATAGGTGACAAACCCCACAATGCAGAAGAGGTGTGGACAGCTCTGAAACAGCAGGCAGATCACTGGCTCACACCTCTGAACCTAAAGCCAGGAAAGGTCGTGTGTGACAATGGCCGGAACCTGGTGGCAGCTTTGAGGCGAGGCCAGCTGACGCATGTTCCATGCGTGGCCCATGTGCTCAACCTCGTGGTTCAGAGGTTTCTAAAGTCATACCCAGAGCTGTCTGAACTGCTGGTAAACGTTTGCCGTCTGTCTGCACATATTCGCAAGTCACCTGCTGCTTCAGCCGGCCTTGCCGGCTTTCAGCGCCGTTTGCGTCTTCCGGCTCACAGAGTGGTGTGTGATGTCCCCACGCGTTGGAATTCAACTCTGCACATGTTGGTCAGGATATGTGAGCAGAAGAGGGCAGTTGTTTACTACCTGCATCACCTAAGCCGTCGGGAAATGGGTCAAACTCCACACATAACACCTGAGGAGTGGAGATGGATGTCTGACCTATGTACCGTCCTCCAAAACTTTGAGGACTCCACCAAGATGGTGAGCGGCGATGATGCCATTATTAGCGTCACCATACTACTACTCTGCCTTCTAAAACGGTCTCTGCTGAAAAACAAGGAGGATGCATTGCAGGCGGAGCGCGATGACTTGGAGCAAGAAACAGTAGTGGGTGTGGGTGATAACACACAGCCCAGCCTCATCTCATCACAACGTGCAGTGGAGGACTATGACGAGGAGGAGGATGAAGACATGGAGCAACTCTCTGGCCAAATTGAGGATATGACATGCACACCAGTCATACCCTCGATTCAGCGTGGCTGGCCAGAGGACAGGGGAGATGAGGAGGAGGAGGAGGAGGACAGCATGTTCAGTCATCGTGTTGGTCTGGATACTGAAGTGATGGCTGTTAAGAGTCTGGCGCACATGACTGACTTTATGGTAAGCTGCCTGGCTCGTGACCCTCGCGTTCAGAACATCTTGGCCGACAATCAGTACTGGTTGGCAACACTCTTAGACCCACGCTACAAGGAGAACTTTATGTCTCTCATTCCTGAGGCGGAGAGGTCAGCCAAAATGCAGCAGTTCCAGAAGGCCATAGTCACAGAAGTAGGCAAATCATTCCCCTCACAAAACGCTAGCAGCATAGGTCAGGAATCGGTGGACAACCAAGGCGTACGGCCGAGAGGCGCACAAGTCCAATCCGCCAGAGGTAGGGGAACAGTCTTTATGATGTGGGACAGTTTTCTCAGCCCCTCACGTACCACAGCCCCTGAGGTGCGGGGTAGTGCCACAAGAAATGCTAAGTTTGGCCAGATGCTGAAGGAGTACCTTGCAGATCGAACAACTGTACTGCGAGATTCCCCTGTGCCTTACAATTATTGGGTCTCCAAGCTGGACACGTGGCATGAATTGGCTCTCTACGCCTTGGAAGTCCTGGCCTGCCCTGCCGCTAGCGTTTTGTCAGAGCATGTTTTCAGTGCCGCAGGTGGAATCATTACTGATAAACGCACCCGCCTGTCAACTGAAAATGCTGACAGGCTGACTCTGATCAAGATGAACAAGGGTTGGATTGGGCCAGACTTCACCACACCACCAACAAATGACAGCGGAATTTAAATTTTGTTATGGGAATTTGCCATGTACCTCCACTCACCCATGGGTGCACACTTCTGGACTTTGGCTAATCGCTGGACTGCTCCTCCTTCTCCTCATGTGCCACCATGATGACCGTTACAATAGTTAGGCTGTTGTTTCAGGTATGCCCCCAGTGGTAAATTTTTTCGCCCATTCTTTTAGAATGGGCATTACAACGGCAGGACACCCACTCCTTTTCAATGGGAAAAAGGTTTTGAGGCCCTCATGCATGTCTCTATCCAGGGACAATGTGGAGCCTTCCAATTTTTGGCTGCCCTGCCAAAGGGCTATACTACAATACATCCAATTGAGGTTTACAGGCCCTCATGCATGTCTGTATGCATGGGTCATTGTGGAGCCTCTCAATTTTTGGCTGCCCTTCCAAAGGGCTATACTACAATACACCCACTTCAGGTTTACAGGCCCTTCTGCACGTCTCTATCTTGGGACAATGTGGAGCCTCCCAATTTTTGGCTGCCCTGCCAAAGGGCTATACTACAATACACCCAATTCAGGTTTACAGGCCCTCCTGCATGTCTCTATCCTGGAACAATGTGGAGCCTCCCAATTTTTGGCTGCCCTGCCATAGGGCTATACTACAATACACCCAATTGAGGTTTACAGGCCCTCATGCATGTCTGTATGCATGGGTCATTGTGGAGCCTCCCAATTTTTGGCTGCCCTGCCAAAGGGCTATACTACAATACACCCACTTCAGGTTTACAGGCCCTCCTGCACGTCTCTATCCTGGGACAATGTGGAGCCTCCCAATTTTTGGCTGCCCTGCCAAAGGGCTATACTACAATACACCCACTTCAGGTTTACAGGCCCTCATGCACGTCTCTATCCAGGGGCATTGGTGAACCTCCCAATTTTGGACTGCCCTGGCAAAGGAAAATACTACAATAGACCCAGTTCCTCAAAATGGGCACATTATGTCAAGACAGGGCTTCATGTATGTCTCTTCTCAGGGTCATCGGAGTGCCGCACAATGTTTTCACGTAAAATCTTTCATGTAATCACAAAAAGTAACATACACCAGCTGTATCTCACTATTGGGTATGTGCCCTTAACATTTCCACCCTAAATATTCATTTTGGTGTCATTTTGGAAGGTTTTCTGGTGACTCTGTAAAATTGGCGTGAAACTCGGACAAGATTGTTCACAGCTGTGACTTTTGAGTGAGAAATGCTTCCAGGGGTCTTCCCCATGGTGTTGCCATGTCATTTGAGCACTTTTCTGAGACTTTTGTGCCATTTTTAGGGTTTCTACATGCTGCCGGCAGTCATTTCATAAAAATACTCGGGTCTCCCATAGGATAACATTGGGCTCGGTACTCGGGCCGAGTACACGAGTATCTCGGGATGCTTGGCCCGAGCTTCGAGCACCCGAGCATTTTAGTACTCGCTCATCACTAATTTTAACCTTTATTTCGTTAATATCATTTTTTGCACATTTGGATATCACCGGAGTTGTGTGTTATTTTGCACCTTATTTATCACACTTCCTTATTCAAGGGTATATACAGTAGTATCACTCACAGTAGATGCACTATCTTGATACATTTAGTACTTAACTGGTTTATTGGAGACACTGGAATTGTGTTTATTGCCTCACCCTTATTTTCCACATGTGGGTTCTGAAAATTGTCACACTCATCAGATGTCACTATACAGTTAGGGCCAGAAATATTTGGACAGTGACACAATTTTCGCGAGTTGGGCTCTGCATGCCACCACATTGGATTTGAAATGAAACCTCTACAACAAAATTCAAGTGCAGATTGTAACATTTAATTTGAAGGGTTGAACAAAAATATCTGATAGAAAATGTAGGAATTGTACACATTTCTTTACAAACACTCCACATTTTAGGAGGTCAAAAGTAATTGGACAAATAAACATAACACAAACAAAATATTTTTATTTTCAATATTTTGTTGCGAATCCTTTGGAGGCAATCACTGCCTTAAGTCTGGAACCCATGGACATCACCAAACGCTGGGTTTCCTCCTTCTTAATGCTTTGCCAGGCCTTTACAGTCGCAGCCTTCAGGTCTTGCTTGTTTGTGGGTCTTTTCGTCTTAAGTCTGGATTTGAGCAAGTGAAATGCATGCTCAATTGGGTTAAGATCTGGTGATTGACTTGGCCATTGCAGAATGTTCCACTTTTTTGCACTCATGAACTCCTGGGTAGCTTTGGCTGTATGCTTGGGGTCATTGTCCATCTGTACTATGAAGCGCTGTCCAATCAACTTTGCAGCATTTGGCTGAATCTGGGCTGAAAGTATATCCCGGTACACTTCAGAATTCATCCGGCTACTCTTGTCTGCTGTTATGTCATCAATAAACACAAGTGACCCAGTGCCATTGAAAGCCATGCATGCCCATGCCATCACGTTGCCTCCACCATGTTTTACAGAGGATGTGGTGTGCCTTGGATCATGTGCCGTTCCCTTTCTTCTTTTTTCTTCCCATCATTCTGGTACAGGTTGATCTTTGTCTCATCTGTCCATAGAATACTTTTCCAGAACTGAGCTGGCTTCTTGAGGTGTTTTTCAGCAAATTTAACTCTGGCCTGTCTATTTTTGGAATTGATGAATGGTTTGCATCTAGATGTGAACCCTTTGTATATACTGTCATGGAGACTTCTCTTTACTGTTGACTTACAGACAGATACACCTACTTCACTGAGAGTGTTCTGGACTTCAGTTGATGTTGTGAACGGGTTCTTCTTCACCAAATAAAGTATGCGGCGATCATCCACCACTGTTGTCATCCGTGGACACCCAGGCCTTTTAGAGTTCCCAAGCTCACCAGTCAATTCCTTTTTTCTCAGAATGTACCCAACTGTTGATTTTGCTACTCCAAGCATGTCTGCTATCTCTCTGATGGATTTTTTCTTTTTTTTCAGCCTCAGGATGTTCTGCTTCACCTCAATTGAGAGTTCCTTTGACCGCATGTTGTCTGGTCACAGCAACAGCTTCCAAATGCAAAACCACACACCTGGAATCCACCCCTGACCTTTTAACTACTTCATTGATTACAGGTTAACAAGGGAGACGCCTTCAGAGTTAATTGCAGCCCTTAGAGTCCATTGTCCAACTACTTTTGGTCCCTTGAAAAAGAGGAGGCTATGCATTACAGAGCTATAATTCCTAAACCCTTTCTCCGATTTGGATGTGGAAACTCTCATATTGCAGCTGGGAGTGTGCACTTTCAGCCCATATTATATATATAATTGTATTTCTGAACATGTTTTTGGAAACAGCTAAAACAACAAAACTTGTGTCACTGTCCAAATATTTCTGGCCCTAACTGTATATGCTGTTTTTCTGATGTGATACACACATAAAGAGTTTTGATTTTACCGCTCAAATTGTTCAAATATTAACGATTCTACCTCACTTCCTAGATATGGGATTTGTATAATTTTAACAATTTTATTAACAACTTTAAAAGAAAATTTAGAGGCTTTGGGACCTATGTACTATACTGAAGGTCTTCTATCATCCTACTGTTGTTGTACAATCTAATAAACTATATGGATGGGGTCAATCCTTGGTCGCTGAAGGGATTAGTGTTCATGGCATCTTGTCATTTATTTTAATATATCTGTGGATTTAAATTTTGTATTGACTAAATAAAGATTTATCATCATTTTTGGCTAATAACTCTTTTTCATAAATAGGTGTTTTTCTGACCTTTGAGTTAGTCGCATTAACTGGGTGGCCAAAAATAGGTTAATGGTCCTTACAGAAACCTGGATCCAGGATTCAGACACAGTGTTCCCTGCCGCTATTTCTTATGGCGGCTTACATTTCTCTCTTTCCCTGAGACCTGGAAACAGACATGGTGCTGGAGTTGGTTTCCTCCTGTCTCCACAATGTACTTTCCAGGTCACCCTCAGCTTCATCACTCTCATTCCCCTTTTTTGAGGTCCACACAATAAGGCTCTTCTGTCCTCTCTCCCCTCAGAGTAGCAGTGGTATACCGCCCCCCAGGGTCACCCACACAGTTTCTCGACCATTTCTCTGCGTGGCTGCCGCATTTCATGTCCTCAGAATTGCCAACCCTTATTCTGGGAAACTTCAACATTCCCATAAACAGCCCCATCTGCATCCCAGCTCCTATCTCAATTCAAGTAATATTTATTTAACTATTCAGAAAATTCAATAAATAACAATAGAAATTACAATAACGTCCAATCATAATGTTTAAACCAGAATATAGAATTTGCATAACTCAATTTTAATTACTAGCAAATATGCTATAATGAATAATAAACAACCTTAGCATGTATTTATCATTCACTAAGAAATAAAACATTTAAACTTACAAAGTAACAACAACAACTTTCTGGCAGAAGTTATGAAAATGAACCAGCAAGATCAATATATCATTTACATATTCTAAAGTAAATGGCCAGAGGTCATGTCAGCATCCAGATCTCCAAATTTCAGCTTGTCTGTGTAAAAATTGAAATTTTAAAAGTTACCTAAATTTTCTCAATGTCATTAGGGCTATAGATGCTATTAATGATTAAATTCCTGCCAAGGATCCCATTTACTGTAATATCTAGTTTGGGTATTATTCTTGATTGCATAATAATACTCCAGCGTTTTATACAATGACAGTGTATCTGTGACCTCTTGTAATTTTGTAATATTTTCACTCCTCCAATTAGATGCTATCAATTTGTTAGAAATCAAAATAATATTTATTACTATAGGCCTGAATTGTTTCGGAATTGCCTCAATGTTAATAAGTAATAGTACTAATTCCGGTGTTAAGGTTATATTTAAATGCGTAATAGAGCTAATTAGGGACTGAATATCTCTCCAGAAGTTTCTAATTTTAGGGCATGCCCAAAATATATGTATCATATTGTCTATCTGGTTGCATTTTCTCCAACAGCTATTTGGCATTTCTGAGTTCATTAAGTGTAATTTATGAGGCGTAATAATTTGTAAAACATTTCTGTAAGAGCTACGCATGGTATATATTTGTAAATAAAATCTAATGTTTTTTGCAATTTTTCTTCCATTTGAGTATCTGTTGTCCTCAACTCGCTTTTCCATGAGTCTAGATGTTTGGAAGAACAAAATTCCATGTCATTGTTTAATATTCAATATATATTCTTTGTTCTCCACATAGTACTGTTGCTTGGGTTTTTCAATAAAGCATTAATATTACTTGGAAGGCAGAGAGAAGTACTCTAGTTCATTAATGTTTTCTCAAGTCTTTTCCACCAGGATTTGAAAAATGTTAAGAGTTTCATTATCCAGAATATCTCAAATAAAGTGCAAACCTTTAATTTTCCAAATGCTAAAACTTAACCTGGTTGAAAATGCGGAGAGGGATTCAACTCTCATCCAATCTATTGTCTCTAGGCTATAGATTTTTCTAGAATGGGTCTCAAATTTCCTCCATGTTGTTACTGAGTACCTGGTGATGACCTCCTTTGCCGCTTTTTTGAGTTGCATAAGTAGGCCACCACCAGGTCTCCACCCATGCAGGTTTATCTTCTCCAATCCAGTATTTCTTCCTGCTTTTAATAATTCTTGCCTGGTGGTAAACTGATAAGTTTGGCATCCCCAATCCCCCATTACTTCTAAACTTATTTAGAAAGGTTTGAGAGACCCGCGGTTTAATTTTGCCCCAAACAAAGGAATTTAATTGGGTTTGCAATTTTTGTAAAGTCTTCTTTCTTATTGGCAATGGGATGGTTCTAAAAATGTATAATACCTTGGGTAATACCAACATTTTATAGGAGTTAATTCTTCCCAAAAGAGTTCTATTTTTGATAAATGTTAAAGATCTATATCTATTACTTTGTACATGTCAGCTAGATTATTTTTTACACAATCCTTCAGATTCCTTGTTAGTTTAATCCCTAAATAGGATAAGCTATTCATATTCCATTGGAAATTAATTTCAGATTGTAAAATTTTTAAGAGGTCCCGGTCAAATTAAGATGCATGGCCTGTATTTTTTGCACATTAATTTTATATAATGATACTCTAGAGAATTCCATAAATATTTCCATGGCTCTTTTGACCAAGTTCAGTGGTCAGTGAGAGATAATAATATGTTATCAGCGAATAACGATATTTTGAAGTGCCTATTATTTACAGGGATGCCCTTGATCCCACCATCCATCCTAATTCTCTCAGCTAGAGGCTCAATAAAAATATCAAACAATGACGGGGACAGCGGACACCCCTGTCATGTTCCATTAAACAGATTTACTCTATTCAAAAGAATACCATTAGACAGAATTTTTGCAGATGGATTCAAATAAAATACATTTATTAGAATAAGAACCCTTCCACCAAATCCAAAACTTCTCAAAGTCTCTATTAAGTAATCACACTGAACCCGGTCAAAAACGCCTTTTCTGCATCTATTCCTACAAAAACAGTAGGAGTTTTAATTTTTTCCGAATAATTTATCAAATTGAGTGTCCTTCTTGTCGTATCCTTCTCTCTTCTACTGACTATAAATCCAACTTGATCTTTATGTATAAGTTTTGGTAATACTTTGTTCAATCTGGTGGCCAAGGTTTTTGCCATTATTTCAATATCTGAATTTAACAAAGAGATAGATCTGTAATTCCCCACTAAGCCTCTGTCCCCTTTCCCTTTATAAATTACAAATATTATGGCCTCTTGCATTTCATTGGGTAAATTCAAACCTATTGAAAACGAATTGATAAGATCGATTAAATAGGGAGACAGGATTGCAGCAAATTTTTTATAATATTCATTGGGAATACCATCTGGACCTTTATTACTTTTTAAAGATTTTATTGTGGTCAAAATGTCACTATTGTTATAAGGGGCATTTAAAAAAATCCAAATCCTCACTTCATAAACTTGGTAACTGAACAGAGTCCAGGAATTGAGCAATTGCTTCTACAGTGGGTATACTCTCTAATTTATTGTCTCTCAAGTTGTATAAATTTTGATAAAAGTTTTCAAATTGTTCTGAAATTTCCTTTGGGTTTTTTCTTAATTTATTTTCACTATCGTTTATTTGTAATATTTTTGTCTTTGACCTCATAATTCTAGTCATTTTGCTAGAAATCCAGATGGTTTGCTCATAAGATGATACAAATTTGATTTAGAGGTTGAAATAAATCTTTCGTATTCATTATAATGCAAAAAATGACAGCAGCACTCCAATCCAAGGTCTTTAGATGCCTTTATTCAGGCCCACAGGGCGACCACGCGACGTTTCAGTTCTGGTGCTGCTCAACGATTTTTTCAAATATTTCGTATTCATTAGATAGGATTGATTTAAGTTCAAGTCTAAGTTGTAATATTTCCTTTCGAGTATCACTGGAAGGATTAAAGGGAACCTGTCACCCAAACTCAGGTTCCTAACCTCTTAATACCTGTCCCTGCAGCCTTACAGACAATCCCTGTCTGAACTTTTATAGTAATATAGGAGTAGAATAAACTAGTTTGCAAACTTACAAAATCCAGGACAGAGGGTCGTTCCTCGCGCCACTATATTACGTCCTAATGGGCGTCATTTCAGCCTGCAGAGCGCGGGCACAATTTAAATCTCGTGCCCGCAACATCACTGCTGCGATGCGGTGACGTGATGCCGGGATCGCGTCACTTCCGGTCTCCACAGGTCTCACACAGGCCGATTAAGCACATGCGCAGATTGCATGCTGAAGTCGGCCTATGTGAAACCTACGGCGACCGGAAGTGACGCAATTCCGGCGTCACGTGACTGCGTTGCAGCGGTGACGTTGCGGGTGCGTGATTTAAATCGTGCCCGAACTCTGCAGGCTTAAATGATGCCCATTAGGGTGTAATAGAGCAGCGAGGCGGGGGTAGTGCGGCACAGGGGACCTGCCTAACCATCACAAGCGTTGCGAGGAACGCCCCTCTATCCTGGATTTTGTAATTTTGCAAACTAGTTTATTCTACTCCTATCTACTATATAATTGTCTAAGGCGTCTGTCGGTCACAGAAATTGCGCGCCAGACAGAGGCCGCTCAATGAGCGCAGACTATGCAAATAGGCGCTAATTCAAAGTTTGAATTTTGCGCCAATCTGCAGCTCGGCGAAAGCGGCACATTAGCGCTGCTGTCGCTGGGATACACGGGTCCAGTCGATGGTGGCCTGCCCGCGCTCCATACCATGCTCCTCTGTCCTGCCCGCGTTCCATACCCCGCTCCTCTGCCCTGCCCGCACTTCCCCCCCCCCCGCTCCTCCTGTCCTGCCCGCGCTCCAGACCCCACTCCTCTGCCCTGTCTGCGCTCCCCGCGTCCCCCTGCTCCATAGGGCTACTTCTTTAGTGATTTGATTTTGCAGTGCATTATACACTGCAAAGTGATATGTAAAATAAAGACAAATATAAAACATATATAATAAACAAATATATTAAAAATAATAAAGATTGTTATGCTTAGCTCTCCGCCGAGTGTTCAGTAACCGGGAGCAGTAGCAGGCAGTGTTCTGCGTGGACCTTGCATGATGTCAGGATGACATTGGCGTTCGGCACAGTGATTGGCCCGCTCGCGGTCGTGTGATATGTGCGTCTTATATCACATGACCTCGAGCCAATCGCAGCGCCGAACGCCGATGTCATTCTGACATCATGCAAGGTCCTAGCAGGACACTACTTGCTACTGCTCCCAGTTACTGAGCACTCCATCCTGCCCCCCGGCTCCATCCTGCCCCCCCCCCTTCACAATCCTGCCTCGCTTCCTCCATCCTGCCCCCCCGCCGGCTCTATCCTGCCCCCCGGCTCCATCCTGCCCCCCCATCAGCTCCATCCTGCCCTGATCGCTCCATCCTGCCCCCCCCCGATTCCCTCCTGCCCCCCCGACTCCATCCTGCCCCCCGGCTCCATCCTGCCCCGCCGGCTCCATCCTGCCCCCCCCGGCTCCATCCTGCCCTGATCGCTCCATCCTGCCCCCGGCTCCATCCTGCCCCCCAGCCGGCTCCATCCTGCCCCCCGCCGGCGCACGGGGGCTGCTGGGAGCGAAGTATCGCCATATACCATAGTGCTGCTATACATGTACTGTAATGTACCGCCATATACCATAGCGCTGCTATACATGTGCTGTAATGTACCGTCATATACTATAGCACTGCTGTACATGTATTGTAATGTACTGCCATATACTATAGTGCTGCTATACATGTGCTGTAATGTTCCGCCATATACTATAGCGCTGCTATACATGTGCTGTAATGTACTGCCATATACTATAGTGCTGCTATACATGTGCTGTAATGTACCGCCATATGCTATAGTGCTGCTATACATGTACTGTAATGTACTGCCATATACTATAGCACTGCTATACATGTGCTGTAATGTACCGCCATATACTATACCGCTGCTATACATGTACTGTAATGTACCACTATATACTATAGTGCTGCTATACATGTACTATAATGTACCGCCATATACTATAGTGCTGCCATACATGTGCTGTAATGTACCGCCATATACTATAGTGCTACTATACATGTACTGTAATGTACAACCATATACTATAGTGCTGCGATACATGTGCTGTGATGAACCGCCATATACTATAGTGATGTTATACATGTACTATAATGTACCACCATATACTATAGTGCTGCTATACATGTATTGTAATGTACCGCCATATACTATAGTGCTACTGTACTTGTACTATAATGTACCGCCATATACTATAGTGCTGCAATACATGTATTATAATGTACCACCATATACTATAGTGCTGCTATACATGTACTGTAATGTACCGCCATATACTATAGTGCTGCTATACATGTGCTGTAATGTACCACCATCTCTATACATAATCGCCAGTTTGGGGCTTCCGGCCACTGTGCCGATATCACGCGCAAGCGCCATCGCGAGCCGCCGACACTGGCCGGAAGCGTCAACATGCTGCCACCACACACCCCAACCACTGCCCGCCGCTGACCCGCTCCCCCGCCAGATCCTCCCGCTCCCCCGCTATTACCGCCCAGCTTGCCAGCTCAGAGCACACAGTGCCACCCCAGCCCGCCCACAGCCGCATTCGCCCTGGATGACGTCACGGCCCCTCCAGCACTGCTATTACCACACAGCTCGGACTACCGAGCACACAGTGCCACCCAGCCCGTCCACAGCCGCGCTCGCCATGGATGACATCACGGCCCCTCCAGCACCTATCCCCACATACCCTCACTGTCTCCACCAATGTATGTATTCAATGTGTGACTAATGTGTGTCTCTATACTGTGTGTAATCTGTCTATACTCTGTCTCATCTCTCTATACTGTCTGTAATCTCTCTATACCCTCTGTAATGTGTCTATACTATGTCTAATCTGTCTATATTCTGTCTCATGTGTCTATACTCTCTGTAATGTCTCTATACTCTCTGTAATGTGTCTATACTGTGTGTATACTGTCTGTAATGTGTGTATACTGTCTGTAATGTGTGTATACTGTCTCTAATGTGTCTACACCGTGTGAAATGTCTGTATACTGTCTGTAATGTCTGTATACTGTCTGTAATGTGTCTATACTGTCTGTAATGTGTCTATACTGTCTCTGATGTCTCTATACTGTCTGTCATCTCTCTATACTGTGTGTCATGTCTCTATACTGTGTGTCATGTGTCTATACTGTGTGTCATGCCTCTATACTGTGTGTAATATGTCTATACTGTCTGTAATGTGTCTATACTGTCTGTAATGTGCCTATACTGTCTGTAATGTGTCTACTCTCTGTAATTTCTGTATACTCTCTCTAATGTCTGTATACTGTGTGTAATGTGTCTATACTGTGTGTAATGTGTCTATACTGTCTCTAATGTGTCTATACTCTCTCTAATGTGTCTATACTCTCTCTAATGTCTCTATACTCTGTGTAATGTGTCTATACTGTGTGTATACTGTCTGTAATGTGTGTATACTGTCTGTAATGTGTGTCTACTGTCTGTAATGTGTGTATACTGTCTCTAATGTGTCTATACTGTGTGTAATGTCTGTATACTGTCTGTAATGTCTGTATACTGTCTGTAATGTGTCTATACTGTCTCTGATGTCTCTATACTGTGTGTCATATCTCTATACTGTGTGTCATGTCTCTATACTGTGTGTCATGTCTCTATACTGTGTGTCATGTGTCTATACTGTGTGTCATGTGTCTATACTGTCTGTAATGTGTCTATACTGTGTGTAATGTGCCTATACTGTCTGTAATGTCTCTGTACTCTCTCTAATGTCTCTATACTGTGTGTAATGTCTGTATACTCTCTGTAATGTCTGTATCATGTGTGTCATCTCTGCATACTGTGTGTCTATACAATGTGTCATGTATCTATACACTGTGTGTAATGTGTGTATACTGTGTTTAATGTGTGTATACTGTGTGTAATGTCTGTATACTGTCTCTACTCTGTGGAATGTCTGTATACTTTGGGTAATGTGTATATACAAACTCTCTGTATACTGTGTAATGTCTGTATACAAAGTGTCTGTATACTGTGTAATGTTTGTATACTCTATAATGTATCTATATAATATCTACTTATATCATCGCAAGTTTGGGATTCGCCCGTTGTAGCCGAATCCCAAAATCCTTTGCGCCACTCCCAGCGATGACGCATAGCGTCATCGCCACCCGCAGCCGCACTAGCTCACATCGCCCCCATCTTGCCAAACGTCTGCCCCGCTGCCAGGTCGATGGTGCACGCATGCCGCCGGTGCATTCCCCACCTTACCCCTCTCTCACCGCTGGGGCCTCGGTGCTGCTCGACTTGCATTGTAGGGCCTGTGGGCGGCTGCAGGGACACAATGACGTCGTCCTGTACCCGGCCCCAGCCAATGTGAGTCAGCAGGGCTTCTCAGGCTGCAAAGCCTCACATGCCCCGCTCACTCCCATTGCCCGCCCCCGCCCCTGCAAGCGGATTTGCCGCTGTGTTGTAAACACAGGACGCCCATCCCATTGCCCATGACTCCGCGTCCTGGAACAATCACATGCCCCTCCAGCACAGACCCGCATCTCTCCTCACCCCTCCACCACAGACCCGCATCTCTCCTCACCCTTCCACAACAGACCCGCATCTCTCCTCACCCCTCCACCACTGACCTGCATCTCTCCTCACCCCTCCACCACACAGCTGCATCTCTCCTCACCCCTCCACCACGCACCCGCATCTCTCCTCACCCCTCCACCACACAGCTGCATCTCTCCTCACCCCTCCACCACGCAGCCACTTCTCTCCTCACCCCTCCACCACTGAGCCGCTTCTCTCCTCACCCCTCCACCACAGACCCGCATCTCTCCTCACCCCTCCACCACTAAGCCGCATCTCTCCTCACCCCTCCACCACGCAGCCGCATCTCTCCTCACCCCTCCACCACACAGCCGCATCTCTCCTCACCCCTCCACCACACAGCCGCATCTCTCCTCACCCCTCTACCACACAGCCGCTTCTCTCCTCACCTCTCCACCACGCACACGCTTCTCTCCTCACCCCTCCACCACTCAGCCGCTTATCTCCTCACCCCTCCACCACAGACCCGCATCTCTCCTCAGCCCTCCACCACTAAGCCGCATCTCTCCTCACCCCTCCACCACTGAGCCGCATCTCTCCTCACCCCTTCACCACTGACCCGCATCTCTCCTCACCCCTCCACCACAGAGCTGCCTCTAACTCTGCTACCCACACAGCCACCTCTATACTCTGCTACACACACAGCCACCTCTATACTCTGCTACCCACACAGCCGCCTCGATACTCTGCTACCCACACAGCCGCCTCGATACTCTGCTACCCACAGTGCCACCTCTATACTCTGCTACCCACAGAGCCGCCCCTATACTCTGCTACCCACAGAGCCGCCTCTATACTCTGCTACCCACAGAGCCGCCTCTATACTCTGCTACCCACAGAGCCGCCTCTATACTCTGCTACCCTCAGAGCTGCCTCTATACTCTGCTACCCACAGAGCCGCCTCTATACTCTGCTACCCACAGAGCCGCCTCTATACTCTGCTACCCACAGAGCCGCCTCTATACTCTGCTACCCACAGAGCCGCCTCTAAACTCTCCTACCCACAGAGCAGCCTCGATACTCTGCTACCCACTGACCCACCTCTATACTCTCATACCCACTGACCCGCCTGTATACACACAATTCATTTCACTGCGCTCCCGATGCAATTGCATCGGGCCTTTTTACTAGTATACTATATTGCTGCTATGAATGTACTGTAATGTACCGCCATATACTATAGTGCTGCTATACAAGTGCTGTAATGTACCATCATATACTATAGCGCTGCTATACAAGTGCAGTAATGTACCACCATAGACCATAGTGCTGCTATACATGTACTGTAATGTACCGCCATACACTATAGTGCTGCTATACATGTGCTGTAATGTACTGCCATATACTATAGTGCTGCTATACATGTGCTGTAATGTACCACCATGTACTATAGTGCTGCTATATATGTGCTGTAATGTACCACCATGTACTATATTGCTGCTATACATGTACTGTAATGTACCGCCATATACTATAGTGCGGCTATACATGTGCTGTAATGTACCACCATATACTATAGAGCTGCTATACATGTACTGTAATGTACCGCCATATACTATAGTGCTGCTATACATGTGATGTAATGTACCAAGATGTACTATATTGCTGATATACATGTACTGTAATGTACCGCCATATACTATAGTGCTGCTATACATGTGCTGTAATGTACCACCATATACTATAGTGCTGCTATACATGTGCTGTAATGTACCACCATATACCATAGCGCTGCTATACACGTACTGTAATGTGCCACCATATACTATAGTGCTGCTATACATGTACTAAAATGAACCGCGCATATACTATAGTGATGTTATACATGTACTATAATGTACCGCCATATACTATAGTGCTGCTATACATGTACTATAATGTACCGCCATATACTATTGTGCTGCTATACATGTACTATAATGTACCGCCATATACTATAGTGTTGCTATACATGTACTGTAATGTAAAGCCATATACTATAGTGCTGCTATACAAGTGCTGTAATGTACCACCATATACGATAGTGCTGCTATACATGTACTATAATGTACCGCCAAATACTATAGTGCTGCTATACATGTACTGTAATGTAAAGCCATATACTATAGTGCTGCTATGAATGTACTGTAATGTACCGCCATATACTATAGTGCTGCTATACATGTGCTGTAATGTACCACCATATACTATAGCGCTGCTATACAAGTGCAGTAATGTACCACCATATACCATAGCTCTGCTATACATGTACTGTAATGTACCGCCATATACTATAATGCTGCTATACATGTGCTGTAATGTACCACCATATACCATAGTGCTGCTATACATGTACTATAATGTACCGCAAAATACTATAGTGCTGCTATACATGTACTATAATGTACCGCCATACACTATAGTGCTGCTATACATGTGCTGTAATGTGCCACCTTATACTACTGTATATTGCTGCTATACATGTATTGTAATGTACCGCCATATACTATAGTGCTGCTATACAAGTGCTGTAATGTACCACCATATACGATAGTGCTGCTATACATGTACTATAATGTACCGCCAAATACTATAGTGCTGCTATACATGTACTGTAATGTACCGCCATATACTATAGTGCTGCTATACATGTGCTGTAATGTACCACCATATACTATAGCACTGCTATACAAGTGCAGTAATGTACCACCATATACCATAGTGCTGCTATAAATGTACTGTAATGTACCGCCAAATACTATAGTGCTGCTATACATGTACTGTAATGTACCGCCATACACTATAGTGCTGCTATACATGTGCTGTAATGTACCACCTTATACTACTGTATATTGCTGCTATACATGTATTGTAATGTACCGCCATATACTATAGTGCTGCTATACAAGTGCTGTAATGTACCACCATATATGATAGTGCTGCTATATATATATGTAGTTCACTCACGTTAACTGAACATGTTCTGGTAGTCACAGTATGTCAACTAAATACATATTCTAGAATACCCGATGCGTTAGAATCGGGCCACTATCTAGTATTACTATAAAAGTTCAGACAGGGATGGTTTAGATAGTACTGTAAGGCTGCAGGGACAGGTATTAAGAGGTTAGGAACCTGATTTTGGGTGACAGGTTCCCTTTAATTGCCTGTTTATTTTCTAGAACTCTGATTTTTGTTGATGTGTCTTTGATTATCCTTTGTTTATTTTTGTTAATTCTAGTGTTAAGTTGAATCATAGTACCTCTCATGACTGCCTTATGGGTCTGCCATAGAGTTGTCACAGACATATCATCCAAATAATTACATTAAATTAGTTTTGTAAATCTTCTTTAATTTTTTGGCTATGAACCGGGTGAGAAAATAAAAAGGAGATTGCGCTCCATGTTCTATTTGGGTGATGGTTGTTAATTATATAAAAAATAATAGGAGAGTGATGTGACCAAATCCTGAGATGGATAGCTATTTCTTTAATCTTTTGTAGTGTATTAATGTCTGATAAGACCAAATGGATTCTAGAAAAAGATCTATGGGAATCTGAATAGTGGGAAAATTCAACAGAAGTTGTATTCAAACATCTAAAAATGTCCTATAATTCTTTACGGTTTAACCACGGATCAAGGGTGACATTAAAGGTTCTTCTCGTTAGAAGAATCAAGTAAAGGATTGGGGATGGCTTTAAAGTCCCCAAATATCAAAAGGAAGCCCTTTTGTTGTGGCCTAATTAGGGATAATACATCTTTTAAAAATGTTATTTGACCTTTATTAGGGGCGTAAATATTGGCAAATATATACAGTACATTGTTCAATTTGCAGATGACTATTAAATATCTGCCTTCCGGATCACTCATAATTTTTATTTTGAGGCGAGAATAACTGTTGGGTATAATTTAAGATCAAATTTTGGCATTTTTTCTTGGGTGAATTTTGTCTCTTGCAATCCAATAATTTCTGCTTTAAACGTTTGGATATCTCTCCATAAGAGATATCTGTTTTGTGGAGAATTTAGCCCGTTAACATTGACTGACATAAACTTTGCCGTCATCTTTTAGTTTGGATGCTTTCTTCATAGCTTTCAATCCTTTCAAATGAATAATGCTCATATTGTAAATCTCATGGTGGGTTTACACACACCAATCATTGTATCCAATCTCTGAACCAATCTCTGGTTGCAGTGAAATCATGGACAGATTGCTCCATGTTGTACACAGCCACAAAATGGAACTATGTGTCCATGATTTCACTGCAACCAGAGATTGGTTCAGAGATTGGATACAATGATTGGTGTGTGTAAACCCACCATCACAGAATCACCCTTATACCCCAATGCTCTCTGCCAGTAATATAAGTGAAAAGTGGTTCACACCAATGAATTTAAGATCCCACTAAACATGGTAACACAGGAAAACACCTTATTTAATTTATGCAAAATGGAAAAATTTCCGTAGGCAATAATTATATTGCAATGACCTGGATTAGAATTAAGAAGGTACTTTGCTTGAAGGAAACTACTAAAATCTATTTTGTGCTGATACCAATTCAAGAATTACTCAACCTAAAAAGCCTAATTACCAGCTATCACTTGAATATTCCTAACTTACTTGCATAATAAGAGCTTATATAAAGCAAACATTAAATTGCATACACAGGAATATCAAACAAACACTGTATCAATGCGGCAATCCAACACTCCGAAGAATAGTGCAACCAAAACCACTAGTATGATCAAAAGATTTCACTTTAAATATAAATTGAATTATAGTTACGGTAAATCCCATTTATTTATGAATGCAGCACTCCACTCACTTACTACTTCCTATGCACCGCTATAGTGGCCAGCTGTTTTTATTTACAAATATATAAAGATAGAGATACTAAGGTTGGCTGATTGTTTCAGATACCCTTATTTATGAGCACTGAATATGTAATATCAACCAACAATATAAGAGATGACCTAGAGTAGATATGAGCTATGACAAAATTCTTGAAAAATATGTAAAGACAATTCACTTAACACAGTCCCAGGATTGTCTGGACATCCACCCTCAATTACAGTGTATAATTTTCCACTCCTCCTCCTGCTCTCACTGTATTTTATTGTACTGTAAGTAGTGGTACACCTAAGAGGGAGAGCAAGGAAGGTACAGCAATTCACCTACACAATCAGTACTAAGAACTGTACCAGAGAACACCCCTAAAAGAGACTTCCCCTAGAAACTGTTTATATATGCCTACTGCTCCTTCACATGTTTATCTCCCCTGGCATTGCCATGGTAACTCCATAACAATTAATACTAAGAACTATACCAGAGAATACCCTTAAGAGAGACTTCCGTAAGAACCTGCTTATATATGCCCACCGCTCCCTCACACCCCTGCCTCCCGTGGTGTTGCCATGGTAACTCCTTTACACAATAAAGAAGAATCCAGAATCTGCGAGGCTCGGGTGCACTGGAAGTCCACCGACTTCACTTGAATTATGATCCCCCTTCTGCAGCGATCCTACGATGATCCGCGATGCTTGGGTACATGGCAGGCTCCTCCGCCCATTCTCCCCACCATCGGCAGAGAGCAGGAGACAACAGACACAGCTGTAAACACCGCGAAGACAGAACCGGCAAGCCGCTGTTAGATGTCCAGCGTAGGATATATGAAAGCTCTGAAAAAGCTCCAACTATTAGTGCCTCGCAGCTAGTGTGCGGTGCGGATCCATGCACCCGGTGCCCGCTGAGTAACATACAATTGTGGCCAAAAGTATTGACACCCCTGCAATTCTGTCAGGTAATACTTAGTTTCTTCCTGAAAATGATTGTAATCACAAATTCTTTGGTATTATTATCTTCATTTCATTTGTCTTCAATGAAAAAACACAAAAGAGAATGAAGCAAAAAGCAAAACATTCATCATTTCAGACAAAACTCCAAAAATGGGCCAGACAAAAGTATTGCCACCCTCAGCCTAATACTTGGTTGCACAACCTTTAGCCAAAATAACTGCGGTCAACCGCTTCCGGTAACCATCAATGAGTTTCTTACAATGCTCTGCTGGAATTTTAGACCATTCTTCTTTGGCAAACTGCTCCAGGTCCCTGATGTTTGAAGGTTGCGTTTTCCAAACTGCCATTTTTACATCTCTCCACAGGTGTTCGATGGGATTCAGGTCTGGACTCATTGCTGGCCACCTTAGAAGTCTCCAGTGCTTTCTCTCAAATCATTTTCTAGTGCTTTTTGAAGTGCGTTTTCGGTCATTGTCCTGCTGGAAGACCCATGACCTCTGAGGGAGACCCAGCTTTCTCACACTGAGCCCTACATTATGCTGCAAAATTTGTTGGTAGTGTTCAGACTTCATAATGTCATGCACACGGTCAAGCAGTCCAGTGCCAGAGGCAGCAAAGTACCCCAAAACATCAGGGAACCTCCGCCATGTTTGACTGTGGGGACCGTGTTCTCTTCTTTGAATGCCTCTTTTTTTCTCCTGTAAACTCTATGTTGATGCATTTGCTCAAAAAGCTCTACTTTTGTCTCATCTGACCAGAGAACATTCTTCCAAAACATTTTAGCCTTTCTCAGGTAAGTTTTGGCAGATTCCAGCCTGGCTTTTTTATTTCTCGGGGTAAGAAGTGGGGTCTTCCTGGGTATCCTACCATACAGTCCCTTTTCATTCAGATGCCGATGGATAGCACAGGTTGACACTGTTGTACCCTCAGACTGCAGGGCAGCTTGAACTGGTTTGGATGTTAGTCGAGGTTCTCTATCCACCATCCGCACAATCTTGTGTTGAAATCTCTCTTCAATTTTTCTTTTCCGTCCACATCTAGGAAGGTTAGCCACAGTGTCATGGGCTTTAAACTTCTTCATGACACTGCGCACGGCAGACACAGGAACATTTAGGTCTTTGGAGATGGACTTGTAGCCTTGCGATTGCTCATGCTTCCTCACAATTTGGTTTCTCAAGTCCTCAGACAGTTCTTTGATCTTCTTTCTTTTCTCCATGCTCAATGTGGTACACACAAGGACACAGGACAGAGGTTGAGTCAACTTTAATCCATGTCAACTGGCTGCAAGTGTGATTTAGTTATTGCCAACACCTGTTAGGTGCCACAGGTAAGTTACAGGTGCTGTTAATTACACAAATTAGAGAGGCATCACATGATTTTTCTAACAGTGCCAATACTTTTGTCCACTCCCTTTTTTTGTTTGGTGTGGAATTAGATCCAATTTGGCTTTAGGACAATTCTTTTTGTGTTTTTTCATTGACGACAAATTAAATAAAGATAATAATACCAAAGAATTTGTGATCGCAATCATTTTCAGGAAGAAACTGAGTATTATCTGACAGAATTGCAGGGGTGTCAATACTTTTGGCCACAACTGTAGCTCCGTCCCCGCCGTCAAGCAGTCACAGCCTTTTTCCTCACCAGAAGCTGTGGGCATTCCCTGCTGTCACAACAGCAGCTGTGATTGATAGCGCACAGCAGAGCTCAGCGCTCAATGCCACGCCAGCTGGAACTACACTCAGGACTAGTAGATCACTCCGCCCCCACACTCTTAATGTACACAGCGGTGGAAAAGTAGTCCCCACACCGGAAAATGCCATTAATATGAATCTAAATTGAGAAGCGGCGGATTCCTCTTCATCAAAATAGACTCACTGGGCGACTTTTTTCCACAATAGTTATCATAGAGACAGTTAGTTTGAAGAAATAATGAGGGCATATAGCGCCACTATAAGACAAAGTCCAGTCAGGAAAAAAAAGTATAAGTCCAGAGAAACAAGAACAAAGATCACCCAATATTATAAAGTGTATGAGACTTGTTTTCAATCAATCATATCCTGATTAAGTATGAAAAAAGAAAATCTGAAAAAGTGCATCCTTGAGGAATAAGTATGGGAAGAGATTCAGGTTGCTATGGCAACTAAGCCTTGGCCTCCCAGAGTTACCTCATGATCTCAGACCTCTGATCTAAAACCAGATAATCCCATGCCTGATGATACCCCAAGAGGGGTCAAAATGATCCTCAGGTACTCCCCAACTCCATCTTGACGCTTTAATAGGGAAACAAGCCTTAAAAAGGGCTGAAAGCCCTGTCGCTTCTATTTAGAATCAGGAGCACCAAGTTGCTGCATCTACATGACACACAGGCCACACCCCCTCTCCCCAACTCCTATCTCTAACCACATCTTTTGGCCTCTCACAGCTCTCAACCTCTGAGATACACAAGAATGCACCCTTGACCAGATCTTTCTCTGGCTCTGCTTAACCTCCTCCTTAGATAATTCACCTCTTCCCCTCTCTGACCACAACATTCTCTCCTTCACGCTCACAAACCCTCGCCCACCCCAGCACAGTCCGACTTATCACACATTCAGAAATCTACAGGCCATTAACCCTCATGCACGCACAGACTTTCTACACTCATCACTGTCCCCAATGTCCTCATTCTCCTGTCCCAATCTGGCAGTCAATCACTTAAATTACTCTCTCAGAAGCTCCCTGGACAAAGTAGCGCCCCTCACCTTCCGAACCTCCAAACAAAAAGTGAAACAGCCCTGGCTCACATCGCAAACTCGATTCCTCCAGCGATGCTCTAGGAGTGCTGAGTGTCTATGGAGGAAAACCCGCACACCAGAAAACTTCATTCACTATAAATGTATGTTGAGAACTTACAACGCTGCCTTTCACCTTGCCAAACAAACCTACTTCACCATCCTGATCTCATCACTATCTAGCAACCCAAAAAAACTCTTTGACACCTTTCATTCTCTCCTCATTCCTAAAGTGCAGGCCCCTATCACTGACCTCTGTGCTGATGATCTGGCTTCCTACTTCACAGAGAAAATAGAAAACATCCATCAGGAAATCAACTCCCAACCTCAAATTGCTGTTACCCCTACCTCTCCCCACATTTCCTCCGGTTCACTCTCCACATTTGACCAAGTCACAGAAGAAGTCTCCAGGCTCCTCTCTTCCTCTCGTCCCACCACATGCACTGCTGACCCCATCCCCTTACACCTACTCCAGTCTCTCTCTCTGGTGTTCACCACTCACCTAACCAAAATCTTAAATTTCTCCCTCTCTTCTGGCATCTTCCCCTCCTCCTTCAAACCCTCTATCATTACTCCATTATTAAAGAAAACGTCTCTCGACCCATCCTGCCCAAACAACTACAGACCAGTCTCCAATCTCCCTTTCATCTCTAAACTCCTGGACCGCCTGGTCTACTCCATCCTCACTCATCACCTTTCCACTCACTCTCTTCTAGACCCATTACAGTCTGGTTTTCCGCCCCCTACATTCTACAGAAACTGCTCTCACCAAAGTGACCAATGACCTTCTGACAGCGAAATGTAATGGTGACCACTATCTGCTTATTCTTCTTGATCTCTCTGCAGCCTTTGACACTGTTGACCACCATCTCCTACTCTCCATGCTGCACTCCATCGGCATCAAGGACACGGCTCTCTCCTGGTTCTCTACCAATTTTTCTGACCATTTTTTCAGTGTATCAATTGCTGGCTCCACTTTCTCCCTCTTCCTCTCACTATTGGGGTCCCTCAGGGTTCAGTCCTTGGACCTCTTCTCTTATCTCTCTACATGGCCCTGATTGGATAGACTATCAACATATTTGGCTTTCAGTACCATCTTTATGCTGATGACTCACAACTTTACACTTCTTTCCCTGACCTTACTCCCGCTCTAATAAAGAGCACCAATGACTGTCTAACCGCAATTTTCAATATCATGTTTGCTCTCAATCTAAAACTTAACCTTTCCAAAACTGAACTTCTTCTGCTCCCGTCCTCCACTAACCTCCCTAAATATGACATCTCTCTCTCGGTGTGCGGCACCACGATAACGCCTAGTCAGCAGGCTCCCAGTCTGGGTGTTATATTTGACTCTGATCTTTCCGTTACCCCATATATACAATCTCTCGCCCGCTCTTGCCACTTGATCCTGAAGAACATCTCTAGAATTTGCCCCATTCTCACCCTGGAAACCACAAAAACCCTCATTGTGGCCCTGATTCACTCTCACCTTGACTATTGTAATTCTCTTTTAAATGGCCTTCACTGCACTAGACTCTCCTCTCTCCAGTCCATTCTTAATGCAGCAGCCAGGATCACCTATCTAGCTAACCATCACTCGGATGCTTCTGCTCTATGCCAGTCATTGCAATGGCTGCCTATACACTATAGGATCCAATTCAAACTGCTTGTTCTCACCCACAAAGCCCTTTACAGTGCATCACCTCCCACATCTCCTCCCTCATCTCTGTCTATCAACCCACCCGTGCTCTTCGCTCTGGAAGTGAATTTAGACTCACTTCTGCATTAGTCCAAACCTCCCACTCCCAGCTCCAAGACTTCTCCCGAGCTGCACAAATTCTATGGAATGCTCTACCCCAAGAAATTAGGTGTATTCACAATTTAGATAGTTTCAGGCGATCCCTAAAAACAAACCTTTTTAGGGTGGCCTATCATGATCCCTAGTCAAATTCTTCTAGACATAGCCTATCCACTCCACCAGTCTCAAGTGGACCACTACTAATGGTTGGTGGCCACTTATGCTGCTCCTAACTGTTCCCTATCTCCTCAAGTTGACCATCATTGTAAATAAGCACATGTAGTTTGTGTCACCCCCAACTCATTGTTAGATTGTAAGCTCTTATGAGCAGGGCTCCCCCCCCCTCCGCGGGCCCCACGCTCCTCCTGCCCCCCCCCGCTCCCCCACTCCTCCTGCCCCCCAGCTCCCCGCGGTCCCCCCGCTCCTCCACAGTGATATTACAAATAAAAAAAAAACAGTCCAGAAAAAAGAGGGCACTCACCCATTTGGTGCTTCTTAGGAATTTATTCCCTTTTCAGGGTTCCGTTCTGGATTCCATAAAGTACAATGGAGCGAGGGGGGACGTGGAGGGATGCCGGACAACAGCCCATTTCATGCCTTGAATGGCACTTCTGCTGGTACGATTTCGTGCCATTCAGGGCACGAAAAGGGACGTTGTCCAGCATCCCTACACATCCCCCCCTCCCTCCATTGTACTTTATGGAATCTTAAACGGAACCCTGAAAAGGGAATAAATTCCTAAGAAGCACCAAATGGGTGAGTGCCCTCTTTTTTCTGGACTGTTTTATTTAACATACACTTGAGTGAGCACACCCAGGTGCATAGCTGCCTCATCTAAGACGACTGATACACAGGGAAACTCCCAACACAAAATCCCAGTAGTGCCCGGTCTTTACAATTTGGTTTTAAAAATAAAAAAATCCTCAGTGAGGATACTCACCCGTCCACCTCCGTCTTCTAGCCCCTACAAGGATTGAGGACCTGTCGCTGCCTGGGAAACCGATCAGCTGATCAGTTTCCCAGGCAACGACAGGTCCTGCCATGGGAGCTACAAGATGGAGGTGGAGCGAGCCGGTGGACGTGTGAGTATCCTCGCATCCATCCTGTCCTTTCCCCCCGCCGCCACCATCCTGCCCCCCACCACCATCCTGCCCCCCCGCTGACTCCATCCTGCTCCCCCCGCTGGCTCCATCCTGCCCCCCCCACCACCATCCTGCCCCTCCCCGCCACCATCCTACTCCTCCAGCCCCATCCTGCTCCTCCGGCTCCATCCTGCTCCTCCGGCTCCATCCTGCCCCGCTCCCTCCATCCTGTCCCCTGCTGTTCTTGCTCCCCCGCTTCCATCCTGCCCCTCTCCTCCATCCTGCCCCCCCTCCACCTCCATCCTGCCCCCCTCTGCCTCCATCCTGCCCAGCTCGTTCCATCCTGCCCCGCCCCCCCGGCTCCATCCTGCCCACCTGCCTTCATCCTACCCCCCTGGCTCCATCCTGCCCCCCCTCGGCTCCATCCTGCCCCCCCCACCACCATCCTGCCCCTCCCGCCACCATCCTACTCCTCCAGCCCCATCCTGCTCCTCCGGCTTCATCCTGCTCCTCCGGCTCCATCCTGCCCCGCTCCCTCCATCCTGTCCCCTGCTGTTCTTGCTCCCCCGCTTCCATCCTGCCCCCCTCCTCCATCCTGCCCCCCCTCCACCTCCATCCTGCCCCCCTGCCTCATCCTGCCCGCGCTCCATCCTGCCCCGCCCCGGCTCCCTGCCACCTGCCTTCATTGCCCCTGGTCCACTGCCCCCCCCGGCTCCATCCTGCCCCCCCACCACCTCTGCCCCTCCCGCCACCTCTCCACTAGCCCCATCCTGCTCCCCCGGCTCCATCCTGCCCTCCAGCTCCATCCTGCCCGCTCCCTCCATCCTGTCCCGCTGTTCTTGCTCCTCCGGCTTCCATCCTGCCCTCCTCCATCCTGCCCCCCCTCCACCTCCATCTGTCCCCCCTGCTTCCATCCTGCCCCCACTCGCTCCATCCTGCCCCGCCCCCCGCTCCATCCTGCCCCCTGCCTTCATCCTGCCCCACTAGCTCCATCCTGCCCCCCTGACACAATCCTGCCCCCGCCTCCCCCCATCTATCACCATCCTGCCCCCCTTCTCACCATCCTGCCTTACCCCCCCCCGGCAGTTAGCGGTCATGTGATCGGTTTCCCAGGCAACGACAAGTCCTAAAGGCCTGTAGGACCTAGAAGACGGAGGTGGAGCGAGCCGGCGGACAGGTGAGTATCCTCACTGAGGATTTTTTTACTTTTACTGTGGAGGAGCAGGGGGCCGCGGGGAGCGGAGTATTGCCATATACCATAATGTTGCTATACATGTACTGTAATGTACCGCCATATACTATAGTGCTGCTATACATGTGCTGTAATGTACCGCCATATACCATAGTGCTGCTATACATGTACTATAATGTACCGCCATATACTATAGCGTTGCTAAACATGTACTGAAATGTACTGCCATATACCATAGCGCTGCTATACATGAACGGCCATATACTATAGTGCTGCTATACATGTACTGTAATGTACTTCCATATACTATAGCGTTGCTATACATGTACTGTAATGTACCACCATATACCATAGAGATGCTATACATGTACCGCCAAATACTATAGTGCTGCTATACATGTGCTGTAATGTACTGCCATATACTATAGTGCTGCTATACATGTGCTGTAATGTACTGCCATATACTATAGTGTTGCTATACATGTACTGTAATGTACTGCCAAATACTATAGTGCTGCTATACATGTGCTGTAATGTACTGCCATATACTATAGTGCTGCTATACATGTACTGTAATGTACCACCATATACCATAGCGCTGCTATACATGTACTGCCATATACTGTAGTGCTGCTATACATGTGCTGTAATGTACTGCCATATACTATAGTGCTGCTATACATGTACTGTAATGTACCGCCAAATACTATAGTGCTGCTATACATGTGTTGTAATGTACTGCCATATACCATTGCGCTGCTATACATGTACTGTAATGTACCGCCATAAACCATAGCGCTGCTATACATGTGCTGTAATGTACCACCATATACAATAGCGCTGCTATATATATATATATGTAGTTCACTCACGTTGACTGAACAAGTTCTGTCAGTCACAGCATGTCAACTACATACATGTTCTAGAATACCCGATGCGCAGGGGCGGACTGGGCCGGCTTGCAGGAGGCATTTGCCCCCCGGGCCGGTGGATTATCAACAGTTCAGGGCCGCCCACCTTTTCCCTATGGTCCACGGTACTTTGGGCTGCTGCGCCCGCTCCTCTGGCCACTGGCCATTACATTTAATTGCTCCTCTGGCCGCCACTGGCCGTTACTGCCCGCCAGTCTGGGCTTGCTGTGAGCCGCGCTGCGAAGCACAAGTGATCGCTACAGCAGCAAGTTCTTTGAGGGTGGAGTTGTGGAGATAGGAGAGAGCGCGCTTGCCTCTCCTGAATTGTGTCCCGCCCATGAAACTCCATTTCCGGCGCCTGCAAACCAGTGCTGCTCCTGTGCGCCGTACCCAAGGACACCGCACACACACCCCACCACATGGCGCTACTTCCAGAGGCAGCAGCTCGCTCTCCATTCACTCCCATGCCAGCACAGTCATCACTGCAGGCGCACAGCAGCAGTGAGTAAGTGACCGTATGGGGAGGGAGCTCGAGCTGGCTGCTTTGTGTGTGTGGGGGGAGAACTGGAGCAGGCTGCTTTGTGTGTGTGTGGGGGGGAACTGGAGCAGGCTGCTTTGTGTGTGTGTGGGGGGGGGCTGGGGCAGGCTGCTTTATGTGTGTGGGGGGGGCTGGGGCAGGCTGCTGTATGTGTGTGGGGAGGCTGGGGCAGGCTGCTGTATGTGTGTGGGGGGGCTGAGGCAGGCTGCTGTATGTGTGTGGGGGGGGCAGGGGCAGGCTCCTGTGTGGGGGGGAGGATGTGGCAGGCTTCTGTGTGTGAGGGGGCTTGGTAGGCTGCTGTGCATGTGTTGCGGGGCCTGGGCTGGCTGGTGTGTGTGTGTGTGCACGTATGGGGGCGAGGACCGGGGCAGGCTGCTGTATGTGGCGGGGAGCCTGGGCAGGCTGCTGTGTGTGTGTGGCTGGGGCTGCTTGGTTGTGTGTGGCTGACTGTGTGTGTGTGGCTGGCTGTGTGGTTGGCTGTATGTCTGTGTGTGGCTGGCTATGGCTGTCTATATTGCTCGCTATGTGTGTGGCTGGCTGTGTCTGTGTGTGTGGGTAGCTGCGCCTGTGTGTGGCTGGCTTTAGCTGTGTGTGGCTGTCTATGTGGCTGGCTGTATGTGTGTGGCTGTATGTGTGGCTGGCTGGCTTTGGCTGTGTGTGGCTAGCTATGTGTGTGGCTGATATTGTGTGTGTAGCTGGCTGTGTCTGTGTGTGCTTGTGTGTGGCTGGCTTTGGCTGTGTGTGTGTGGCTGTCTATGTGGCTGGCTGTATGTGTGTGGCTGTATGTATGGCTGGCTGGCTTTGGCTGTGTGTGGCTAGCTATGTGTGTGGCTGTATGTGTGTGGCTGATTGTGTGTGTGGCTGATATTGTGTGTGTAGCTGGCTGTGTCTGTGTTTGGCTGGCTGTGTCTGTGTGTGCTTGTGTGTGGCTGGCTTTGGCTGTGTGTGTGGCTGTCTATGTGGCTGGCTGTATGTGTGTGGCTGTATGTGTGGCTGGCTGGCTGGCTTTGGCTGTGTGTGGCTAGCTATGCGTGTGGCTGTATGTGTGTGGCTGATTGTGTGTGTGGCTGATATTGTGTGTGTAGCTGGCTGTGTCTGTGTTTGGCTGGCTGTGTCTGTGTATGCTTGTGTGTGGCTGGCTATGGCTGTCTATGTTGCTGTGGCTCTGTGTGTGGCTGGCTGTGGCTATGTGTGTGGCTGTCTATGTGGCTGTGTCTCTCTGTATGGCTGTCTATGTGGCTGGCTGTTTTTGTGTGGTTGTGGCTCTGTGTGTGGCTGTGGCTCTGTGTGTGGCTGCGTCTCTGTGTGTGGCTGTGACTCTGTGTGTGGCTGTGGCGGGCTGTCTGTGAAGCTGGCCACTGGGACATCCAAATGCTGTGCGAGTGTCCGACAGTTTTCTTAGATCACATCCATGTGCAATCTGTTTTGTTTCTCAGCAGCTATTACTGTAGACTCATTTACAGGAGCATTTTACAGTTGTCTCAGCTGAAGAATGATAATGTATCAGTGAAAAAAACTGATGCCTCTCGAATGGTCCGTATGCGGTCCATGATTTTGTCGGACTCATAGACTTGCATTTGCGAGTCTCGCACATGAATCGCAGACTGTCGCAGCATGTTGTGACTTTTTTCCCATCCAGAATCTGGATGAGAAATAAGCGTCCGACACTCGCCAATGTGTTTCAGACGTTGTTTAACTGACTGCACTGCGATAAAATCACACATTACAGTTATCCGAGTTTCACGCCAGTGTGTCCGTGCCGTAATAATAAAATCCATATAGTAATCCTACAATGTCTGCTGGACATGGTATGGGGAGGGTGTATGGTTCAGTTAGTACACACCATACTTCTTGCTATTAACCAGTTAATGCTCTCTTGTCCACCGCACTGCAGTGTCAAAAGAGGAAGACAGCAAGACAGGCAGCAACACGGCGTCAGAGAGCCCCTGACCTCGAAATAGAAGATCCTCAGATTCCGGTATTGTGACGACATATGAAGAAATATTTTTTTACATTTATATTACACTATGAACTCCACAGCACTTTACATACATCATCAACACTGTCCCCATTGGGGCTCACAATGTAAACATCCTACCAGTATGTCTCATTGTATATCACCTTTCTTTGATATCACCTTCACAATTCTTGTATTTATTGAACTTGTCAGGTTTTGGATGTTTTCTGATTGCATTTGTTTGCAGGATGTCAGAATTGACTCCCAGAGCTGCTGGTTTGACGGTTAATGTCTTACAGCATCTTAGATTTTTTTTGCTTAATGGTACTTCCAAGTTTCTCAATAGGGCTGAGATCAGGGGAGACTGGTAGCCACACCATGGTTTTCTCTACTTTTATGTCCATAGCAGCCAATTACTCAGGGCTATGCTCTGTACTAAGAGATGGTGCATTGTCATGCATGGAGATGATTTTGTACGAAGAAAAAAAGTGGTCAGTCTAAAAGTATATATACTTTGCCGTGGTCCTTTTCACGCCTTCATGGACCCTATAGGGGCAAACTAGCTCTCTCCACATGATTACAACCCAAAACATGACTGCCACCTCCTTGCTGATGTCACAACCTTGTTGTGACATGGTGGCAGTCATCTAGCAACCATCCACTACTCCAACCATAATGGGAACCTCTAGGCTCCTTTTAGCTACTCCTGTCTGCAGAGGGGTGTGGCGCGATGTTGCACCGCTGACAGTGCCTAGGGCGGCAGGAACTCCAAATACGGGCCTGGCTGGGACTGAGATGGTCCGCCGAGAGTTTCCGACAGCACTCCCCCCTCCCCCACCCCCGGACCTCACCTAAGGGCTGGAGGGACTGAGACGGGCCATCGAAAATTACCGACAGCACCCCCCCGGTCGTCAAGGCTGCCGGAAATTGTTGTTTAAACATGAACTTTGAATTGTGAAGTGCTGCGGAATATGTTGGTGCCATATAAATGAAGATTACTATTATGTTTTCAGATATGTATATTTTAACTAAATATATTCTGTAAAAAATGTACATTTTTAATTTTATAGTGTGATATTTTGCCTATGTGTATTACTATGTTAATTTGACAATACTACTCGTGGTCTCCTCAGGGCTGTAGGGTCCTGGTTGGGAGGGAGATGAGAAGGAGAGAGGCACATATCTAAGTGCAGATGTAATGATATTCTAGTATAGTCAGAAAGAAAGCTCCTCACTAGTGATGAGCGAGTACTAAAATTCTCGGGTGCTCAAAGCTCGGGCCGAGCATCCCAAGATACTCGTGTACTCGGCCCGAGCACCGAGCCCAATGTTATCCTATGGGAGACCCGAGTATTTTTCTGACATAACCCCCGGCAGCATGGAAAAAGCCTAAAAATGTCACAAAAGTATCAGAACAGTGCTGAAATGATATGGGAACAGCATGGGGAAGACCCCTGGAAGCATTTCAGGCCCCAAGGTCACTGATGTCAACAATGTTGTCAGACCATTACGCCACTTTTACGGACTGTAAAGAAAACGTTACAAAATGAAACCAAAACGGATTTTCATGGAAAAAATATTAAGGGCTCATACCCACTTGTGAGACAGAGTTGGTGTATGTTACTTTTTTGGATTATATGAAAGATTTTTTTTTTAAAAATTGTCTGGCACTCCCATGTCCCTGGGAAGAGACGTAAATGAAGTCCTCTTTAAATAAAGTGCCCATTATAAGGAAGTATGTGTTTTGTAGCATTGCCCTAGGGCAGGGAAGCCAAAAATTGGGAGGCACTTCAATGCCCCTAGATAGAGCCGTGCATGAGGGCCTTTTTCAAAAATGTGCCCATTGTAAGCCAGTGTGTCTTTTTTAGTTTTGCCCTAGGCAGGGAAGCCAAAGGTTTGGAGACACCAATATGCCCCTGGATAGAGGCGTGCATGAGGGCCTTTTTAAAAAATGTGCCCATTGTGAGCAAGTGGGTCTTTTTTACTATTGCCCTAGGCAGGGAAGCCAAAGGTTTGGAGGCACCAAGATGCCACTGCATAGAAACGTGCATGAGGGCTTTTTAAAAAAATGTGCCCATTGTAAGCCAATGTGTCTTTTTTAGTTTTGCCCTAGGCAGGGAAGCCAAAGGTTTGGAGACACCAATATGCCACTGCATAGAGGCGTGCATGAGGCCCTTTTTAAAAAATGTGGCCATTGGAAGCAAGTGTATCTGCTGTAGTATTGCCCTATGCAGGGAAGCCATCAATTGGAGAAACCAATATGCCCCTGGTTAGAGGCGTGCATGAGGGCTTTTTCAAAAAATGTGCCCATTGTAAGCCAGTGTGCCTTTTTTAGTTTTGCCCTAGGCAGGGAAGCCAAAGGTTTGGAGACACCAATATTCCCCTGGATAGAGGCGTGCATGAGGCCCTTTTTAAAAAATGTGGCCATTGTAAGCCAGTGTATCTGCTGTAGTATTGCCTTAGGCAGGTAAGCCTGAAATTGGAGACACCAACATGCCACTGCATAGAGGCGTGCATGAGGGCCTTTTTCAAAAATGTGGCCATTGTAACCAAGTGTATCTGCTGTAGCATTGCCCTAGGCAGGGAAGCCAAAGGTTTGGAGGCACCAAGATGCCCCTGCATAGAGGCGTGCATGAGGCCCTTTTTAAAAAATGTGGCCATTGGAAGCAAGTGGGTCTGCTGTAGTATTGCCCTACGCAGGGAAGCCATGAGTTGGAGAAACCAATATGCCCCTGGATAGAGTCGTGCATGACGGCTTTTTCAAAAAATGTGCCCATTGTAAGCAAGTGGGTCTGCTGTACTATTTCCCTAGTCAGGGAACCCAAAAATTGGGTAGCATTTCAATGCCCCTGGTAGAGGCATGCATGAGAGCCTTACAAAGTAATGTGCCCATTTGAAGCAAGTGAGTCTGCTGTACTATTTCCCTAGTCAGGGAAGCCAAAAATTGGGTAGCACTTCAATGCCCCTGGATAGAGGCGTGCATGAGAGCCTTTTAAAATAATGTGCCCATTTGAAGCAAGTGAGTCTGCTGTACTATTTCCCTAGTCAGGGAAGTCAAAAATTGGGTAGCACTTCAATGCCCCTGGATAGAGGCGTGCATGAGAGCCTTATAAACTAATGTGCCCATTTGAAGCAAGTGAGTCTGCTGTACTATTTCCCTAGTCAGGGAAGGCAAAAATTGGGTGGCGCCCCTGGGATGAAACATGGAGGAGAGCTTTTAAAAATTGTTCCCATTACAAAGGAGCGGGTCTCCTGTACTTGTAATGCCCATTCTGGAAGCATGGACTAAAACATTTACCCCTGTGGGGTATACATGAAACTAATGCCTAACTTTACAACGGTTAGGTGCATCATCATCATAAATATGATGTCCAAAAATTATGCTTTTGTGGCATCATGAACCACGGTCACACTGATTATATGATGGTGGCGGATGAGGAGAAGGAGGAGCAGTACAGCAAGTAGCCAAACACATGAAGTCTGTACCGATGTGTGGGTGTGCGGAGGTGCATGGGAATCTACCGGCACCAAATTTAAATTCCGCTATCATTTGGTGGTGGTGTGGTGAAGTCAGGCCCAATCCAACCCTTGTTCATCTTGATTAAAGTCTGCCTGTCAGCATTTTCAGTTGACAGGCGGGTGCGTTTATCTGTAATGATTCCACCTGCGGCACTAAAAACACGCTCTGACAAAATGCTAGCGGCAGGGCACGCCAAGACTTCCAAGGCATAGAGAGCCAATTCCTGCCATGTGTCCAGCATGGAGACCCAATAATTGTAAGGCACAGAAGAGTCTAGGAGCACTTTAGTACGATCAGCAAGGTACTCCCTCAGCATCTTTGCAAACTTTGCATTCCTTGTGACACTACCCCGCACCTCAGGGCCTGTGGTACTGGGGGTGCAGAGAAAAGTGTCCCAGATCTTTGAGAATGTTCCCCTACCTCTGAAGGATTGTACTTGTGCCTCTCTCTGCCGGACACCTTGGTTGTCCACAGAATCGTGACCTCTGCCGCTAGCGTTTTCAGAAGGGAATTTTTTTAATAATTCCGCCACTATGGCCTTCTGGTACTGCAGCATTTTTGTAGACCTCTCCGCTTCGGGAATAAGAGAAATAAAGTTCTCTTTGTAGCGTGGGTCTAAAAGTGTCACCAACCAGTAATGATTGTCCGTCAAGATCTTGATAACACGAGGATCACGACACAGGCAGCGTAACATAAAGTCAGCCATGTGCGCTAGACTGTTAACAGTCAAGACTTCTGGGTCCTCACCAACAGCATGACTGGCCATGCTGACCTCCTCCTCCTCATCCTCATCCTCCTGTCCCCTGTCCTCTGGCCATCCCCGCTCAACCGACGGTCTAACGGTTGTGCAGGTATTTCCGTCAATTCCAAATGAAAGTAGCTCCATTTCTTCTTCCTCCGACCTCCTCCTCGTCATAGTCCTCCAATGCACGTTGGGATGAGATGAGGCTGGGCTGTGTGTAATCACCCAGTACATTTTCTTGCTGAAACTCATCCTGCTCCACCTGCAATGCATCGTCTTTGATCTTGAGCAGAGAGCGTTTTAGAAGACAGAGAAGCGGGATGGTGACGCTAATGATGGCGTTATCGCCGCTAACCATCTTGGTGGAGTCCTCAAAGTTTTGGAGGACGGTACATATGTCAGACATCCATGTCCACTCCTGAGGTCTAATGTGTGGAGTTTGAACCGTATACCGACGGTCCAGTTGATGCTGGTACTCAACAACTGCCCTCTTCTGCTCACAAATCCTGACCAACATGTGCAGTGTGGAATTCCAACGCGTGGGGACATCACACACCAGTCTGTGAGCCTGAAGCTGCAAACGCCGCTGAAAGCCGGCAAGGCCAGCAGAAGCAGTAGGTGACTTTCTGAAATGGTCACACAGGCGGCATACTTTGATGAGCAGATCAGACAGCTCCGGGTATGATTTAAAAAACCGCTGAACCACGAGGTTGAGCACATGGGCCACGCATGGAACATGTGTCAGCTCGCCTCACCTCAGAGCCGCCACAAGGTTGCGGCCATTGTCACACACGACCATGCCTGGCTGTAGGTTCAGCGGTGTGAGCCAGTGATCTGCCTGCTGTTTCAGAGCTGTCCACAACTCTTCAGCGTTGTGGGGTTTGTCACCTATGCATATTAGCTTCAGCACAGCCTGTTGCCGCTTAGCCGAGGCAGTGCTGCAGTGCTTCCAGCTTGGGACTGTGGTGGAGGGTGAAGTGGAGGAGGAGGAGGAGGCTGAGGAGCATGACGTGCGAGAGCTGTACACGTTGGGTGAAACCCTGACAGAGTTAGGGCCTGCAATCCTCGGTGTCGGAAGGACATGTTCCATTCCAAGGTCAGACTGGGTCCCGGCTTCCACAATATTAACCCAGTGTGCTGTCAGAGAGATATACCGGCCCTGCCCGCAAGCACTTGTCCACGTGTCCGTGGTTAGGTGGACTTTACCTGAAACTGCATTGTTAAGGGCACATATGATGTTTTGGGACACGTGCTTATGTAATGCGGGGACGGCACACCAGGAAAAATAGTGTCGGCTAGGGACCGAGTAACGTGGGACAGCCGCCGCCATCAGGTTGCGGAATGCTTCCGTCTCCACCAGCCTAAAAGGCAACATTTCCAGCGCAAGCAGGCGTGAAATGTGTGCATTTAGAACTGTGGCATGTGGGGCGTTGGCAGCGTTCCAAAGTTTGGGGTAAGGATAACTGAACATTGCGCTGGGACAAGGACGTGGCTGATGATGGTGCTCCTTCTGCTTGTGCAAGTACAGGGGAAGGACAGGAGGCATCTTCGCCTGCAGTATGGACAGGGGATTGGCTTAGATGCACAACAGTGGAAGACGCAGCGGTGTCACCCTCAGACAATGCTACTGTACTCTGCTGTACATCCCACAAAGTCGGGTGCTTTGCTGACATGTGCCTGATCATGCTGGTGGTGGTCAGGCTGCATGGCAGGTGTTGCAAATGGCCTTTTTTGAATTATGTGCAGACACCTTAAAAAACAGCCAGACTCGGGAAGACCTAGCAGTTGTACTGGCAACATCAGTCGTGTTGTTGTTTCGGTGAACGGTTGTCTGCCTTCTGCCTGCGGACACCACCCTGCTTCTTCCGGCCTGTTGTGATGCTATGCCTAACTCCCCCTGTGCACTGCTATCCTCGCTCTGCATGTCCTCCTGCCAGGTTGGGTCAGTTACTGCATCATCCACCACGTTGTCTTCCACTTCAGCACCCTGGTCCTCCTCCTGACTTTGTGGCAATTGTGTCTCATCATCGTCCACCTCTTGTTGAGACACGTTCCCACCGTTGCCTTCGTGAGACCGTGGCTGCTCAAATATTTGGGCATCGGTACATACGATCTCCTCATGACCCACTTCAACTGGAGCTGGCGAGAGGCCAGATTCTGCGAATGGATAACTGAACAACTCTTCAGAGTGTTCAAGTGTGGGATCAGTTATGTCCGGGTCCTGGCACTCGGCATGGTGGGAGGAAGGAGGATCATGGTGTGGAATGTGCAGTCCACTCTCACGGCTACTGACACTTGACCGTGTTGAAGACAGGGTATTTGTGGTGGTGCCAAACTGAGTGGAAGCATTATCCGCTATCCAACTAAAAACCTGTTGACACTGGTCTTGGTTTAATAGTGGAGTACTGCTGCGTTCACCTAGAAATTGTGACAAGAAAGTCGAGCGAGATGATGTGGGCGTTTGTCGTGGCGCAATTCGAGCTTGCACACTGGCTCGTCCTCTACCTGCACCACCATCACGTCCAGTTCCTTGTCCCTTGCCACCGGACTTGCACATTTTCAATGTGTTGCTGAATGTATACAGCTAAATTAGTGCAGACACCAGTAGGTATTCAGCAGAAGGCTTTTGGTGTACCCTAATTAACGCTACTACCTAGAGGAGAAGCACTGAGATTCAAATTTAGTGCAGACAAGAGTATGTTTTTAGGAAGACCCTAAGTTTTGAAATTAAAGCGAACCTGTCACCCCCTCCAGGCATCTAAACATAACATAGCCACCTTCTGCAGCACTAGGGCTGCATTCTGAGAAGGTGTCTATAGCATTTATGCTCCCTTGATTCACTGAAATAAAGACTTATATAAAATCTGTTTCAAACCAGACCCAAGACCGGGAGGCGGGTTTTCAAGTGTCTGTCTCCCTCCTCTGTGGTGTCAGTCATCTCTGCTCTCTGTGCACCACCTCCAGGGCCACCTCCCTGCATTACAGAGCTTTGTCTGCTCTGCTACAACATAGAGCTGCTGTTATAGGAGACCCCACAGTAGTAAATCTAGCAGGAGGACCCTGAGCAGAGAAAGCACTGCCTGCTACATAGCAGCCCTTGAGCTGAGCTGTCAGCAGTGCAGCAGAGTTGAGTTTGTGCTTTAGATCAGGGGCTGAGGACGGAGCAATGCTGCTGGGTACAAGAAACTGAAAGTGAAAACTGCTCAGCTCAAGGGCTGCTACGTAGCAGGCAGTATCCTCCTGCTAGATTTACTACTGTGGGGTCTCCTATAACAGCAGCTCTATGTTGTAGCAGAGCTGACTACAATAGCGTGTCTTTTGGCGTATCCTAATTTACGCTGCAATAGACAGTAGCAGCACTTAAGATTCAAATTTAGTGCACACAAGAGTAGGTTTTTAGCACAAGGCTTTTGGTGTACCCTAATTAATGCTGCAACCTACAGTAGCATCAATTAGATGCAAAATTAGTGCAGAGAAGAGATTTTTTTTAGCACAAGGCTTTTGGTGTACCCTAATTAACGCTGCAACCTACAGTAGCAGCAATTAGATGCAAAATTAGTGCAGAGAACAGGTTTTTTTTAGCACAAGGCTTTTGGTGTACCCTAATTAACACTGCAACCTACAGTAGCAGCAATTAGATGCAAAATTAGTGCAGAGAACTGTTTTTTTTTAGCAAAAGGCTTTTGGTGTACCCTAATTAACGCTGCAACCTACAGTAGCAGCAATTAGATGCTAAATTAGTGCAGAGAAGAGTTGTTTTTTAGCACAAGGCTTTTGGTGTACCCTAATTTGAGCTAAAACCTACTCCTGCCTATAGTGAGCTAAATAAATCCCTAAAAGCAAGTTTTTGGGATGGATGAGCCTGGAAACCAGCCCCAGATGCGATGCAGGCTGGTATACTGGCACAGCGAAGTTTGGTAGATACCCTGCCTCCCTGCCTGCCTGTATACTGCTCTAGTAGTCCTCAGAAGGACTGTGGTGCTAAATAGACTGGCAGCCCTGTGCCTACACTAGCTGAAAGACTACCAATCTGTGCCTCAATCAGCAGCAGCTCTCCTTACACTGACTGTCTAATGGCGCAGAGTGACGAGCACAGCGCAGTCAGGCCTTATAAAGACCTGATGACACTGTGCGGCCAGCCAATCACTGTAATGCCACAACCAACATGGCTGTGGCATTACAGTGTCTGTCAGCCAATCCCTGCATGCGGGCTGGCTCTGAAAAGAGCGCCAACATGCAGGGAGGTGGACCAAGAGCACAGCAAGAGTAACACGAGATTACTCGGTACTCGCCGAGTAGCCCGAGTACCGTGATATTCGTGCGAGTACCGAGTAGTGACAAGCATACTCGCTCATCTCTACTCCTCACCTTTTAGATGTCTTGTTACAAGTATAGAGTGCAGGAGTGAAGCTGTATCCACTGCTGGTTTGCAGCTACATGCCGGACACTCAGAACCTCCAGCTAGTAGGTTGGTCAGAAATAATGAGAGGAAAAACATCCGTTTTGAATCACGAGCGCTCCCAGGATGGAAGAGAAGTCACTTTATAACTTCAGAATTTATTAACAAAACTTAAAACAACGCGTTTCGGCTAAAACTTTTAAAAATAGCCTTCTTCAGGTATAGGTACAATAAAGATATGCAGTATAAAAAAGTTTTTCCATCCTGGGAGCGCTCGTGATTCAAACTGGATGTTTTTCCTCTGATTATGTTAATTTGACCACATTCACTCATATCATTCTTTAGAGGTGTATTTTCTGTTATGTAGGTCCCCCTCTCTCCCCACACTGTCATACTGTCTCTTTACAAGTCCCCCTCGCTCCCCATACTGTTTATGCACCAATCCCCCGTCAACCATGCTCCTCATACTATGTTTTCCTCACACATTGAATGATGTATACATTTTTTTTCTTAAATACACCTATTATAAATCTTTGGTTTCTTCAGCTCCAGTGGAGTGCTTACCACACCAACATTCACTACCCTTCTGCATGGCAGCAAATGACGTCAGCAGAGTGAGCAGAAAACTTGAATACACTGCTGATGGCGCCCTGACCCAGAAGTGCTGGCTAAAACAATTGATTGCTGAGGGCTGGCATGTTACAGCTTCCCTGAGCCAGCTGTCAGCTTAAAAGCCTACTCAGAAAACAGCATACTCCATTCATTACGTAGTCCAACTGCAGCTCCTGGGAGAAACACTGTTCAAACCCCTTTTAGCTACACCCCCGGGCAAGTCCTGTTTATCTGTATGTAATCACTGTAGGAATACATAGCATTTTTAAGATTGTCGCAAGGCTCAGGTGAAAATTTAGAGCTTTTATACGATTATGGCATAAAATATGATAATTACTTAATCTAACATATTGAATAATGTCTGTATAGAGTCTAACGTAAAGTGAACACAGGAGACACAGGCTTGCTTATGTGGCACCCTTCTCACACAGGTAAGCACAGATTCACTTACAGCACAGATGGGTTTCCTCAGTGGGTACATGGACACGAAAAACACCTTCCACCCCATCACAGTAGGGGGAGCTCAACTTGCTGCCCTTAGGCAAGATCCCCTATAAATACTGGTGCTGGGGGCGGAGTTAGCTAGAGAGTGTAGACGCTACAAGAGCTGTGAAGACGTACTGGTGGTCGCTGCTGCGTTATGCCTGAGCCAGTTACCTTGAACAGCCTTCGAGTAGTCCTACAAGGCCCAAGAGTGGGGGTCAGAAGGCAAGGAGAACAGAAAGAGCAAAGTGGGAACCGAGGAACCAGTGTTAGGTTTTCCCAAACAACACACCAGACACCGGAGTCCGAGTCTACTGGAGAGCACCTGGCCCAGTAGAGAACACCGGTCCACCTTGGAGACTTCAGTCTGCGCAGTCACTCACCAGGGAGCCAGGCACCGCGGAGAGAGGAACAGCAATAGTCCATCGAAGGTTTCCCGACAACAACTCAGGTGGAGAGAGAGGAGGCCAGCCAAGTTTTGGGGCAAGGGCTTCACACACATGGGAAAAGAGACAAGGAGGCCTTATACCCACTCGCTGTGGAGACCCAGAAGTGCATCCTGAACACCCGGCAGTGCTCTGGACATTTACCTGCATCAACACCAGTAAAAGGTAAAGAACAACCAGCGGTGTGTGTCAGTTCCTTACCCACGCCCCTGCCATCCACAGAGACTGTCCCGTTATTCTGCAGCCCGGCCAAGTCTCTGCTCCATCCCCTATCTTCATAACCAAACACCCCAGGGATCCAGCTCCCCCTGTGGGGAGCTTCAACACCTAGCTGCTCATTCATCATCCCTAGAGGCCCTACGCAGCGCTGGTGCAGTCACCAGATACCACAGGTCGCATCACGATAAACTTAAAAACTTTTATTCCCGTTTCAACTACCCCTTTTTAGTTGAACATCAGCGCTATGGGTCTGGGCAAGCCACCAGTGACATCCATACCACAGCAGAGGGCCCAGATACCCAAGTCCCCATACCTTGGGCTAGTCAATTTCTGGCATCACGAACAGGATCACGTGCCCGGTGCTACCAGGTACTGTGTGCCGTGTTTAAAACTGTGATTTGTGACTGCAAGATTAAGCCGCCTTTACTACAGGAAGAAAGGGGGCTTGACGGCTTGCAGAGCGCAAAACCAAAACACACCCCTCGCTCTGCCAAACACTTCCGAAGTGCAGCGGCCTAATCTGGAAATACCCGAATGCTTAACTCCCTGCCTATGGGGTTCAAAAACTGTTTAACTGTTTAAAGACTGGCCAGCATTGTGCAGCTGTTGTATTGGGACAGTTAACTGGTGCAGCGGAAAGAGAGGCTGAATCCTAGTCCACCGCTGAACGGGGATCAGTAGCTATAATTTTTGACAAACTAAAACTTGCTTTTGAGGACTGTAATGAGACTGACATAAGAATGCGCTTCTATCATTGCTACCAAAAGCCGGAAAATGACATCCGGACTTATGCATGGCGCTTACAGGAGGTGTTGCGAACCCTGAAGCAAGTCAGCCCTACCAGTATCCATGATGAGAATAAACTATTGATTGATCAATTTACCCGGCGGCTTCTATCACCAGAGGACAATAAAACCTTGCACTGGTGGTCCCTAAACCACCCGGACGCTGATATCAACACTCTAAAAGGACATGGCCATAAAGGGGTTACAGCCAGTGCAGACTCCTGAAGCTGCCATCCGCGGTGGTGCAGTGGCAAAGCTCCGGCTACAACAACACCAGCACTCGTGCCTGCAGCTGAAAGCCGTGTTCAGTCCACTAACTCAGAAAGAATTGACTCTTTGTATTCCGAGGTGCGCCAGCTGAGTAAAAACCTTGCCACTGTCATGTAAACCCTACAGCTGCAGCAGGGTCCAAAGCCACTGCCTAAACCCCAACCTTTAATCCAGCTTGCTGACAGCCCGGAGGACATCCCGTGGATGAGAGGGAAGAAAACCACGTCGCCAAGAGGTAGGACCACCGACCGTTACAGCTCCACAGGAGAACCCATCTGCCGATGCTGCAGCAAGACTGACCACATCGCACGATACTGTCCTTTAAATGAGCAAACCCTAGGGACCGGGCCGAACCCCAGGAGTAACTCAACAGGGCCCAGCCAACTGGTATGATACCTACATCGTGCAGCGACCGTTCCTGTCTATCATACTAGATGGCATCTCGACATCTGATTTATTGGACACCGGGTCACAAGTGACCACGATCCCTGATATCCTTTAAGGTTGCCATGAAAACACCACGAAGTGGCGGCGTGTAATTCAGGACTTTCCTTCATGTGTCTTGCAGATACCTGAATTACACGCCGCCACTTCGTGGTGTTTTCATGGCAACAGGCACAATTGTGTCCGATGCCTGGCGGTTTCTACCTTCCTGTGGCTGCGTGTAAAGGTACCATAACAAGCAATTTTGGTCATGTAATGGACTTAAACCACCCGATATGAACCTTAACATTTATGCTTCTAATGGTGAATCACTTACTATAGTGGGGGTTAGAGAAGTACCCATAAAAGTGGGGAGGGTGGAGTTACAAGACCAGGGGATTATTGTGGTAAAGGAAAATCCCAATAACCGGGATCCATACATCATTTTGGGTACAAATGTTGTTAGCAATTGCATGGATTAAGTGTTTTTCTTGCTTCAATAGATTGCAGACACTGCCAAACCTGGGCAGAGGAAGGTTCTTCAGAGAGAGATAAGAGCCCTCCTGCACAAGCAACAGGTAAAACTTATGGCCCCTTTACACGCAGCTACAGGTGACAGGTTTTCCACAGGTAACTTACTGGTTGCAGTGAAATTATGGAGACATAGTTCCATTTGTACACAGCACCAAGATAGAACTATGTCTCCATGATTTCACTGCAACCAGTAAGTTACCTGTGGAAAACCTGTCACCTGTAGCTGCGTGTAAAGGGGCCGTTACAGGTGGTGAAATTGGTACTGCACGGATAACAGACCCGCTTCTTATTGTGATACCTCCAATGAGTGAAATGATAATTTGGTGTCGAGCAGCCATAGGTCTAAGAGAGCAGGACTATCAGGCAGTAGTGGAGCCCATCAGATCAGAGCACAGGCCTACACCTCTTGACAGCCAGGGGGGTAGTCGATGTACACAAGGGAAGAGTACCAGTTCGCATCTTAAATTGTGGCAGTGATGAGGTCAAACTACCCAGTTATTCCACCATTGCTAAGCTGTGCACTGTAAATAACAATGAGACACAAGCAGTGGGATCCTTATCTCTACCCAAAGAGGCAGAGGATAACAACACTAAGGGGCACCTAGAGGACTGGTGTCAACAGCTCCATGTAGGAACTGATTCCACTCCCAAGCATAACAAGCAAGGTGTCTACCGAGTAGTCCAAGAATTTGAACAAGTATTTAGTAAGCATCTACTCAATTTTGGTAGGATCAAAGGGGTACAACATCACATCCCCACAGGTACACATCCACCAATCAAAGAGTGATACAGGCCTATTCCACCTGCACACTATCAGAAAGCCAAAGAGATGTTACAGGACATGAAGGACGCAGGGTTCATGAGAGATAGTTGTAGTCCCATGGCAGCTCCACTAGTCCTAGTCAGAAAGAAGGATGGCAGCATGAGAATGTGTGTAGATTACAGGCAAATAAATCGCATAACACATAAGGATGTGTACTAGAGATGAGAGAGTACTAAAATGCTCGGGTGCTCAAAGCTTGGGCCGAGCATCCCAAGATACTCGTGTACTCAGGCCCGAGCACCGAGCCCAATGTTATCCTATGGGAGATCCGAGTATTTTTCTGGCATGGGGTAGCTGGGGGTAGCAGCACGGATAAACCCTAAAAATGTCACAAAAGTATCAGAACAGTGCTCAAATGACAATTTTTGGATTGCATGAAAGATTTTTTTTTTTTTTTATTTGTGTGGCACTCCGATGCCCCTGGGAAGAGACGTACATGAAGGCCTCTTTAAATAATATGCCCATTATAAGGTTGTGGGTCTTTTGTAGTATTGCCCTAGGCAGGGCTGCTAAACATTGGGAGGCACTTCAATGCCCCTGGATAGAGAGGTTCATGAGGGCCTCTTTAAATAATGTGCCCATTATAAGGAAGTGGTTCTTTTGTAGTATTGCCCTAGGCAGGGCTGCTAAACATTGGGAGGCACCCCAATGCCCCTGGATAGAGACGTGCATGAGGGCCTCTTTAAAGAGGACCTGTCACCAAACCAGGCATGGTGATCTAATTACAGCACTGGATGCAGCATGTCTGCAGCATCCAGACAAGGGGTCACCAAGCACTTGAGCAGCCCTGTACCCCGAGATAATACACTTAGAAAACTTACATGCTCCAGCCATTAAGGAGGTGGCTAGGGGCTGCAGCCAAGGGCAGATTCACACCCCCTACATGTTTAATCTGCCCACCGCTGCCAATCATTCTCTCCCTCTTCAGCAGCATTTAAACAGAGGGTTTTTTTCTTCTGAACTTGCCACTTGGCCCCACCCCTCAGGGGGCGGGGCTAAATGGACATTTCTGGGAGAGAATGCGTAGCATCACAACAGGTCAAAAGTAGCAGGGTGGTGGCCGCAGGCAGAAGGCAGGCAACCGTTCCCCGGAACAACAACATGACAGAAGTTGCCAATACAACTGTTAGGTCTTCCCGAGTCTGGCTGTTTTTTAAGGTGTCTGCAGATAATTCCAAAATGGCCATTTGCAACACCTGCCATGCCAGCATCAGCAGGGGTAGGAAAACTAGCAGCCTGAGCACAACCAGCATGATCATGCACATGTCAGCAAAGCACCCGACTTTGTGGGATGTACACCAGAGTCCAGGAGCAGTGTCTGCGTGTGACACCACTGCATCTTCCACTGTTGTGCGTGCAAGCCAATCCCCTGTCTATACTGCATGCGAAGATGCCTCCTGTCCTGCACCTGTAGTTGCACAAGCAAAAATACCACCATCATCAACCACTTCCTTGTCCCAGCGCAGCGTTCAGTTTTCCATACACCAATCTTTGGAACGCAACCGCAAATACGCTGCCAACGCCCCACATACCACACTTCTAAATTGGCACATTTCGCGACTGCTTGCGCTGGAAATGTTGCCTTTTAGGCTAGTGGAGACGGAAGCATTCCGAAACCTGATGGCGGCGGCTGTCGCACGTTACTCGGTCCCCAGCCACTATTTCTCCCGATGTGCCGTCCCCGCATTTCATAAGCACGTGTCACAAAACATTATACGTGCCCTTAACAACGTAGTTTCTGGAAAAGTCCACCTAACCACAGACACGTGGACAAGTGGGCAGGGGCAGTACATCTCGCTGTCGACACACTGGGTTAATATTCTGGAAGCCGGGACCCAGTCTGAGCTTGGGACGGAACACATCCTTCCAACACCAAGGATTGCAGGACCTAACTCAGTCAGGGTTTCACCCACAGTGTACAGCTCTGGAACATCATGATCCTCAGCCTCTCTCCTCCTCCTCCACTTGACCCTCTACACCAGTCCCAAGCTGGAAGCACTGCCTTGGCAACAGGCTGTGCTGAAGTTAATATGCGTAGGTGACAACCCAAACAATGCTGAAGAGTCGTGGAAAGCTCTGAAACAGCAGGCAGATCGCTGGCTCACACCGGTGAACCTACAGCTAGGCATGGTTGTGTGTGACAATGGCCGGAACCTGGTGGCGGCTCTGAGGCGTGGCGAGCTGACACATGTTCCATGCATGGCCCATGTGCTCAACTTCGTGGTTCAGCAGTTTCTTAAATCCTACCCGGAGCTGCTGTCGGATCTTCTCGTAAAAGTACGCCGCCTGTGTGTCCATTTTAGCAAGTCACCTACTGCTTCAGCCGCCCTTGCCAGCTTTTAGCAGCGTTTGCAGCTTCTGGCTCACAGAGTGGTGTGTGATGTCCCCACACATTGGAATTCCACACTGCATATGTTGGTCAGGATTTGTGAGCAGAACAGGGCAGTTGTTGACTACCTGCATCAACTAGGCCGTCGGTATACGGTTCAAACTCCACAGATAAGACCTCAGGAGTGGACATGGATGTCCGACATATGTACCGTCCTCCAAAACTTTGAGGACTCCACCAAGATGGTGATCCCGCTTCTCTGTCTTCTAAAACGCTGTCTGCTCAAAATCAAAGACAATGCATTGCAGACGGAGCACGATGAGTTGGATAAACCGTACGGGGTGATTACACACAGCCCAGCCTCATCTCATCCCAATGTGCACTGGAGGACTATGACGAGGAGGAGGATAAAAAAATGGAGCTACTTTCATGCGGAATTGACGGTAATACATGCACAACCGTCATACCGTCGGTTCAGCGTGGATGGCCAGAGGACAGGGGAGAGGAGGAGGAAATTGATGAAGACAGCATGGTCAGTCATCCAGGCGGTGAGGACCTGACATCTTGCGTGTTATCAGTCTGGCGCACATGGCTGACTTTATGTGATGCTGCCTGTCTTGTGACCCTCGCTTTATCAACATCTTGGCGGACACTCATTACTGGTTGGTGACACTTTTAGACCCACGCTACAAGGAGAACTTTATTTCTCTTATTCCCGAGGAGGAGAGGTCTACAAAAATGCTGCAGTACCAGAAGGCTCTAGTTGCGGAATTAGTCAAAAAATTCAATACTGAAAACGCTTGCGGCAGAGGTCACGGTTCGGTGGACAACCAAGGCGTCCAGCCGAAAGAGGCACAAATCCAATCCAGCAGAGGTATGGGAACACTCTCAAAGATCTGGGAGAGTTTTCTCAGCCCCTCCCATAGCACAGGCCCTCAGGTGCGGGGTACTTTCACAAGGACTGCAAAGTTTGTAAAGATGCTGAAGGAGTACCTTGCCAATCGTACGAAAGTGCTCCTAGATTCTCTGTGACTTATAATTATTGGGTATCCAAGCTGGACACGTGGCAGGAATTGTCCCTCTACCCCTTGGAAATCCTGGCCTGCCCTGCTGCTAGCGTTTTGTCAGAGCGTGTTTTTATTGCCACAGGTGGAATCATTACAGATAAACGCACCCACCTGTCAACTGAAAACACTGACCAGTTGTTTTTGAGCTGGATACTGAGATTAGAGATTAAATTACAGCAGCTATACCTGTCAGACACAAACACTGGCACGAGTATACTGAGTATTTTGGCATATACAAATTGGAGCTACAACCCACTTCTGCCTCAAAAAATGGTAAATGAAGGCGGACAAGAGTTGGTTTTTAGCTGGACACTGAGATTACTGATTAGAGATTAAATTACAGCAGGTGTTTTGGCGTATACAAATTGGAGCTATAACCCCCTCCTGACTCAAAAAATGGTAAATGAAGGTGGACAAGTTGTTTTTTAGCTGGATACTAAGATTGGAGATTAAATTAAAGCAGCTATACCGGTCAGACACAAACGCTGACACGAGTATACAGAGTGTTTTGGCGTATACTAATTTCCGATACAACCCACTCCTGCCGCACAAAAAATGGTAAATTAATGCAGACAAGAGTTGGTTTTTAGCTGGACACTGATATTACAGATTTGAGGTTAAATCCCAGCAGGTGGACCGGTCAGACACAAACGCTGACGAGAATACAGAGTGTTTTGGCGTATACTAATTTCCGCTACAACCCACTCCTGCCGCACAAAAATGGTAAATGAATGCAGACAAGAGTTGGTTTTTAGCTGGACACTGAGATTACAAATTTAAGGTTAAATCCCAGCAGGTGGACCGGTCAGACACAAACGCTGACGAGAATACAGACTGTTTTGGCGTATACTAATTTCCGCTACAACCCCCTCCTGCCGCACAAAAATGGTAAATGAATGCAGACAAGAGTTGGTTTTTAGCTGGACACTGAGATTACAGATTTGAGGTTAAATCCCAGCAGGTTGACCGGTCAGACACAAACGCTGACGAGAATACAGAGTGTTTTGGCGTATACTAATTTCTGCTACAACCCACTCCTGCCTATAGAGAGCTAAATTAATCCCTAAAAGCACTGTTTTGGGATGGATGAGATTTCCAGCCTGTCCACCAGCCCCAGATGTGATGCAGGCTGGTATACTGGCACAATGAAGTTTGCTATATACCCTGCCTCCCTGCCTGTATACAGCTCTATTAGTCCTCAGAAGGACTGTTGTGATAATTAGATTAGCAGCACTGCGCCTACACTAGCTGAAAGGCCACAAATCTGTTCCTCAATCAGCATCACCTCTCCCTACACTGCCTGTCTGTGGAGCAGAGTGACAAGCACAGCACGGTCAGGTCTTATAAAGACTTGATCACGCTGTGCGGCCAGCCAATCACTGTAAAGTCACAACCAACAGGGTTGTGGCGTTACAGTGGCTGTTAGCCAATCCCTGCATGCGGGCTGGCTCTGTAAAGAGCTCCAACATACATGGAGGTGGACCCCGAGCATAGCAAGAGTATCGCGGGATTACTCGGTACTCGCCGAGTACCCCGAGTACCGGGATATTCGTGCGAATACCGAGTAGTGACAAGCATGCTCGCTCATCCCTAATGCTTACCTGTTACCTCGCATTGAGGAATCACTAGCTGCATTGAAGTCTGCTAATTACTTTTCAACCCTAGATCTCACTAGCGGGTATTGGCAGGTCTCCGTTGCAGAAGAAGACCCTGAGAAGACGGCATTTACCACGCCCATGGGCCTATGTGAATTCAACAGCATGCCCTTCGGACTATGTAATGCTCCCAGAATGTTCCAGAGGCTGGTGGAGTGTTGCCTGGGGCATTAGAACTTTGAAACGGTACTGCTTTACCTGGATGACGTTATTGTGTATTCAAAATCCTAAGAAGAACACCTAACCCATCTAGCAGAGGTATTTGAAACCTTGTCCAAATACAGGATGACGCTAAAACAATCCATATGCCACCTGTGAAAACCGAAGGTCCAGTACTTGGGACACATAGTTCCAAAGGAGTGGCCCCAGATCCAGACAAGGTCAGTCATCAAGGCATGGCCGAAACCAAAGACCCTCAAGGAAGTAGGTTAGTTCCTGGGATTGGTGGGATACTACAGGAGATTCATTAAGGAGTACATGAAGAAGGCTGCTCCCCTGCAAAACCTCCTGGTAGGCCAACCCCAGAAAGGCAAGTCCAGAGAATCTCCCTTGGAGTGGAGCAAGGAACAAGAAGAGTCGCTCCAACAGATGAAAGAGGCCCTAACAGGAGAAGAGATCCTGGGTTACCCTGGCTACAACCTACCATTCCTGCTGTACACCGATGCCAGTAACATGGGGATAGGAGCTGTACTCTCCCAGAAGCAAGAAGGCAAAGAAAGAGTGATTGCCTATGCTAGAAGGAAGCTTCGCCCTACGGAAAGGAACCCTGACAACTACAGTTCGTTCAATTTGAAATTCCTAGCTTTGGTCTGGGCCGTCACAGAAAGATTTAAGCATTACTTGGGATAGAACAAGTTTACTGCCTTTACGGATAATAATCCCTTGACCCACCTGGAAACTGCAAAATTGGGAGCCATGGAAGAGAGATGGATTGCAAGATTATCTAATTACCAGTTCACCATCAAGTACCGGGCTGGGCATAACAACGGCAATGCAGATGCCTTGTCCAGGATGCCTCACTTAGCAGATATGGGAGCAGACGAGGATGAGCTGGAAGAGATAGAGCTACCCGCCTTCCATCAGTTGAGGACATCCCAATGTCAACAGATCCACACAGAACTTCCTGAGAAAGTAGTGAACCGGTTACCACACTTCAGTTGGAAGGAATCTCAAGCTAGTGACCCGGTTATCAGTTTAGTAAAAGGACGGATAACTCAGGAGTCCGCAAAGCTACCTTCAAATTCTCCACCAGAAGCTAAACACCTGTGGAATAAAAGAAGCAAGTTGTTCATTTACCAGGAAAAGCTCTGCAGGAGATATATCAACCACTTGCGGAATAGTTTTAAAAGAATTTCTTTATTAATTCTCGTTTAAAAAAAATTACTGGTCTAGCCAGCAGGGTATACAAAGGTGAGACAGTATATATATATATCACTGAAGGAGAGCACACTTAGTGTGAGTATCCCTTTCTATCCCTATATCTGCAACACTGCCTATCAGTGGAGGTAATAACACCTTAAGGTTTCGGGTGCCCCCACTCCTCGGTGGCTTACCCTATGATAGCCCTAAATATCTGGGTTATCATACACATGATGGTATCTATATGTGCACACAGAGGGATATTATGGTATATAGAGATAAACAATTTAGGACATAGTTCTGGATCAGGGATGACTTAACTCAGGCTGAGAATGGGAGTCCTCTGATTCAACAGTAGTCCGGTGTGCAAGAATTCATCCTCCAGTTGTGATTTAAAAACAGTGAGAAGTCTCCATTGTCCTTGTCTTACGCGTTTCACCTCATACAAGTATCGTGAGGCTCATCAGAGATCTTATTGGAGTGTTCACACAATTTGCCTACAACGTGGAAAAAAATATTAGTGGAAAAAAAGCACCCATATAGATATCAATGTAGTTATCTCACAGCATATCATTTGTACACACATATCGTATGTCTTTGAGACATCAAAAAAAAAAACCACAACATAAATACAAAAGGGGGGGGAGGGATATATCAGGGAGAGTGTGGGATGAGTTAGGGGGAAGGAAGGGAAAGGGGGGGTTTGGGATTATCTAGGAAGGATAAAGTATTTTTAGCTTGATGGTTTTAAATGTACCTGTCGATTTCTCATAGAGACACAACGTGATATAGAGGATAGTATCTCATATTAAGAAGCGTCCCAAAATGGGGATCACTGGGGTGTATTCACAGACCCCTGGATACAGGATACACAATGGTTGACGTCCAGCCCTTGTGTGCAGGTCTCACGCACTTAGTGCTGCAAAAACTATGGTGATACATAGGCTAAAAAAGGGGAAACAAATGAGGGTATATTATGTACATGGGATCAATAGAGAGTGTAATAATTCCCTTCAAAGTCCTCCTTACATTGCAGTGTCACTTAGGAGCTAGATGACCAGAGAAGGAATCACTTCAGGCTGTATTAGCCCCCCATGAAGATACAATAACTAGGAGATGAAGAGTGTATAAGAAAACATTCTAATATACCAAACAATGTGTAATCAAAGACTTATCTGCCACCTCCATGCAGTCTGGTTCCCAGGTGAAGTGTCCAGGCTGGATGTGTCTCTCAGATCAAGTATCTCCCTTTTTATAGCCCTGCTCAACCACCTAATTAATTACACCTATTTACTGCCCCACAGAAGGTGTGTTTTAGTGAAGAAAAAAAAAAAAAAGAAGAGGTAAAGAGTCATTTTAAGGAAGCCCAAATTACCAGGATACAAGTAGTCACCAAGTGTTCAACTCTATTACCATCAAGTTTCTACGGAGGACAGACTACAAAGTAAGGGTGATTTATAAAATATCTACAAAACATATTACAGAGGTATTAAAACAATTATACACATTCAATAAGTCAGATGATTTCGTATCATAATGTATTTTCATCCATATGGTGACTTATATTCAGGACTGTGAGTTCTTTTGAGCTCAGATTGTGGCGTTCCTTATCCCTGGTTTAGTAAGTTTTAACAAGTCCTCATTGACCACCTTCAGGAAGATGTCATGAGTGTCAAAGTTCCCTTTAGGAGGAAGTTTCTTACTCTTTGGCTTCAAAGATGTAAAAGCAAGCAAGGAAGATTTAGAAAAGAATAACATAAGTGAGGACGAGAGATGTGCGCTTTTGGACTTGGGTGATCTAGAAGCAGAGACACAGGGCTCTTTGGGACATGGCCCCTTTACTAAAACCAGGGATAAGGAACGCCACAATCTGTGCTCAAAATAACTCAGGGTCCTGAATAACCTATCTCAGAATGACCAGGTGGTTATAAAACCGTCGGATAAAGGTGGAAACCTGGTCATCATGGATCATGATGTATATACAACTATGTGCTATAACATTCTAAATGATACCTCCTTCTATGGAAGACTTCATAAAGATCCCACAAAAGACTTCTCTGACGAACTATATGGTATTCTAGTTAGGGGATTGGAAAATCATCTCGTATCTAAAAACGAGATGCAGTTTATGATACAAAAAAATCCAAAGGTTCCAACCTTTTATGCCCTCCCTAAAGTCCATAAGGGCACCACCCCCTTAAAAGGAAGACCAATAGTTTCGGGGATAGAATCTATCACCCAAAATGTGAGGATTTATCTGGATAAGATCATAAGACCTTTTGTGGTCTCCCTACCATCATATGTCAGAGATACCAGCAACCTGATATCTAAATTAGATGGAGTCACCTTAGGGGAGGTTGTATATTTTGCGTCTATAGACGTCGAGTCACTGTATAGTTCTATACACCATGAGCTGGGGATAGGGGCAGTCCGTCATTTCTTGCGAGCCCGCGGCAACCATTTTGTCACCCACAACCGTCTCACCCTTGAACTCCTTGAATTCATTCTGACTCACAATTACTTCCTTTTCGCGGGTAAGTTCTTCCACCAGCTCAGGGCACCACGATGGGGAGTTCAGTTGCCCCATCATACGCTAATTTGCTCCTGGGCTGGTGGGAGGACACCTGCGTTTTGATGAATGAATGGATGAGGAATATCTTATATTGGGGACGCTATGTGGATGACATTATGGTGCTGTGGGAAGGGACGCCTGACCTCTTTCAATCTTTCATGACCTGTCTAAAACAAAATGCGTTGGGACTCTTCTTCACTTCTGAGATTAGAAAAGAAAGTCTCCCCTTTTTGAATGTCATGCTAAGTAGGGATAAAGGTGGCCGAATTATGACAACTATCTACAGAAATCCGACGGCCACAAATAATCTCCTGCATTGGCAAAGCTCACATCCGACCCCCCTCAAGAGAGGTATCCCGAAGGGTCAGTACCTCTGTATTCGGAGGAATTGCTCGGATTTGAATGAGTTCCATAAACAGGCCAAAGGCCTACAATGTAGGTTTCTGGAAAGAGGATATCCACGTACAGTTCTGACCTCGGCCTTTAGAGATGCGAAAGCTAGAACTCGTGAGTCATTGTTGACTCCCAATATAGATAAAAACAGATTGGTAAATTCGGAGTCTATAATGAGAGTGATTGGCACCTTGTATGCTGGGAATAGGGAAGTACGGGACTGTCTTAGAAAACATTGGGGCATATTACTTGCCGCGCCAATCTACAAGAACTTTGTCTCACCCTATCCTAACATAACCTTTAGGAGGGGTCGCTCCATTGGAGATAGACTTGTGCATAGTCATTACCAAACCCCCAAATCGACTGACACCTGCTTATCAAGAACGAGAACCACTGGAACTTATAGGTGTGGACATTGTAAGTTCTGTCCGTGGGTATCACCCTCAAAATCCACAACCTGCTCAAACACAGGCATAGTTTACCCCTTAAGAGATTTTGCCAACTGTGGTACCGAGGGAGTGATATATGTTATAACGTGTCCCTGTCCGTTGGACTAGGTTGGCAAAACCAAAAGGGAGTTACGGAGACGCCTGGGGAGCACCTGGGGGATATTAAACATAAACGATATACCCCGGTCTCTAGGCACACCCATGAGTTCCACCAGGGGAATCCTAAGCATCTGAAGTTTGGGGTCCTTGAGGTTTATAGGCCTCATAAAAGAGGGGAGATTTTGACAAAATCCTTCTCCAGAAGGAATCAAGGTGGATCCATACTTTCGGGAGCACATATCCGAAAAGTATGAATGAACAATTGACATGCTTTCTATAAAGTCCCCCTCGTAAAACCAAAGGAGAGGTGACCAATATAGTGTAGACTAAAATATTAGGCGTGCCCTTCTTTTTTGTGACATACATCGACCGAAAAGGTCATAAGTCACCATATGGATGAAAATACATTATGATACGAAATCATCCGACTTATTGAATGTGTATAATTGTTTTAATAACTCTGTAATATGTTTTGTAAATATTTTATAAATCACCCTTACTTTGTAGTCTGTCCTCTGCAGAAACTTGATGGTAATAGAGTTCAACACTTGGTGACTACTCGTATCCTGGTAATTTGGGCTTCCTTAAAATGACTCTTTACTTCTCCTTTCCTTTCCTTTTTTTCCACTAAAACACACCTTCTGTGGGGCAGTAAATAGGTGTAATTAATTAGGTGGTTGGGCAGGGCTATAAAAAGGGAGATACTTGATCTGAGAGACACATCCAGCCTGGACACTTCACCTGGGAACCAGACTGCATGGAGGTGGCAGATAAGTCTTTGATTACACATTGTTTGGTATATTAGAATATTTTCTTATACACTCTTCATCTCCTAGTTATTGTATCTTCATGGGGGCTAATACAGCCTGAAGTGATTCCTTCTCTGGTCATCTAGCTCCTAAGTGACACTGCAATGTAAGGAGGACTATGAAGGGAATTATTACACTCTCTATTGATCCCATGTACATAATATACCCTCATTTGTCTCCCCTTTTTTAGCCTACGTATCACCATGGTTTTTGCAGCACCAAGTGTCTGAGACCTGAACACAAGGGCTGGACGTCAACCATTGTGTATCCTGTATCCAAAGGGTCTGTGAATACACCCCAGTGATCCCCATTTTGGGACGTTTCTTAATATTAGATACTATCCTCTATATCACGTTGTGTCTCTATGAGAAATCGACAGGTACATTTAAAACCATCAAGCTAAAAATACTTTATCCTTCCTAGATAATCCCAAACCCCCCCTTTCCCTTCCTTCCTCCTAACTCATCCCACCCTCGCCCTGATATATCCCTCCCCCCCTTTTGTATTTATGTTGTTTTTTGTTTTTTGTTTTTTTCTCTTAATCTTTTTTCCTTATCCTTTTTCTTTTCTGTATCACGGAGGACTACCTTCTCTTTTTCATTGTAGACTGAAACTATTCTTGATGTCTCAAAGACATACGATATGTGTGTAAAAATGATATGCTTTG
>JARQOC010000002.1:289466962-289846515 GCA_033576535.1 Allobates femoralis | reverse complement strand
TAGTAATAGCCTTTTGGCCAATAATATTATCACGTGTGGTAAATGTTTACCCTTTTTTGTCTCACCCATGTCAGGTAAATCTTGAAAAATCCAGAATCTGGCTGTCATCTCATATGTGGTGTTGCAAATTCGCATGAGAAGATTTCTTATCATCTCCCAATATTGTTGGACTTTTTCACAACTCCATAACCCATGGATCATATCTGTCAGGTCATGTGAACATTTTGGGCACTGTGTAAGTTAATTTGGATTGGCTTCAGTGGGCGGTATATTGAACCCACATATCAACCCATGGATGATTCTAAAATGTGAATCCCACCATTGTTCATTTCAGGTGCGGAACTACACTGGTGCAGCTGGTGCAGCTGCACCAGGGCCCCGACCGGCTGGGGGCCCCTTCAAGCCTGGACGGGGGCCCCCAGCCAACCCCCGCAAGCCGCCGCCAGAGGAGAGGAGGGTCAGGCAAGGGAAGCAGAGAGCTTCCTGCTTCCCCTGCCTGATCCCGCCCCTCCTCTCCTCTGCTCCTCCGGCTCCTAGAATACTTCCGCGCGGCTCCCAGGTAGGAGAGCATCGCGCCTGCGGCTCCCTGCGGCTCAGTGCGGCTCCCAGCGGCACCCTCCCCCCCCCCCTTTCCGGGCCGCGCCAATGGCCAGCGGAACCCCTCCCCCCGGGCCGCGCCGATGGCCAGTAGCCCCGCCCCCCGGGCCACGCCAATGGCCAGTAGCCCCGCCCCCCCGGTCCTCTCCTGCACCAGGGCCCCCAGGGGTGACGGTCCGCCCCTGGTTCATTTATCACATTACGCCTTACTTTCTCCCATCCTGTCAATATCTCCTCCTCTACCGCTTCGTTTGGTAAATATCTTCTCCATTTGGGGAATAGTACGCCGGCTCCTGCTGGTATCAGGACTTCTCTGAGTTCTCTGTAGATATTAGATATATTTAAACATGAGATATCTAAATCTATTAGCCGATCACATATGTTATGACATGCCTCTCTCGATACGTCCCGTAGTTTGTCTAAGATGTGATATTTAATTTGCATGTATTGGAGTCCTTGAGATTTATGCAACCCATAGGTACCTATGATTTCCTTACTGTTCATCCATCTAAGTTCCTTGCTATGCAGTAGGTCGCCCATCTTTGTTATTCCCTTCTGTTTCCACTCCCCAAATAACCTGTTCTGTCTTCCCAATATAAAGTCTGGACATGCCCAAGGGTTTAAGTGTTTAGATATTCTCCATGAGAGATTGCATTTTTTCCGCACTGCCTTCCATGACATAATGGTGTCCCTAAAAACCACTGACTACTTAACATGAGCAGGAATGCCAGCTAAAGTTGTATGCAGTAGAGAGCATCTGTCCCAGGGGTAACAATACTCCGATTCCAGATTACCATCTGAGTATTTATTGGTATTTCTGATCCACTCTACTGCATGTCTTTACAGACATGCCAGGTTGTATCCCCTTATATCTGGTACATTAGCTCCTCCCCCATCTTTCGCTAGCATCTGTGCTGACAGTCTCAACCTGGGTCTCCTATTTCTCCAAATAAATCTATTGAAGGCTTTATTGAGTCTAACCACGTCAGAATGTTTTAACAGAAATGGGAGGGTCTGTAATGGGTACAGAAGTCTGGCAAAGCTGATCATTTTCAATAGGTGGCACCTGCCCAAAAGAGATAGCGGTAACCCTTCCCATCTCCTCAGTTCCTTCTCAATTTTTTCCATAAGTGGTTTATAGTTAAGCGTGTAAACTTGGCCCTGTGTTCTCCCTAACCTAAGGCCTAGGTACTTTATTTCGGAGTGTGCCAATGGGATACCGAGCTTTTTCAACCTCTCTCCCATCCCCTCCCCCTTTTTTAGTTTTAGAATTTCGCATTTCTTTTTATTTAAGCGGAAGCCAGAGAATAAACCAAATTCATCTATTTTACTAACCAGCATTGGTAAGTCTCGTTCTGGGTTGGCCATGAAGAGAATGATGTCATCCGCGAACAATGCGGATTTCACCTCTTCCCGTCCAATTTTTATGCCCTCGAATGAGTTTTGCTTGTTGATGTACCTGGCCAGGGGCTCTAGAGCTAAGTTAAATAGTAACGGGGACAGAGGGCATCCCTGCCTTGTTCCCTTCTGTAATGGAACGGCTGCCGACAAGAATCCGGGGGTAGAGATCTTTGCCTTGGGGTTAGCGTATAAATTTTGAATGAACTGTCTGAATTTGCCTTGTATGCCTATCCGGTCCAGTACTAGACCCAGCCATGGCCATCTGACATTGTCGAAAGCTTTTTCTGCGTCTAGTGTGACCATGGCTGGGTCTCTTCCCCCCTGTACACCCTCTTCTCTGACAACGTCCATTACCAAAAGTGCCTTTCGAACATTTGTTACACCTGAACGTCCTCTAATAAAACCTGTCTGGTGTTTGTCGATCAGGCCTGGTAATATCTCTGGTAGTCTATCTGCCACTATTTTTTACATGATTTTGATATCTAAATTAATGAGGGATATGGGTCGGTAATTCCCCGAATCTTCTCCGCCCTTGTCTCCTTTCTGAATCAATTTTATATGGGCCATATTCATATCGTTTGACAATGTTTCACCCGACAGTAGTTTATTATACAAATTTGTTAGATAAGGGGCTACTTCTTCCTTCAATACCTTATAAAATTCTCCCGTAAACCCATCTGGACCCGGCGCTTTGTTCGTTCCCAGGTTTGATATCACTAATTGGACCTCTTGTATTGTGATCGGTCTATTCAATGCCTCCAGGTCTACTTCTGGTATTTGTGTAAGTGGTACCGCATCTAGCCATTGCCGTCCTCCCTCTTCTTCACTGCCCTCAGCCTGGTATAGTGTTCTGTAATATTCCCCTAGCGTGTTATTGATTTCCTTTGGGTTATTAGTGGTTCCTCCCCCCTTCTTCTTTAGAGACATTATAAGATTCGGTTTATGTCTGCCCTTTGCCAGCTTTGCCAGAAGACATCCCGCTTTGTCCCCAAATCTGTTAAGGTCGGTATCAAGTTGACCTTTCACCATTTGTTCCCTTCTGTCCGCCCATTCGTCAAACTCTTTTTTGGCTTCTTGCCAAATTTCCTTATCTTTGGTATCCCGTGATAATTTAAATTTTTCTCTCACCTTCTTCTTATAAGTTGCCGTGTATGCCATGATGTATTCCCTGATTACCACTTTACCCATTTCCCAGAAGAGTTTACTGTTCTCTTTATGCTCGGCATTGTCTATAGAGAATTTAGACCACCACTCTTTCAATTTGAGTTTGAAATCACCGTCTTTAGATAGATATGAGGGTAACCTCCATAAAAAGTGCAAACCTTTCGGATATGTATCCATCAGGTCAATTCTTACCGGACTGTGGTCAGAAATAATCATCGGTTCTATGTCCACCGCTTCTATCCTGCGTAACACAGTTTCATTGGTGAGTAGTATGTCTATCCTCGACCAAGAAGCGTGTGCATGAGAGAAGTGTGTAAATTCTATATCCTAAGGATGTAAGGTTCTCCACGCATCCATCATTCCCACCCTATGCATCATATCAGTCAACTCCTCCCCCTCCCTTTCCACTTGCCGAGGGTTCATTTCCCTCAAGACACTTCGTTGCCTGTCTACTTCTGGTTGCATCACCTCATTAAAATCCCCACCTACTATTACATTTTGGTTAGAGTCTTGGACTAAGTCCGTATTTAATTCCCTAAAAAATTGTGAACGTTATTGTGGCACCCCATGGGTTAATGTGCCACAATAACATCACATGGGTTCTCTCCCCCACTACACACTGACAAACACTACCACCTCTGGGCAATAGAGGGAGCACCTCCTGCTTCTATATATACTCTTGCCCATGAGGGAGAGCTCAGTTCAGCTCGCAGCAGGGCTGTGAAGAGGACACAGAGCAGAGTTAGCTCAGTGCAGACCTAGCAAGGGTCAGAGGAGCAGGAGACCGAAAGACAGAGGAACACATCTGGGAGCTGGAGTGACACCATCACTTGCCCAAGAAGTAAGCACAGAGAGACGGACACCGGATCCGGTACTGTGTCTGGCACCCACAGCACAGCGAATCCAGGAACAGTGGGATCTCTAGATGCCCCCTAGTACCAGAGTGAAGCAACACGGAGGGGTCAGTGCAGCATAGAGGACCCAAGTTGCCTAGCCAAGTGGTACCAGCAGCAAACAGAGAGAGACGTGAGGAATCCCAGCAGCTTAGCTTGAAGCAGCAGCTCAGGACACACACACAGTGCAGCACAAGGAAGCCAACGACCCGGACAGGGTGTGGGGAGAGAGCCCAGCTCCATTACAGACTCCGTGGACTATAATCTGCAATAATATCAGCAGTAAAGCCTTGGAAAACAACTTTGGAGTCTGCGTATTGATTGCGACCTTTGCTCCAGATCCAGCACAGAGACAATTCCTCCCTGCAGATCCAGCCTGTCAGCTCTGCAGCATCAGGACAAGAAGGGAATTACAGTATCAACTAAACGTGAGTGTGTGTCCTCCAACTCTTCCCCACCATCTATAACCCCAATAGACTTTAACCTTTACTGCCCCTGGGGATACAGTTCCCCCCACTGGAACTATACCACCTCCGCTGCCCTCACATCACCCCCGGAGGTTCTGCAGCAGCGGCGGCCCCATTACTGGCCGCATCAAGTGGGTGGCGTCACCCGTGACATAATCCCTTGTAAATATTCCCCTTTTATTGTGCTGAGCCAGGGACACGGTCCGGACCAGGCCACCAGTGACATCCCCAGCAGCAGATCGGTCCGGTACCGAGTACCCCACGTCCCTTGGGGCTCCACAACCTGGCGTCACGAACAGGATCTACCCGGTCCAAAAGAATTGGACCCAGTGCGCCATCTGAACTGTATATTTGAGAATCCGCCATTTTGGAGCGCGCGGCGCGCGGGAAAGAAAGGGGGCGGTACCCTGCATTGGCGCGAACGCAGCCTCCTCCCTTGGTGCTGACGACATCGGGCGGGGAAGGAGATCCCTGCTGCGCCCCAGAACCTCCCAGAGACATCCGGACGGAAGGCGGAGGGCGCATAATAACTAAGGGGGCCCAAGATGTCGCAGGCCGATGCACAAGACGGCGGCGGAGTAGCCGATGGAGCTGCAGCGCCGGGTCAGCCAGTAGCATCCGGCGGTGCAGCGGCGCAAGGAACAGCACCCATAATGCCATTCCTGATGCCGTATACTCCAGGGGCAATGTGGCTGCCCCAATACTCCGGTGAGCCTAATACTTTAACTGACTTTATGCAAAAGATTAAAGAGTATTATGTGATGTATCCCCTCACTGAAGCCCAGCGTGTAGGCATGATAATGGGACAGTTAACGGGCAATGCACAGCGTGAGGTGGCGTCCTGGCTGGACACAGATAAGGACACTGTAGAGCATCTAGCAGCCAGACTGAAAGCAACTTTTGAATCTGCTGTTGATACCCGGGCTAAGATGAGGTTCTTTGCATGCCACCAGAAACCTAAACAGAGTGCCAGAGACTTTGCCTTGAACTTGCAGGAAGCACTCAAAGCCCTTAAGCTGGCAGAACCTGCTTTAGCCCCGGGAGCTGATAAAATGCTATTTGACCAATTTATTGAGGGCCTCCATTCCCCTTCCCATCGAGGACAGCTAAGCATGGTACTGCTGCAGAACCCTGACATGACGTTTACTGAGCTGAAGGATAGAGCTATCCGTCTGCAGCAGCTGGAAGAGCCAAGGGAATTAACATCTGTGCTTGACACTGCAGCAGCACCTCAGCAGGCGGCAGCGCCAGTGACATCTGCTATGTCAACGACTGCTGCTGAGGCCGGGGACTATATCTCAAATGCAGCCATCAACCAAAAGCTAGATGCCCTGACAGACACCGTGATCTCCATGGCCAAGGTCATCAAGGAACTGCGAGAGTCAAAACCTGCACCCAAGATCGAGTTGGCGACCAGCAGAGAGGATGTTCCGTGGATGAGGCCCAGAAGATACCCAGCAGCAAGAGGACGACCCAGCGATCGCTACCAACCAGATGGACAGCCCGTCTGCCGCCGTTGCCAGAAACCAGGTCATTTTGCTCGAGAGTGTCCTTTAAACGACGATACCCTGGGCAGGCGGGCCGCTCCCCAGGAATGAACGCTCAAGGCCCCTCAGCCTGGTATGACAAATTTGTGGGAGGAAAGCCGGTGATCCCTATTGTGTTGGATGGCGTCCCCTTTAGTGCCTTGCTGGATACCGGATCCCAAATAACATCCATCCCACATGTTCTATATAAAAGGTACTGGGCTGATTCAGACATTACTAATGCGCCAGATGGCTTTAACTTTGAAGTGTGGGCTGGTAATGGATTGATGATACCAAAGGTTGGATTTAGAGAGATGAATATTCAGGTTGGGAAGGTAGAATTGCAGAAACAGGGTATTATAATCGTAGATGTCGACCGGCGAGGCCGTGAACCCGTGATGGTGGTAGGAATGAATGTCATTGAAAAATGTTTTTCCGAAGTGTTAAGTGTTTTACAGCAAATCGCCGAGACTGCCGGAACTGGACAACAGAGGCTTCTGCACAAAGAGATCAAAGCCCTGATGTTGAAGCAGCAGGTAGAAATCTCCGGAGGTGAGATCGGCAGTGTCAGAGTAAGTGACCCAATACCTATTGTAATTCCTCCCAAAACTGAAATGTTGGTGTGGTGCAGAGCCGCAATAGGCATTAAAGGGCAAGATTATCAGGCCCTGGTAGAACCCGTGTACTCAGACAGTAGACCGACCATACTCACTGCTAGAGGAGTGGTTGACGTACACAGGGGGAGAGTGCCATTACGCCTATTAAACTGCGGAGAAGATGAGGTCACATTACCAAAGTATGCTACCATGGCTAAGTTGTACACGGTTGATAACAACAACATCACCGTCGCTGAGCCCTTGAACCCGTCATGCCAGGCGGATGACAATGGCTCAGAGGAGAAGCTGGAGGATTGGTGCCAAAAGTTGCATGTAGGTACCAGTTCTACACCTCCCCGTCACAAGCATGGAGTATACCGGGTAGTGAAAGAATATGAGCAGATATTCAGCAAACACCCGTTAGACTTTGGGCAGATCAAAGGGGTAGAGCACACTATACCCACAGGTAACCATCAACCTATAAAAGAAAGGTATAGACCATTACCACCCGCTCACTACCAAACCACCAAAGACATGCTCAGAGAAATGAAATCCGCAGGGGTAATAAGAGACAGTTGTAGCCCCTGGGCAGCACCTCTAGTGTTAGTCAAAAAGAAGGATGGGACCATGAGAATGTGCGTAGATTACCGGCAGATTAACCACATTACACATAAGGACGCATACCCATTACCTAGGATTGAGGAGTCATTAGCTGCATTAAAATCTGCTAACTACTTTTCCACCCTTGATCTGACTAGTGGGTACTGGCCGATGGAACTCTGTGAGTTCAATTGTATGCCGTTCGGACTCTGCAATGCACCCGGGACCTTCCAACGTCTGATGGAGAGCTGCCTAGGGCACAAGAACTTTGAAACTGTCCTGTACCTAGATGACGTCATAGTCTACTCGAAGACGTACGAGCAACATCTACAAGACCTGGAAGAAGTGTTCGAAGCTTTATCGAAATATGGCATGAAAATCAAGCCATCCAAGTGTCACCTTCTCAAGCCAAAGGTACAGTACCTGGGACATGTCGTGAGTTCAGAGGGAGTAGCACCGGATCCTGATAAAGTCACAGCAATAAGGGATTGGCCAAGACCTACGAATGTAAAAGAAGTGAGGCAATTCCTGGGCCTGGTAGGCTATTATAGAAGATTTATCAGAGGATTCACGAAGCTAGCAGCTCCTCTGCAAGACATTCTGGTAGGACGGTCAAGGAAGACTTCAAACTGTAATTCCCTGGCATGGTGGGATGAAGAAAGAGAAAATTCCTTCAATCAGCTAAAAAGTGCGCTGACGGGAGAAGAGATCCTGGCATACCCTGATTACCATCAACCATTCATTCTTTACACGGATGCCAGCAACGTGGGACTGGGAGCAGTATTGTCGCAGAAGCAAGGACGCAAAGAACGAGTTATTGCCTTTGCAAGCAGGAAGCTCCGGCCTACAGAACGAAATGCCGAGAACTACAGCTCCTTCAAGTTAGAGCTACTAGCAGTGATCTGGGCTGTAACCGAACGCTTTAAACATTACTTGGCAGGTGCAGAATTTACCATCTACACGGATAACAACCCGTTGACTCACCTGGACACAGCCAAATTAGGTGCTTTGGAGCAGCGATGGATAGCCCGGCTATCAAACTACAACTTTGTCATCAAATATCGGGCAGGCCGCAAGAATGGGAACGCAGATGCCTTATCCCGAATGCCGCACCTGAAAGACGTGGAAGAGGAACCGGAAGAGTTGGAAGAGATTGAACTCCCGGCCTTTCATCGTTCAAGGGTAGAAGATTATCGACCCGGCATCTACCAAAAGAAACAGGAAATAAACCTTAACCCGTTAAGACACTACGGATGGGCTGAAGCTCAAGATACTGATCCAGCCGTGAAGCTAGTAAAAGAACTGCTTACGCAACAACATGCACACCCTGGACAGAATGCCCCAGCTGAAGCTATACAGCTATGGAAGGATAAAGGCAAGTTGTTCCTGCATCAAGGGAAGCTCTGTAGACGATTTACCAATCCCAAGACGCATGAACTGGTCTGGCAGATAATCGTGCCCAAGCAAGACACCCAAATGGTCTTAGAGGCTTATCATGACAACGCAGGTCATTTCGTATGGAAGAAGTTAGAAGCAATCCTGAGAGACAGATTCTATTGGGTTGGCATGAGAAGATCCATTGAACTATGGTGCAGAAGATGTGCCGCATGCAACCTCAGAAGGAAAGATCTACAGAAAGCTCCACTTCAACCAATAATAACCAAGCAGCCTCTTGAACTAGTCGCATTAGATCACGTCAAGTTGTCACCAAGCCGGTCAGGCTATGTCTATGCCTTAACCATCGTGGACCATTACTCACGCTTCTTAGTGGTGGTACCCGTCAAAGACTTGACAGCGAAGACGGCAGCAAAAGCATTCCAGACGCATTTCTGTAGACCACATGGTTACCCAGAACAAGTCCTTGCAGACCAAGGTCCAGCTTTTGAATCAGAACTATTCAAGGAATTCTGCAATATGTACGGTTGTAAGAAGATTTGCACAACGACGTATCATCCCCAAACAAATGGTCTATGCGAGAAAATGAATCATATCGTAATCGAACTGTTAAAGACCTTACCGGAATCAGAACGAAACCAGTGGCCAGATAAATTACCTGATTTGGTAGATTTATACAACCATGTCCCCGTGAGTTCTACAAACTGCACTCCAGCTTATCTTATGCGTGCAAGACCCGGTAAACTACCAATTGATCTAGAAATGGGAGTTGAAAAACCAGATACAGAATTGGAAGAGACAGATTGGGATATGAAACGTCAGAAACAGTATCACCAAGTGCAAGAATGTGTAGAAAGAAACTTACAGCAAGCAAGAGCAAGACAAGAGAAGGCTTTTAATAAACATGCTCAAGCGATGCCATTACAAGAAGGTGATCAAGTTCTCAAGAGAAAGAGACGTACAGGCAAACTGGATAATCAGTGGGAAACAGTCCCATACACAGTCCTACCATCTAACCAAGACCATGTAAAAACCTATTTGATAAGTAAAGATGAAGGAAGGACTTCACAAGTCGTATCTCGTGATCAACTCAAATTGTGTCCTGAAACCCTGAAGACACCTGAAGTCATAGAACCCGTACAGGTCCAACCTATTCAAGAGAAAGAAAAAGAAGAAGAAGTATTCCACACGGTACTAGGAGACTTTCCTAAAACATGGCCAAATTACCATGGAGCAGTTGTCGTACCAATGATTGCATTCCCTTCAATGATGGAACCAAGACCAGAACCCGTGTTACCAGAACCTGTGTTACCTGAAGAAGACCCAAGACTTGAAGAACTGGAAGTAGAATCCGAAGAGGAAGAACAAATTCCTGGTCCCAGTGAACTTGCCAGTCCTGCAGTCAGACCTCCATCTGCCATAACACCAAGCACCCCAAATAGGTACACGTCCACTCACACTTTCATACTAACTCCACCAACATTGCGCAGATCAGAGCGTAGTACCCAAGGTCAGATACCAGCTAGGTACAAAGAATAAAATACAGAATTAAATGTATAATGTAAATATGTTGTTTAAATATAAGTTGAATTCAGTGGACAAATGTATATAGTTATTGCAACGTTAAAAAAAGCCCAGTACCTACAGAGACTATCCTGTATGAACTTTGCAATCTCCTTATTTACTTATGGACCATATATACCACGGACTGGTTGTGGTAAGAACTCTCTTGTATATATTCATCAGCCCGGAGGCAATAGACTAAACCTCTGGAAAGACTACTTTTTGACTTTCGAACTCTTTTTCACATTTTAGTGATTTTTGTACTTTTTCATTTTTATGTCTATCTATTATATAATTGCCGTAGCTGACTTCCGTCGGAGCGGCGCTGCTTCCGGTGGCTTGGTTAGCGAGTCCAGGTTTCTTATCCTGGACTCTGTCCAAAGCGGGCATTGCGAGTCGTTGCAGGCTAGCGAAGCAATGCCCGCGAAGCGGGCATTGCGAGTCGCTACGCCGCTATCCAAGCCACAGAAGCCCATACTACTGTAGTGTACACCGCTATAGTATACTACAGTCCCATGCCCATAAGCGCCATGGGACTGTAGTATACCATCGCGCTGTACACTACAGCCATCGCGCTGTACACCGTCGCCGAACTCCCACTACCCTAAGCCCATACTACTGTAGTGTACACCGCTATAGTATACTACAGTCCCATGCACATAAGCGCCATGGGACTGTAGTATACCATCGCGCTGTACACTACAGCCATCGCGCCCGCCGCAGCAGCCCCTACCCCTAAGCCACTACCCCGACCTCTGCCGACCCCTAAGCTACTACCCCGACCTCTGCCGCCACTACCCCGCAAGCCCCTACCCCCTGCCGACCCCGCCGCAGCAGCCCCTACCCCTAAGCACTACCCCCTGCCGCCCTAACCAGCAGCCCCTACCCCTAAGCCACTACCCCGACCTCTGCCGACCCCTAAGCCACTACCCCGACCTCTGCCGCAAGCCCCTACCCCCTGCCGCCCTAACCAGCAGCCCCTACCCCTAAGCCACTACCCCGACCTCTGCCGACCCCTAAGCCACTACCCCGACCTCTGCCGCAAGCCCCTACCCCCTGCCGCCCTGCCGCAAGCCCCTACCCCCTGCCGCCCTAACCCACTACCCCGCCGCAGCAGCCCCTACCTCTAAGCCACTACCCCGCAAGCCCCTACCCCCTGCCGACCCCGCCGCAGCAGCCCCTACCCCTAAGCACTACCCCCTGCCGCCCTAACCAGCAGCCCCTACCCCTAAGCCACTACCCCGACCTCTGCCGACCCCTAAGCCACTACCCCGACCTCTGCCGCAAGCCCCTACCCCCTGCCGCCCTAACCAGCAGCCCCTACCCCTAAGCCACTACCCCGACCTCTGCCGCAAGCCCCTACCCCCTGCCGCCCTAACCAGCAGCCCCTACCCCTAAGCCACTACCCCGACCTCTGCCGACCCCTAAGCCACTACCCCGACCTCTGCCGCAAGCCCCTACCCCCTGCCGCCCTGCCGCAAGCCCCTACCCCCTGCCGCCCTAACCCACTACCCCGCCGCAGCAGCACCCCTACCTCTAAGCCACTACCCCGCAAGCCCCTACACCCTGCCGACCCCGCCGCAGCAGCCCCTACCCCTAAGCACTACCCCCTGCCGCCCTAACCAGCAGCCCCTACCCCTAAGCCACTACCCCGACCTCTGCCGCAAGCCACTACCCCCTGGCATCAGCCCCTACCCCTAAGCCACTACCTCGACCTCTGCCGCAAGCCCTAAGCCACTACCCCGCAAGCCCCTACCCCCTGCCGACCTAACCTACTACCCCGCCGCAGCAGCCCCTACCCCTAAGCCACTACCCCGACCTCTGCCGCAAGCCCCTACCCCCTGCAGCAGCCCCTACCCCTAACCCACTACCCCGACCTCTGCCGCAAGCCCCTACCCCCCAAGCCGCACCTAACTCCCTACCCCCGAAGCCGCACCTAAACCCCTACCCCCCCTGCCCCCTAAGCACCTAAGCCCCTATCCCCTAAGCCCCGCCGCCTCCTAAGCTTCCGCTGCTACCCCCGAAGCTGCACCTAAACCCCTACCCCCCCCTGCCCCCTAAGCACCTAAGCCCCTATCCCCTAAGCCCCGCCGCCTCCTAAGCTTCCGCCGCTAACACCTAAGGCCCTACACCCGAAGCCCCCGCCGTTCCCTAACCTAACGCCCCCGTCGATCACTTACATGCCTTCTTAATCATCTGATCGTCCGTCCGATCCACACGTCCTTCGTCCGGCCAGGCGTCCTCTTCCTCCGGCCCCGCCGCTCTTCTCTCTTCTTTCCGCCATCTCCACCTCTTTGTCCGGCCCCGGGGATCTTCTGTCTTCTTTCCACCAACTTCCATCTCCGAAGTCCTCTTCACTTCTCATTAAGATACAATGGACGCTAAATCCGCCATTCTATCTCAATGAGATGTGAGGGCCTCTTCTGATTGGTCGCTGTCTACTGCCCTCAGCCAATCAGAAGAGCCCCTCATTTCCCATTGACATACATTACCGGTGTGTCGGCGATTTTATGGCCGCCCACCTGGTTCTATTTGTCGGCCCTAAAATCGCGGACACACCGCTAATGCATGTCTATGGGCAGTCCGCCCGATTTCGGATTGGACGCAGACCAATCAGAATTCGAGCTCACTGCCCATAGACATGCATTAGCGGTGTGTCCGCGATTTTAGGGCCGACAAATAGAACCAGGTGGCCGGCCATAAAATCGCCGACACACCGCTAATATATGTCAATGGGGAAAAAAAAAGGCGGACCTGAATGAGAACTGTGTCTCACTCTCACTTAAAAAAATAAATAAATTTAATAATAAAAAAAATAATTAAAAAATAATTAAAAAATAATAAAAAAATAAGTAAAAAATAATAAATAATTAAATAAAAATAATAATAAAAAAAAAAAAAATGCGGACCTGAATGAGAACTGCGTCTCAGTCTGACTTAAAAAAATAAATAAATTTAATAATAAAAAAAATAATTAAAAAATAATAAAAAAATAATAAAAAAATAAATTAAAAATAATAAATAATTCAATCAAAATAATAATAAAAATATTAAATATATGCTAATTATATCAGCCCTTTCAGCGGACCTGAAAGAGAACTGGGTCTCAGCCTAAATAATAAATTTAATAATAAAAAAAATAATTAAAAAATAATTAAACAATAATTAAAAAATAAATTAAAAATAATAAATAATTCAATAAAAATAATAATAAAAAAATTAAATATATGCTAATTAGATCAGCCCTTTCAGCGGACCTGAAAGAGAACTGGGTCTCAGCCTAAATAATACATTTAATAATAAAAAAAATAATTAAAAAATAATTAAAAAATAATAAAAAAATACATTAAAAATAATAAATAATTCAATAAAAATAATAATAAAAAAATTAAATATATGCTAATTAGATCAGCCCTCTCAGCGGACCTGAAAGAGAACTGGGTCTCAGCCTAAATAATAAATTTAATAATAAAAAAAATAATTAAAAAATAATTAAAAAATAATAAAAAAATTAATTGAAAATAATAAATAATTCAATAAAAATAATATTAAAAAAATTAAATATATGCTAATTAGATCAGCCCTTTCAGCGGACCTGAAAGAGAACTGGGTCTCAGCCTAAATAATAAATTTAATAATAAAAAAAATAATTAAAAAATAATAAAAAAATAAATTAAAAATAATAAATAATTCAATAAAAATAATAATAAAAAAAATAAATATATGCTAATTAGATCAGCCCTTTCAGCGGACCTGAAAGAGAACTGGGTCTCAGCCTAAATAATAAATTTAATAATAAAAAAAATTATTAAAAAATAATTAAAAAATAATAAAAAAATAAATTAAAAATAATAAATAATTCAATAAAAATAATAATAAAAAAAATAAATATATGCTAATTAGATCAGCCCTTTCAGCGGACCTGAAAGAGAACTGGGTCTCAGCCTAAATAATAAATTTAATAATAAAAAAAATAATTAAAAAATAATTAAAAAATAATAAAAAAACTAATTAAAAATAATAAATAATTCAATAAAAATAATAATAAAAAAATTAAATATATGCTAATTAGATCAGCCCTTTCAGCGGACCTGAAAGAGAACTGGGTCTCAGCCTAAATAATAAATTTAATAATAAAAAAAAAAATTAAAAAATAATTAAAAAATTATAAATAAATAAATAAAAAATAATAAATAATTAAATAAAAAATAATAATTAAAAAAAAAAATGATAATAATTAATGATATTACTGCTAATAATAATGCTATTAATGCTAATAATTATGCTATTAATGCTAATAATAATTTTATTAATGCTTATATTAATGCTAATAATGCTATTATTAATGCTATTAATGCTATTAATAATGCTATTAATGCTTTTATTTATGCTATTAATGCTATTAATGCTAATATTTATCCTATTAATGGTATTATTAATGCTAATAATAATGCTATTAATGCTATTAATGCTAATAATAATGCTATTAATGCTATTAATAATGTTATTAATGCTATTAATTATGGTATTAATGCTATTAATGCTAATATTTATCCTATTAATGCTATTAATGCTATTAATAATGCTATTCATGTAATAATATTGCTATTAATGCTCTTTATGCTAAAACTAATGCTATTAATGCTATTTTTTATGCTATTAATTCTATTATTTATGCTATTCATGCTATTAATAATACTATTAATGCTATTAATGCTCATAATAATGCTATTAATGCTATTAATATAATGTTATTAATGCTATTATTAATGTTAATAATGCTATTATTAATGCTATTAATGCTAATAATAATGCTAATAATGCTATTATTAATGCTATATATGCTATATTAATGCTATTAATGCTATTATATATTGCTATTAATGCTATTATTTATGCTATTAATGCTATTAAAGCTAATATTTATCCTATTAATGGTATTATTAATGCTATTAATGCTAATAATAATGCTATTAATGCTAATAATAATGCTATTAATAATGTTATTAATGCTATTATTAATGCTAATAATGCTATTATTAATGCTATTAATGCTATTATTAATGCTAATAATGCTATTAATAATGCTATTAATGCTATTAATTATGCTATTAACGCTATTAATAATGCTATTAATGCTATTAATTATGCTATTAATGCTATTAATGCTAATATTTATCCTATTAATGCTATTAATGCTATTAATAATGCTATTAATGCTAATATTTATCCTATTAATGCTATTAATGCTATTAATTATGCTATTTTTGCTATTAATGCTAATATTTATCCTATTCATGGTATTATTAATGCTATTAATGCTAATAATAATGCTATTAATGCTATTAATGCTAATAATAATGCTATTAATGCTATTAATAATGCTATTAATGCTATTAATTATGCTATTAATGCTATTAATGCTAATATTTATCCTATTCATGGTATTATTAATGCTATTAATGCTAATAATAATGCTATTAATGCTATTAATGCTAATAATAATGCTATTAATGCTATTAATAATGTTATTAATGCTATTATTAATGCTAATAATGCTATTATAAATGCTATTAATGCCAATAATAATGCTATTAATGCTATTAATAATGCTATTAATGCTAATATTTATCCTATTAATGCTATTAATGCTAATAATATTGCTATTAATGCTATTAATAATGCTATTAATGCTATTAATTATGCTATTAATGCTATCAATGCTAATATTATCCTATTAATGGCATTATTAATGCTATTAATGCTAATAATAATGCTATTAATGCTATTAATGCTAATAATAATGCTATTAATAATGTTATTAATGATATTATTAATGATATTAATGCTATTATTAATGCTATTAATGCTAATAATAATGCTATTAATGCTATTAATTATGCTATTAATGCTATTAATTATGCTATTAATGCTATTAATGCTAATATTTATCCTATTAATGCTATTAATATTGCTATTAATGCTAATAATAATGCTATTAATAATGTTATTAATGCTATTATTCATGCTAATAATGCTACTATTAATGCTATTAATGCTAATAATAATGCTATTAATGATATTAATAATGTTATTAATCCTATTATTAATGCTAATAATGCTATTATTAATGCTATTAATGCTAATAATAATACTATTAATGCTATTAATAATGTTAATAATGCTATTATTAATGCTAATAATGTTATTATTAATGCTATTAATGCTAATAATAATGCTATTAATGCTATTAATAATGTTATTAATGCTATTATTAATGCTAATAATGCTATTAATAATGCTATTAATGCTAATAATAATGCTATTAATGCTATTAATACTGTTACTAATGCTCATAATACTGCTAATAATGCTATTAATACTGCTATTACTGCTAATAATAATGCTATGGCTTATATTATTGCTATTGATGATGCGATTATTATTTAAAAATCTTTAAAAAAACAATAAACATATTTTAGATACCCGATGCATTCGCATCAGGCTAACAGCTATAACTACTATAATCAAATTAATGCACGTTCTAGAATCCCGATGCATTTGCATCGGGCTCACAGCTAGTGTCAATAATAATTGTTGTTTACTTGTTTTTCCACAGTCCCGGAGTACTGTATTTAACTAAGGGGGAATGTGGCACCCCATGGGTTAATGTGCCACAATAACATCACATGGGTTCTCTCCCCCACTACACACTGACAAACACTACCACCTCTGGGCAATAGAGGGAGCACCTCCTGCTTCCATATATACTCTTGCCCATGAGGGAGAGCTCAGTTCAGCTCGCAGCAGGGCTGTGAAGAGGACACAGAGCAGAGTTAGCTCAGTGCAGACCTAGCAAGGGTCAGAGGAGCAGGAGACCGAAAGACAGAGGAACACATCTGGGAGCTGGAGTGACACCATCACTTGCCCCAGAAGTAAGCACAGAGAGACGGACACCGGATCCGGTACTGTGTCTGGCACTCACAGCACAGCGAATCCAGGAACAGTGGGATCTCTAGATGCCCCCTAGTACCAGAGTGAAGCAACACGGAGGGGTCAGTGCAGCATAGAGGACCCAAGTTGCCTAGCCAAGTGGTACCAGCAGCAAACAGAGAGAGACGTGAGGAATCCCAGCAGCTTAGCTTGAAGCAGCAGCTCAGGACACACACACAGTGCAGCACAAGGAAGCCAACGACCCGGACAGGGTGTGGGGAGAGAGCCCAGCACCATTACAGACTCCGTGGACTATAATCTGCAATAATATCAGCAGTAAAGCCTTGGAAAACAACTTTGGAGTCTGCGTATTGATTGCGACCTTTGCTCCAGATCCAGCACAGAGACAATTCCTCCCTGCAGATCCAGCCTGTCAGCTCTGCAGCATCAGGACAAGAAGGGAATTACAGTATCAACTAAACGTGAGTGTGTGTCCTCCAACTCTTCCCCACCATCTATAACCCCAATAGACTTTAACCTTTACTGCCCCGGGGAATACAGTTCCCCCCACTGGAACTATACCACCTCCGCTGCCCTCACATCACCCCCGGAGGTTCTGCAGCAGCGGCGGCCCCATTACTGGCCGCATCAAGTGGGTGGCGTCACCCGTGACATAATCCCTTGTAAATATTCCCCTTTTATTGTGCTGAGCCAGGGACACGGTCCGGACCAGGCCACCAGTGACATCCCCAGCAGCAGATCGGTCCGGTGCCGAGTACCCCACGTCCCTTGGGGCTCCACATTATGTGTTAGGTGCATATATGTTATACAGGCTAAAGTTCTGATCTTGTAAGCTTAACTGAACATGTATCTTTCTCCCTTCCTGGTCTTGTGAGGCAGATATTAAGCTATGGGCTAAATGCTTATTTACTAGTATCATGACTCCCGCTTTTTTATTTTGGGCACCTGATCCCCATATCGATCCCACCCATAATTTTTGCATATAATGAAATTCATGTGACTGCAGATGAGTGTCTTGCAACATGGCTATGTCTGCTTTCAGTTTTTTCAGGTGTCTGAGGATCATGAACCTTTTGTTGGGCGACCTAAGGCCCTTTACATTCCATGTTATCAAGCGAATCATGGCTCATAATCTTAAAGGTTATATGGGTCCACCTTGTGTTATTTCCCCTTGTTGGCTTAAGGTACCTTTACACGCCGCCACAAAAGGATGGATACCAACTGCTACTTCACGTGCACGAGCACGCCCAAACGGTTACAAACGGTAAACGCACCTCCTTTACACGCCGCCACAAGGTGCGCTACGCTACGCTACATCTACAGCTAGATACATCGCCGGGTGTCTCAAGTAGCCATCTGTAGCTCATGTACACACCGCTACAACCAGCTACTATGGGCGTACCTGGTGCAGCAGGGACAGCACATAGGCGTGCTACAATTGTGGATTACGAGACGTCTGTACGCTGATAGGACAAAGCAATAATACCATGATTGGGCAGGCATCGCAGGAGGCTGATTAATACTTGACGCTCGAGCAATTGTGTAGTGTGACTCGTCAGCTCCTTAAATATGCCGCCCTGTGCGGCGACAACCAATCGCAATGCAGGAGCTTCCTCCAATGATCGCTGAAGGGGGTGCGGAAACCCGGAGCCCGTGTCACGCCCCAGCTACATAGCATGGTGTAGGAACAACCCTTCTGTTCCTTCTTTACACGCCGATACAGCTCGCTACAATCGGCTTTGTTGCCATCTGTTTATGGGCAGTGCACGGATACAGATGTATCTGTAGCCGGCTGTGTCGTCCCGTCTTCAGACGCCGCTACTACGGGCCATATTGGCGCGACAAGCTACATTTGTAGCCTGTAGCGGGTTGTATCCATCCTGCAGTGGCGGCGTGTAAAGGTACCTTTAGGGATTAGGCTTTGGTATGTCTTGTTTTTTTACAATGAGGGCATAGTCTTTCAATTTGTTTGTTATCTTGGAGGCAACTAGAATATAAAACTTTAGAACCACATACAATACATATAAAAACATATAGATACCCCAAATTCAAATAGGAACAAAGGCATTCCCATGGTATCTATGAAAAGTTGACGACTTCCTTTTTTCTACTCATGACTATGGCTAATATGAACCGCGCCATCTGTTCTCTATTATATAAATTCAACATTTTACATCACTCAGTATTAAACCAATCCTCTCGGATGATTTCTAAGATGTTTAAACAATCAAAGATCTATAGACACACTGAAAAAATAAAACATTAATCAGACCTGTTTCGAATGCCCATTTCTTTAGGATAAATAACTTTAGTGTTACTCTCACCCCCCCACCCCCACCCCCACCCCCCATATCTCCTGAAACATTGCTTCAGTCAGAAGATACCAATATATTATGATAAAGCATTCCAATATCTCCCATTTCCCGTCCAAGTAAATCTGCCCTGGTGAAGTAGAGTATCCACGGCTAGTTAGGAAAGAGAGAAAAAAAAAAAGGGGGAGAAGGGGGGGGAATGGAGGGGGAAAGGTGGCAGATTTCCGAGGAGGGAGGGGAAGAGGCATGGGAGGAGCCAGAGGGGGGGAAAAAACAGCGGGGGGACAGGCAGCAGAGGGGAGCAGGGTAGTCTGTGAGGGGAGTGTCAGTCCCCATTCCCCTCCACCTGCTCCATGTTCATTCCGTGAAAGATATCCATCCCCATCTCAATGATTATGCCAGTTCTTATTTCGAATATTCAATCCATCCTCTTTAGGACTCTCACGCCCTAGTGTTGTTCATCTTCTTTGGGCCCCTTGGAGTAGATGATCTCTGTTCTTTGGGCCCCCAGTTTGTCTCCCCTCGGCGATTGTCTTTTGTAGGTCACTTGTGTCCAGTTGTTTCTGGATTCTTTATCTCCGTCTCCTTCTCCACCATCCAGGCCATGTTTCTCTCCCACCTCTTCGTCCTGACTGTGCGCCAATGCCTGTCTGTCCTCCGTCGGAGCTTTGTTGTTTCGGGTGCTTGTAATTTCACTTTTCAAGAAGGACATTGCAGATTTATTGTTATTAAAGGCCATCATGTCCCCATTAGGAGCTCGGAATCTCAATGTAGCAGGAAAAGCCATCTGGAACCTGATATTTCTCTTATAGAGAAGGGTGCAAGCCTCATTGAACGACTTTCGCTTACGTGTCACTTCCGCTGAAAAATCTCCATATAATCGCACTTTATGTCCTTTGATTATTAGCGGTACATAACTTGCTTTATACTCTCTGAGCAGTAATTCTTTCTCTTTAAAGTCCAAAAACTTGGCTATAACTTGGCGGGGACCAGCAGGAGGGTTCTTTGGGGGACCCACCCTGTGCACCCTTTCAATTTTACATTTAAACTTGATTCCCAGGGCTTTTGGTAATTCAATTTCCCAGATGTCATCTAGTTGGTTATTTGTGAAAGACTCAGGGGGCCCCACCATCCTCAGGTTGTTACGCCTCGAGCGATTTTCTAAATCGTCTATTTTGTCTTCCGTATAGGCTGAGTATTTTTGCAGGGATGCCACATGTCTCTCAAGGCTGGTGATTCTGTCCTCTGCCTCAGCTAATCTTCGTTCGGCTTCCAGTAACCTTTCACCATGTTGCTCTGTGACCTGTTTCACATCTATGATAGCATCTGAAATCGCTTCTGAAAATACTTCCTTTAGAGCTGTTTTTAGGTCTGCTGTGATATATGGGGCCACTTCCCTGGCCAGCTCCTTCACATCTATCCCAGTATGACTCCCTTGGGGCAGTATTGTATTGTAATCACCACCATCTTGGCTCATGAGGGGGGTTTCTGGCACCATCTCTTCCCCTCTCTCCTCCACCTCCACCGCTCGCCTCCCCTGCGTCTCCCGCAGTGCTTTACTGGCTGTGCCTGTGCCGTTATCTGACCTTGCGCTCCTACCACTGAGCTGCTTCTGCTGTGCGGTGTGAAGCTGCAGCCCTTCCCCTCCGCCGCCATTTTAGACTGGGGCCCCTCTGGCTGATCTTCCTCTGTGCCCCCGTTTCCTCTCGCCCGGCGCTCCTTAAAACGTACCCGTCCAATGTCCCCACGGCTCTGTGTGTCCCCGCCACCTTGGCGGTTGTGTGTTTGCGAGGGATCGCGGTGATGGCTGCGGATTAGCGGCGCGGTGTCCCGGAGCTCAGCGCTCACCCTGTCATGCCTGCAGCGCCGGAACCGGAAGATCCCTCCTTAGTTCTTAATTTGGAGTTGCTGTCTAGAATAATTAAAATGTGAGCATGTGGAAGGCCACGTTTTTGAAATTCAATTACATGAACCATAGCGCAAACTTTCCCAAATAATCCGTTGTGAATGTCTTTAAGAGTGCTTCCAGTTTTATTTTGAAAACACGTGCTACCAAATCAGGTCTGTGTTCCACACGCTGCCAAGGTTCCAAATTCTGAGTAATCTCACTCCATTTCGGATTACAGGTCATGGTGATAAATAGATCAGGGCGAACATATTTAGTCACAATAGCCATGGCATCCTGGTACCGCTGCTGCATATTCCTGGGACTACCTTCAAACGAAGATGGTAAAATGACTGTTTTTCCAATGGGGATGCCCTTCTCAATGGATTTTTTCTGGAGATGTTCCTGGAGTACGCAATAATCCTCTACTTTCAAATCCTTTTGGTGTTGATGGATATAATTTAGGCGATTAGCCTCGATTTTCACATAAGCATCCACTAAGTACTGCTGAGTGAGTTTGCCACCATTCAGGATTGGATTAAACTGATTACGGACAGACAACACATAGCAATAATATTGCAGTTGTGTAATCCTGCGTGGACTTTGCCCTTGATGTTTGAGTCCATCATGCCAGCCCTGGTCTCCATAAGGGAAAAATAAAGGATAGAGTAAAGCATCTAAATTACTGTGTAGAATGCTGACCTGTTGTGCTCTTGGCGCCAAAGGATTTTTGGGGTCAGGTTTTAAATGTATTAAAATATCACGATGGAATGGTGGCTCTCCATTGTCATTTTCAAATACGACAGCAACTTCATTGACAGTTGGATTATTATATCGGCGAGGGTCTTGATTCCTGATCTTGTTTAAGGGCCATGATGATATTTGGCATGAGAGTACCATTAGCTTCAGCTTTAAGATGTTCTTCATGTTCCACATCCGTAACATTTTGTAAGCAGCAACAAAGGGATTTACATTGTCTAATTGAAGAGCAATTATACTCATCTACTCATCAAAGTGGGATGACATTTTTGATTTTGTTGACAGTTTAAACGTTGTTCATTCGCAGTATCGGTATCCAAAATATACAGTTGGGCATAAGCTGGAACTTGATCATCAGAGGGATGTAGTGTTCCAGTACGATGATATATTTGTCCATGTATGCGGAAACAGTAAGGACCATGTCCAGGTGGAGGGGAAATATTGGCACCCATGGAGGCGAAAGCAAATGAGCTGTTAATACTACGGATGTTTTCCATGAGATTCTTACTGAACTCACTCTCCCCTGTCAGCAATCGTTTAAAGACCTCGGGATATTGGGGTATAGGTATATGGACTTTACCCTTGTGACAACACAGAGTAAAATTTTTATCTGCTGGTATCTCAGCATTAAAATGGAATGCTTCACAATGTTGACATAAATAGTTCATAGGACCACAGGTGTGTTCTACTACAGTACTGTCATCATTAGTAAAACCTGTAGGATGTAGAGGTTGTGGTAACAGAGCATTGGAATGGTTCTGTAAGCCAACATATATAAAGCGTGGACCTGGTGGAGGATCTTCACTGTCCACAGATTCAATCACTGAGGAGTTAGGCTGTGTACAGTTGCATGGTTTTTTTAAGTGATTAACAATCATCTTTTTTTCATGTGCATGAGTTTTGTAAGTGGGAGCTCTCTTTTTGGGTGCGTTTTGAATCTGCACAGCTAAAATGTGCTTGTAGATTTTTTTGAGCGTTTGAAAACGCATGCGTTTGTAGAAAACGCATGGTTTTTATAACATGGTTCCTATGGAACGCATGCAAAACGCATGACAGTTGTACTTTAGTGCCATTCGAAACGCATGCGTTTCATGGACCATGTTAATAAAGCATGCTTTTCGAAACGCATGCGTTTTTTTTTACTGGCCATGGAACCATGCGTTTTGAATGGCACTAAAAGGTTACAAGTCATGCGTTTGCATCGTTTCACATAAGAACCCATGTTAAAACCATGCGTTTTCTACAAAACGCATGGTTTTGTAGAAAGCATGCGTTTTGATATCTCAAATGCATGGGACAGTCACATGCTTTGGTATTAGCATGCGTTTTTACATGGGGCTTGGTGCGTTTAACGGTTTTGAAACGCAGGTCTCCAAATGCATGTGAAATGTACTTGACCACAGCTTAGAGGTGTATTGGTCAGGTCTTAATGTGAGTTGAAGGTTTTTTGCTGTCATAAGCCAGCAGCTGCTTTTGTAATGGATTGTTTGTTCTTAGAAAGTCAGTGTGAAGCATGTATTAACAGAAGTTAACGTTCGAGGCGACGGCGTTTATCATTGGAGTGTCAGTTAGGACAGTGTTTGCGTTATGTGCAGATTTACAACGGGGCAGAGTTCAGGCAGGCCTTTTCAATGATGCAGTATTAAACTGTATTTGGGCAGATCTATGACTGAGGACGTGGAATATTTTGCAACGTGCGGCATCAGCAGCGCTTATTAGTTAATCGTAGTTTTCTCAAAGTCATTAGTGACCGTTAATGAAGCAGTAATACAGTGTCAGGCGCTTGCATCTGTCCTGTGTCTCTTTAGCACGCTGTGTGGCCTTACTGCGGCATCGGCGGCTTTTAACTCTGCTCATTAATATACTTTCTATCAGACCTGATCTTACGTGCGGCATCATCAACTTTTAGCTGTGTGTCATTAGTATACATAACAGTGTCCAGGGTCTTGCATCTGTCCTCTGTACTTTTGTTAGCACGCTGTTTGCGTTTACTGCGGCATCGGCGGCTTTTCGCTCTGCGTCATTAGTATACTTGCTATTAGAGCTCATGTTGGCAAAGGTAAAGAGCTTTAAGCGTGGTAGTGGCAAACAACAGGTTAATAAGATGCAGCGTCAGGTAGTAGGAAAATAGCCAGTTAATAATAGGCAATAGTTCTTTGCAGGAATGCAGATATTAATAATAGGCAGTTTATATTGCAGAGAAATTGCTCACAATAATGGACAATGTCCTTATGTGGCAAATAATAGAGCAATGTACCCAGTGTGCAGAGTTGGCACAGAAGAGGTTAATAAATGGCAGTCTCTCAGTATAACAGTCAGTGAACAATAGGCAGTATATATAGAGAAAACACCAAACAGAGTTCAATATTGGTGTGAAAATGTCACTGAACCACTTCACAACGAAATATATATAGTATAGGTAAATAGTCTTAGCTCTTTTTTGACGAAATTAGGCAGGAGCTTGAAGTGCGACGTCACTGGGACCGCCTGCCACGCAGTAGAAACTGTGTCTGAGGTAAAAAATCAAAATGAGCGCCTTAAAATGGTGGGCTGAGTGTGTCGTAGAGCGGCGCGATTCTGATTGGTCGCTCGCGGCAGGCGCCGAGCAATCAGAAGCGCGCCCGAGAAACGGTGCCATGTTTTGAATCTGATGTTACAAAATAGATTTTAAAGATGGCGCCGTTCGGCGCGGTGCTATGCTGATTTGCCGCCAGCAGCTGCGAGCAACCAATCAGAATAGCGGAGCGGGGCATGGAGGGGGCGGTGTTAGCCGGGAGCCGACGTCGGCTCCAGGCTAGCTCGTGCCAGCGGAGCGGGCGCGAGGTAGCCGGGAGCCGAGGTCGGCTCCCAGCAACGTCGCGCCGGTGATCTCCGTGCGGGCAGATCCGCGGCTCAGCTCCGGGGAGCCGCGAGCCAGCCGGGATTTGCCCGGTACCGCCGACGCAATTCTGATTGGTCGCTCGCTTGCGAGCGACCAATCAGATTCAAGCGGCGGCAAAGCGCCATCTTTAAAAAGCTAAGAAGTGAAAAAAATTTTTTTAAAAGATGGCGCCGTGTTTCTCGGCGCTCTACTCATTAGTCGCTGTCAGGCGCGAGCGACCAATGAGAAGAGTGGGGCGGGCCACGGCGCCATATTTGAAATCCAAAGTTCCCGCTGGATTTGAAATATTGCGCCGTGCCCCGCCCCACTCTTCTCATTGGTTGCTCGCGCCTAGCGCCGACCAATGAGAAGAGCGCCGCCATCTTTAACATTTTTTTTTTTAACATTCTTAGATTTTGAAACATGGCGCCGTGCCGCCGCTTGAATCTGATTGGTCGCTCGCAAGCGAGCGACCAATCAGAATTGCGGGCCACGGCAACCGAGATCCCCGGCGCGAGGTAGCCGGGAGCCGGGACCCGCTACCTCACGCTCGTTCCATGCCCCACTATTCTGATTGGTTGCTCGCGCTGCCGCGCGACCAATCAGAATAGAGGCGGGCGCTATGCCGCCATCTTTGAAATACACTGAGTACAGTGTATTTGAAGTAAGGCGCCATAAAGCCAGCCGCTATTCTGATTGGTTGCCGCGTTCAGCGCGCCGACCAATCAGAATAGCGGCGCGCTGTATGGCGCCATCCTTCAAATACACTGTACTCAGTGTATGTCAAATATGGCGGCATAGAACCCGCCGCTATTCTGATTGGTCGGCGCGCTGAAGGCGCCAACCAATCAGAATAGCGAGCGCGCTATGCCACCATATTTAAATACACTGAGTTACAGTGTATTTAAAGTATGGCGCCGTACGCGCCCTATTCTGATTGGTTGGCGCCTTCAGCGCCGACCAATCAGAATAGCGGCGCGCTATGCGCCATTTTAATCACTGATACAGTGTATTTGAAGATGGCGCCATAGCCGCCGCTATTCTGATTGGTCGGCAAGCGTATGGCGCATCCTAAATACACTGTACTCAGTTTGTCAAAGATGCGGCATAGCGCCCGCCCTATTCTGATTGGTGCGCGGTGAGGCGCCGACACAGAATAGCGGCTAGCGCCTACTTAAATACACTGACTCATGTATTTAATATGGCATAGCGCCGCGCTATTCTGATTGGTTGCGCCTTCAGCGCGCGACCAATCAGAATAGAGGCGGGCGCTATGCCGCCATATTTGAAATACACTGAGTACAGTGTATTTGAAGTATGGCGCCATAGAGCGCGGCGCTATTCTGATTGGTTGCCGCGTTCAGCGCGCCGACCAATCAGAATAGCGGCGGCGCTGTATGGCGGCCATACTTGAAATACACTGTACTCAGTGTATTTCAAAGTATGGCGGCATAGCGCGCGCCGCTATTCTGATTGGTCGGCGTTCAGCGCGCCGACCAATCAGAATAGCGGCGGTTCTACGGCGCCATATTTGAAATACACTGAGTACAGTGTATTTGAAGAATGGGCGCATACAGCGCCGCTATTCTGATTGGTCGCCGCGCGCGCTCAGCGCGCCGACCAATCAGAATAGCGGCGCGCTGTATGGCGCCATCCTTCAAATACAGTGTGCTGAGTGTCTTTTAAATATGGCAGCATTGATCGCGCCGCTATTCTGATTGGTCAGCGCCTTCAGCAGGCCGACCAATCAGAATAGCGGCAGGCGCTTATGGCGCCATATTTCAAATACACTGAGTACAGTGTATTTGAAGTCTGGCGCCATAAATCGCGGCGCTATTCAGATTGGTCGCCGGCAGCCGCGAGCGACCAATCAGAATAGCGGGGCACGGAGCGAGCGCGAGGTAGCCGGAGCTCGGCTCCCGGCTACCCTGCGCCAGGAATCTCGGTGCCGGGCATATCCGCGGCTCAGCTCCGGGGAGCCGCGAGGCAGCCGGGATTTGCCCGGCAGTGGCGCTGCAATTCTGATTGGTCGCTCGCAATCAGATTCAAGCGGCGGCACGACGCCATGTTTCAAAATCTAAGAATGTTAAACAAAAAAAAATGTTAAAGATGGCGGCGCTCTTCTCATTGGTCGGCGCTAGGCGCGAGCGACCAATGAGAAGAGTGGGGCGGGGCATGGCGCCATATTTGAAATCCAGCGGAACTTTGGATTTCAAATATGGCGCCGTGGCCCGCCCCACTCTTCTCATTGGTCGCTCGCGCCTGACGGCGACCAATGAGAAGAGTGCCGAGAAACACGGTGCCATCTTTTAAATTTTTTTTTTTCACTTCTTAGCAAGCGAGCGAGCAATCAGAATTGCGGCGGCGGTACCGGGCAAATCCCGGCTGGCTCGCAGCTCCCCGGAGCTGAGCCGCGGATCTGCCCGGCACGGAGATCCCTGGCTCGCTCCGGCGGCGCGAGGTAGCCGGGAGCCGAGCTCGGCTCCCGGCTACCTCGCGGCCGCTCCGGAGATAAATGTCCGCCGGTGGTCGGCCCTAAGCGCAGCGGACCTTCCTGAGGTCCGCTCCGCTTAGGGCCGGCATCTTGGTCCACCCTGAGCGGGTGTAGTAAACGCTGGTGACGCTGGTGACGTCACTTATCTCCGGACATTTATCTCCGGACATTTTATCTCCGGACAAAGCCACGGAAGTTGGCTTTTGGCCGGAAATAGAATTCTAGGCAATTATATAATAGATAGCAGAGGCGGATTTGCGTTCAGCAGCAGACCTGGACGCACTGTCCTTCTCCGCTGCGCCAGTTTACTGTCCGAGTACCACAGCAGCGCGTGGTTGGCCGGTCATTGCATACATATCCAGTACGCTATTGATTTTTCATTTAAACTCATCCAGCGTATCAGGGCGTCCGTCATACTGGGGCAACGACTTGGCCCCGGGATGTATAGGAGTGACATCGGCATTATTGGGGCGAGTGCACACGGTGCCCCGGTGGTGCTCGTAGTGTTACTGGAGGCAGCCATTGGTGTTTTGGTGTAATTCCTAGGGTCAGCGTACGCACCTTCGTCGTCGCTGGAGGAGGCCGACATGTTGGAGGCCCCCTAGTGAATCAAAGCTAGTCCTTAAGGAGTTAACAGTTTGGGAGTTTCAGGATTAGGCCGCAGCGCTCGGGAATGCTTGGCTGAGCTAGGAGCGGGCTTCAGGTTCACGCTTTACAGGCAGGCACGCCCCCCTTCTTCCCGCTCTTTGGCACAGTAATGGTGGCGTAGTTTAAACAGTCACTCAATACAGTCAATATCACGGCACACAGTACCGGTGATACCGGGCACAGGATCCTGTTCGTGATGTCAGGAAATATATGTCGAGCCCATGCTTTGGGGTACTCAGGTACCAGGCCTCGAAGGGGTTAGCAGTGTCACGGGGAATGGCGGCCGGGCTTGATCCCGTGTCCCGGGCCTATCTTTGAAAAAGGGGGTCGATATTTACAGGGGACTATGTACAATTGATGTTGTGACGCCACCTGTAGTTTCTGGTGATAATTCACCAGTGCCGCCACAGTCCGCCGGAGGTCGGTGGTATTGCGGCTGAGTTGGTAAAGTCCTCTACAGGTAGGACTGGACCTCCGGGGCAGCGTAGTGAGAAGGGGCAGCTTGGAGAGGAGCTGTGGCTGGGATGAGGAGTGTTGGAACAGTCTATGAGGGGTACCAGGAATGGAGAGGAATGATACATGCACACCGTAAAGTCTCTTTTACCTTTTACTGATGTTCGGCAGGTAAAGTTGTCCATGGCACTGACAGGTGACCAGGTATAAGGCCTCCTCTGATACTTGTGTGGTGTATGAAGCACATTCTGCTTGCAGCCAGTCTTGCCTCCTCTCTCTTCCTGACTCTGATGTCTCTCCCTCTCTCCTTCTGTTCGGTCTCCGGGTTACCCTATCTGATCACTGAGGTGCTGTACTGCTGTGTCTGGCTCCCTCTCTTGACCCACAGGGGAAAACCGGGTGGCTGAAGCCTCCATGGTGCAGCGGGGTTTTCTGTGGTCCTGGAGTATCCCACAGGTGCGGATCCCCAATATCCGGTACTTCTTTGGGCAAACTCTTTCAGGTTCCTCACTCCCTTTTTCTATCTGCTCCTTGCCTTCTGTCCCCACTTAGGCTTGCGGGATGCAGAAGGGCCACTCCGGGTCACTGGTTCGAGCCTAATCGCGGCCACCGACCACCAGGATGTCTTCGCAGCTCTCCTAGCGTCTGCACACTCTGACTATCTCCTCCCCCAGCAGCAGTATTTATAAAGGATCTTGCCTAAGGGCAGCAAGTTGAGCTCCCCCTACTGTGTCGGGGTGGAAGGTGTTGTATGTAGTAGGTACCTGCTGTGGAAACCCAGCTGTGCATTAGAGAAGTCTGTGGCTACCTGCGTGAGCAGGGCACCACAACAGCACTGGAGGGAAGTGAGAGGAGCAGACAGCACTGGAGGGAAGTGAGAGGAGCAGACAGCGCTGGAGGGAAGTGAGAGGAGCAGACAGCGCTGGAGGGAAGTGAGATGAGCAGACAGCGCTGGAGGGAAGTGTGATGAGCAGACAGCACTGGAGGGAAGTGAGAGGAGCAGACATCACTGAAGGAGGTGAGAGGAGCAGACAGTGCTAGAGGAGGTGAGAGGAGCAGACAGCACTGGAGGCAGGTGAGCATAACATTTTTCATTTTAACACTTAAATCTTCTGGCTCTGGTCCGTGCACACGGATGTCACGCAGATCACGGCGACCAATCAGCAAAGCGCAATTTAAATCACGCGCCAAGAACACTGATTGGTTGCTGTGGTCGGCGGCAACCAATCAGCGAAGCAGAGTGCGGCTTGGCGGGAGATTTGAATCCCACAGCGCTCAGCCAATCAGGGAATAAAGTAAATCGTGACGCCACCTGTAGGTCCGGTGATGGCATCGGCACTGCTGGGACCTCCAGGGTGATGAGCGGCAGCAAGGTGTTGTAGCTCTCTACAGGATGAGCGGGTTCCCCGGGGCTGTAGGTTGATAGTGATGGAATAGGGCAGCAATGTTGGAATGGGGCTGCACAGCTTCTGCAGTGTGGTGCAAGGCAGATAAATTATAGTTCATCAGTAAGGAACAAAGACACGTTGCTCACTCTGAACAGGTACTTTACCCCGGTAATCTGCAGTCTTACAGGGTAAACAGTTGTTTCAGTCAGGGTAGTGGACCGGGTGGTCCTGGCAGTGCGTAATGTCCCTCTGAAGCACCGCTGATGTCCTTTCTCTATCACTTTCTCTATCCTTTCTCTGTGGTGTCCAGCACAATCCCACTTCTTGAACCGGGCCCGTCGGGTGATAGGGAACCCTTTATCTCTCCAAAGGGAACCCAACTCTGTTTAGTGCTTCTAGTGGAGACCGTGCTTGATTTAGGGTGGTTGGATTGTGCTCCTAAGAAGACATCGACCACGACGGTAATTTGCGGTTCAGGAATGGACCTCTGATCCACGTCGGAGTCGGTACCCGCTTTTGACTGGGCCAGGGTGATTCAGTTACCTTCTTTCTGCCCCTTTCTCTTCTGGGTCACCAGGTTGAGGTGCCCTCCCCGTTACTTCTCCTCCTCTCCTGTTTTTCTGTTACTCTTTACTCTTCACTGTTCTTACTTTTCACTGCACTCTCACACACTGTTCTGTACTTCTGCTACTCTTCCTACTTTCCCCACTCACTATATAACCTAGCTCTACTCCCATCAGGACCGGTTACCCTAGTAACAGGTGTCTGATTGGTCCCCTATAACTAGGTGTGTGTGTGTGGTGATGGAGCTTCAGGATTCTACTACCCCCTACCAAGACAAAGCATACTGCATCTTCTGTTAGGGGTGCAGTACCCTTTTGTAGCGCGCTGACTAGCATGGCGCAACACTGGCACAAGGACAGATAATATTGCTGGAGTCCGGCAACCTGGAAGCAACTCGGGGCTCTCCTCACCTGGCAAGTTCTGAGGCCTCCCTGCTGTGCACTCTTCTAGAAGGTCCCTGCGGCTGCTTAAGCTTAGCTGTGGTCCTCTGTCTATCCTGCTGTGTGCCGTATGACAGGCAGCTTGAGTCCTTCTCCAGCCCCACTTCTTTGGCCGCTGTTCCTGGGCTCTTCACACTGCTTTGCTTCCAGGCAGTTTGGTGTGGATGGGGGACTTGGAATCCCCCACCCTCCGGTATTGGCTGCAGGGACATTAGGCCCTGTATAGCCTTGGACTCCGGTGTCTGTTTCTTGGTGCTTACTCCTCTGGGCTGAGCTCAACACCACTCCTCTCCCCAGGCTCTCCTCCACTTCCTCAGACCCTTGCCTACAGGTCACTGAAGCTAGGTCTAGCTCTCATGGGACAAGCTTAGCACTGCTCCAGTCCACAGGTCCTCTTCACAGTCCTCCTAGGAACTGAACTGACTAACTCCGGCCTAGACCAGAATTTATAGAGGAGCTACCCTGAACCCGGGCTTAGAGCTCCCGCTTCAGGCCTGGAGGCAGAAAGGTGTTGTGTGCTTTGGTTTTGCCTGGTGTGGATACCCTCTGTTGCTCTCAGGTATCACACTACCCCCAAGGGAGATAATGACATTGTGGTATCCAGACTCTGGGTTGCCACATTCCCCCTTGTGAAATTCAGTACTCCTGGACTGAGGGAACCTTTTACCAAAAACATAACAGTAATAAAGAACAATGAAAAATGTACAAAGTCTCAAAAGCAAAAAAATTACAAAAACACATAACATTTGGAAAAGCAGTGACTTTGGTGATTAGTCCTTCCACCATTGGCTGATGAAGAAATATATTTACACAAAGTCTTTGCGACAACGAGTCGTATGGCTTAATGGTCCATATTTAAGAATAAAAGTTCAAGAAAGTTTTAAAAGTTCATACAGTAAGTCCTGTAGGTACGTACGCATGGTGGTTGCTTAGTGACGTATTTACATTTTTACATAAAAACAAGAAAAACATATTTACATTTTAACTTAGCTGAACTGCACTATTAATCCGGGTATCTAACTGGAATTTGACTGGTACTGCCCTGAGATCTTCGCAACACTTCTATTGATTACCTAACCTAGTCTAACGTGTCTGTTGGTGTCCCACTAGTGTCTGTACTACAAGTAGGCCTATGTCATACAGATAGGTTAGGCAGCTTTCTGCGACTTCTTAGACTTACCATGGGCATGACAGATTCACTGTTAGCACGGGGTGGTACTTCCTTTTCCACTACAGATGCGGCTTCTAAAACCTCAGCTTGCAGTTCTTCATGTCTTGCTGGTTGAGGTACCACTGTTTGGGGAAAGGCTAACAGGAACATCAACTGCTCCATTGTACTGTGTCCACGTCTTATAAAAGTCTCCAAGTACTGTATGCATCACTTCTTCTTCTTTTGGTTTCACAGGTAAGGGGACTTCTGAAACTTTTTCTGGGTACTTCAATGTATCAGGGCCAGTGGCGTACCACCCACGGTCACCCTGAAACCCTGCACCTGCTTTACATGGATGTGCATCCCTAGGACGCATGTCCATGTCTCTGCATAGTGCTCTGCCAGGCCGGTCCCCAGGCGGTTGATTCCGGCTGCCGGAGGACAGGAGAACGCGGTGGCGTGGCAGCTTTGAAACTCCTGCAACTGCTGCGTTACGTGCTGCATCTCAGGATGTTGCCGTGAGCTTCTGGAGGTCCGGAGAGTCTGGCTGCAGACTCCTCAGTGTCCCGCTGTGTGTTTGTCCTGGCCGCTCATCAGGAAGTGAGGACACCCTGCTGCTGAATAGTAGTAGACACAGAGAGAAGAGAGAGTGGAGGAGGAAAGTACGGGGGACACAGGAGGAGGAGAGCAGAGGAGAGGAGAGCGGGGGACAAGGAGGAGGAGAAGCGGGGACACAGAGGAGCTGAACGGGGACAGAGGAGAAGGAGAGCGGGGGAGCAGGGGGACACGGGGGAACAGGGGAAGGGAGGAGAGTGAGGGACACAGGGAAGCGGGGACACAGGAGGAAGAGGGGGGACACAGGAGAACTGGGGAAGAGGAGGAGGAGATGGGGGACACAGGAGAATGGAGGACGGAGGAGGTGGCAGCGGGGGACACAGGAGGAGAAGAGCGCGGGGACAAGGAGGGAGAGTAGTGGGACACAGGAGAACGGGGGACAGAGGAGGAGGAGAGTGGGGGACACAGGAGAATGGAGGACAGAGGAGGGAGGAGAGCGGGGGAAAATGAGGAGGAGGTGAGGGACACAGGAGAGCGGGGACAAGGAGGAGGAGAGGGGGACACAGGAGAATGGGGACAGAGGAGGAGGAGAGTGGGGGACACAGAGAATGGAGGACAGAGGGGAGGAGAGACGGGGGACACAGGAGGAGAGAGCGGGGGGACAGAGGAGGAGGTAGTAGAACAGGAGGAACGGGGGACAGAGGAGGAGGAGAGTGGGGACAGAGGAGGAATGGAGGGACAGGGAGGAGCGAGGGGACACAGGAGGAGTAGAGCGGGGGACAGAGGAGAATGAGGGGCAGAGGAGGAGGAGAGGCAGGGGACACAGGAGAACGAGGACAGGGAGGAGAGCGGGGACACAGAGGAGGAGAGCGGGGGACACAAGAGGAGGAGAGCGGGGGACAGAGGAGGAGGAGAGTGGGGGACACAGGAGAGCAGGTGACAGAGGAGGAGGGGAGTGGGGGACACAGGAGAATGGGGGACAGAGGAGAGGAGAGCGGGGGACAGAGGAGAACAGGGGGCAGAGGAGGAGGAGAGCAGGGGTCACAGGAGTACAGTGGACGGAGGAGGAGAGCGAGGGACACAGGAGGAAGTGAGTGGGGATCACAGGAGAACTGGGGACAGAGGAGAAGGAGAGTGAGGGACACAGGAGAATGGAGGACAGAGGAGGAGGAGAGTGGGGGACACAGGAGGAGGAGAGCAGGGGACGCAGGAGAACGGGGGATGGAGGAGGAGAGTAGGAGACACAGGAGAACGGGGGACAGAGGAGGAGAGTGTGGGACACAGAAGAATGGGGGACAGAGGAGGAGGAGAGCAGAAGACACAGGAGGAGGTGGAGAGTGGGGCACAGAGGTGAAGAGTGGGGGACAGAGGAGGAGAGCAGAAGACTCCACTACTGGCATAGGCTAACATGTGGGGTGACACTGGGTTTTGGAGTGAGTCTACTGTTTTGTGCAGTTGTCACTAATTCTATATTTCAGATCTCGGTGGGCTGCATGAATAAGGCTGCATATATAACACACTATATAGAGAGATATAAGGCTGCACTAATGGAGAGCTATGAGGCTGCATATATAAGGCTGTACTATAGGGGCTGCACTACATGGAGAACTGAACCTGCATTATACTATATGGAGCTAGGACTCAAGCTAGGTCTAGCTCTCATGGGACAAGCTTAGCACTGCTCCAGTCCACAGGTCCTCTTCACAGTCCTCCTAGGAACTGAACTGACTAACGCAGCCCCAGACCAGAATTTATAGGGGAGCTACCCTGAACCCGGGCTTAGAGCTCCCGCTTCAGTCCTGGAGGCAGAAAGGTGTTGTGTGCTTTGGTTTTGCCTGGTGTGGATACCCTCTGTTGCTCTCAGGTATCACACTACCCCCCAAGGGAGATAATGACATTGTGGTATCCAGACTCTGGGGTGCCACATTCCCCCTTGTGAAATTCAGTACTCCTGGACTGAGGGAACCTTTTACCAAAAACATAACAGTAATAAAGAACAATGAAAAATGTACAAAGTCTCAAAAGCAAAAAAATTACAAAAACACATAACATTTGGAAAAGCAGTGACTTTGGTGATTAGTCCTTCCACCATTGGCTGATGAAGAAATATATTTACACAAAGTCTTTGCGACAACGAGTCGTATGGCTTAACGGTCCATTTTTAAGAATAAAAGTTCAAGAAAGTTTTAAAAGTTCATACAGTAAGTCCTGTAGGTACGTACACGCATGGTGGTTGCTTAGTGACGTATTTACATTTTTACATAAAAACAAGAAAAACATATTTACATTTTAACTAGTGATGGGCGAATCTACTCGCTAGGACTCGTTACTCGGCGAGTAGTAAGGGACTCGCAGGACTCGGTACTCTGCGAGTTTCCCAGCGATTACTCGCACAGTAACGAGTCCAATGCAAGTCAATGGCAATCCTAGTTTTGTCAGTTTACTTTTTCTCACTCGCTAGACTCGCTATATCACATCGCTATGTAGCTTGAATCTCCCCAAAATCGTTTAAAGAATCGCACCGCTTCACGGATACCCGCTGTCAGCAGCGAGTCTTAGCGAGTCCACGATTCCGGGTCCTGTATTCTGTATTCGGGACTCGCGAATACAGAATCTGTTATGTTCCGACAAAGCTTCCGAGACAGCCTAGCGTGTTAGGTCAGAAAACTTGTGAAGATGGACAAGCATGTTAGCCAATCATATTCAGTAATGCCACAGCCATGTTGGTTGTGGCAGGACTATGATTGGCTGCTGTCCATCGTGATGCCTATGTCATCTATGACAGGCAAGGCTGTATATAAGCCTTGCCACCGCCATTTTGGGCACATTTCTCTGAAGATCTGAGCTAGAGCAGGGTGAGGTAGATTCTGGAGCAGATCATAGGGATTGTCAGTCAGTGTAGGGAACCTTAAAAATTCCTTATATTTACCCCAAACAGCTCTTGTGAGAGCTAGCAGGAGGACAGAGGAGTACTGTGTAGAGGACTGTAGGCAGGCAGGGAAGCAGGGAGCTGCAGCCTTGCAGTGCTCACAGGAGCGACCTCATAGCTGAGCTTACTCACTCAGCTGTCCTAATAGCTGAAGTCAGAGGCTTAGCTGAGGTACTATTTACAATTTTTTTGCAGCTGATAGATTTTGGGTCCTAAAAACCCCTTCAGCTTTATTTTGTCTGTGGCAGATCAGTGCGTTGCTGCTCTCCTAGCTGCAAATAGCACGTACGCCACCTACTTGTGCGACTACTTGTGCGCACTTAATAATTTTTTCAGGGACTAGTGTGCTGCTTCACTGCCAAGTGGTAGCACATACTTAACCCGCCAGTAAGTGACGCCTGCAGCAACACCTAACTCCATCTCGGTGGCTGTGCGCACGTAGCCTCCCTGGCGGTCTGTTTAGGTCTAGAATTTTTTGCTAAAAGCGGGCTACCCGCGTTCGCGGCAGATGCGGTAAAAAAACCGCATCTGCCGCACTTGCCGCATAGCTGCCGCACTTGCGCCGCACTTGCGGCGCGGTTGCGGTAATCTGCATAGGAACCAACCACCTCGGATGACTCTCATACACTGTTAATATGTGCCCCTGCAGCCTAGTAAACCATTAGCAGCACTGTTTTTGTGTGACAAGTGGCTGCAGTAGAAGTGAGATAATGATTTTATACACTTACATGCCTGCGTACTTGAGGGCGTCTCCCTGTGTGTGCTGGCACTTGTGGGCTGTGCTCATCATGTCTGCTCTCCCCCTCCCTTATGCACGCCCCCTCTCAGCCTGCTATAGTGATGTGAGGCTGATTGCGTCATAAAGGGGCGGGGCTAAATCACGGCATCCCGGTAGCCCCGCCCCTTTATGACGCAATCAGCCTCACATCACTATAGCAGGCTGAGAGGGGGCGTGCATAAGGGAGGGGGAGAGCAGGCATGATGAGCACAGCCCACAAGTGCCAGCACACACAGGGAGACGCCCTCAAGTACGCAGGCATGTAAGTGTATAAAATCATTATCTCACTTCTACTGCAGCCACTTGTCACACAAAAACAGTGCTGCTAATGGTTTACTAGGCTGCAGGGGCACATATTAACAGTGTATGAGGGTCATCCGAGGTGGTTGGTTCCTATGCAGATTACCGCAACCGCGCCGCAACCGCGCCGCAAGTGCGGCGCAAGTGCGGCAAGTGCGGCAAGTGCGGCAGATGCGGCAGATGCGGTTTTCTCACCGCATCTGCCGCGAACGCGGGTAAGCCCGAGCCTGACTCGGGGTCAACGCTTCTGGTAGTGAATGTTAACCCCGAGTCAGGCTCGGGAATAACGCTAGGAAGGTTAATTATTTTTTCAGGAGTAGTGTGGTGCTTCACTGCCAAGTGCTAGCACACACTTAACCCGCCAGTAAGTGACGCCTGCAGCAACACCTAACTCCATCTCGGTAGCTGTGCGCACTTAATAATTTTTTCAGGGAACAGTGTGCTGCTTCACTGCCAAGTGCTAGCACACACTTAACCCGCCAGTAATATACGCCTGCAGCAACACCTAACTCCATCTCGGTGGCTGTGCGCACTTAATAATTTTGTTCAGGGAACAGTGTGCTGCTTCACTGCCAAGTGCTAGCACACACTTAACCCGCCAGTAAGTGACACCTGCAGCAACACCTAACTCCATCTCGATGGCTGTGCGCCCTTAATAATTTTTTCAGGGAGTAGTGTGCTGCTTCACTGTCAAGTGCTAGCACACACTTAACCCGCCAGTAAGTGACGCCTGCAGCAACACCTAACTCCATCTCGGTGGCTGTGCATTTGTCAACAATGTCCCAAAAACACCAAATCCTCAAAAAACAGTTTGCAAAGGGACAGGGACGAGGTCGTGGCCCTAGCAGTCGTGAACAACAAGGCACTGGTAGAAGTAGACAGACGAGGATTGATCGATCCACCTTTTTGCTGTCTAAATTTCCCAGTACTCAACCTAAACGTGTCTTGAGGCCGGAAGAGCAAGACCAAATAACATCTTGGATGGCTAACAAGACCTCAACCACTGGTTCATGCAGCACACAATCATCCTTGACACCATATTCAAGTGCCGCTACTGACAATGCGGGGTCATCTAATCCGCAAAATCTTCCGATTTCCTCAAGCCATCGCCAGACAGAGGAACATTTAGACCGCGAACTTGGACACTCTGAAGATTTGTTTGGTTCTTATCAGCCATTCATACAACCTGACCTTTCTTTGTCACTGCCCGACCACATACTTGAACAAGACGTACATTCCATTCATGGACAAAGTTTGGATTCACCTCGTCCTGAAGAACGTCCCTTTCAACAAAGGCATAGACCATCTCAGGAGGTGGAGGATGATGATGATGATGATGAGACACACATCTCATCTGGCCAGCCTGAACAGTCACGTTATCCAGAAGACTTTGAGGAGGAGGGGGTGGATGATGAGAGCAGTGATCCAACCTGGACACTTGACATGCATAGCCAACAGAGCAGCCAGGAGGAGGAAAGTGGTTATGTACCACCGCCTAAAGCACCCAGGCTTACTCCTTTATCCAGAATCCAACCTGTGACAACAGTAGCCCAAATTGTGTCAACTGTTGCACAAAGTGTACCAATTGTTGCCCAAACTGTAACAACAGTTGGCCAAACTGTGTCTACAGTTTGTGTTGGCCAGACTTATCCTCCAGTTCCTACAACACCACCTAAAGGATGAACATCCATTGTCTGGAAATTTTTTAAAGATAGCCCATCAGTACCAAATGTCATTATATGTAACATCTGCAATGCCAGGCTAAGCAGAGGCCAGGGCAAATCAAACTTGAGCACCAGCAGTATGCGTAAGCACATGACTGTTAAGCACCCAAGTCAGTGGTTGGCCCATCAGGGTTCGACATCAGGGCCTTCTGACCTCAACACCGTTAGGCCACCTCCGATTCGTCCTTCACCATCTACTGTTCATGCAGCAGCTCCTACTCATATGATCTCCTCACAAGCTGCGTTAGACCAGAGGTATGACAGTAGTCAAGTGACTTGTGAGTCTGCCCCCAATGTCCAGTTGTCTGTTCCACAGCTGTATGAGAGGCAGCGCAAGTACCAATCCACACACCGTTTTTCTCAACAAATGACAGCGCAAATTTCTAAGCTGTTAGCTGTAGAAATGCTGCCATTTAGGCTTGTGTCTACTGAGGCTTTTCGGGAGTTGTTGGCTGTGGCAGCACCACGATACTCTGTCCCCAGTCGCTTTTTTTTTTCACGTACTGCCGTACCCACATTACATCAGCACGTGGTTAACAACTTGAAGCGTGCACTAACAAATGCTGTGAGCGGAAAAGTTCACCTGACAACTGACACCTGGACAAGTAGTTGTGGACAGGGCAGATACATATCACTAACGACTCACTGGATCAACCTGGTCGAGAGTGTCCCAAAGTCAAATAGTGGAATATCTGCGATCCTACCAACTCCACGAATAGCGGGCACAACATCATTCCGGGTGTCCGCGTCCTCATATACTTCAACAACACAATGTGCGTCTTCTACTTCCTTGACCACTGCTGACTTGTCCGCAACATCACGTCAAAGTTGGGAGCTTTGCAGTACTGCATCAGCAAGGCGACAACAGGTTCTTCTTAAGCTGATCTGTCTAGGTGACACACCTCACACTGCAACCGAGCTGTGGAAAGGTGTTAAGCAACAGACAGATGAGTGGCTGGCCCCACTGCAACTACAAACAGGTCTTGTTGTCAGTGATAACGGACGAAACCTTGTTGCAGCAATAAAGCTCGGTAACCTTCAACACGTGCCTTGCATGGCTCACGTGCTGAACCTTGTAGTTCAGAAATTCTTGAAAAATGACCCGTAGTTATCTGATCTACTAGAGAAGGTGCGTAGAAATTGCGGACATTTCCGACATTCATCCACGGCACTTGCAAGTCTATCTGCCCTTCAACAGCAATTTAATTTACCCATACACAGGCTATGTTGCGACATGCCCACACGATGGAATTCTGCATTCCATATGTTGGCAAGGTTCAATGAGCAGCAGAGGGCAATAGCGGAATATCAGCTGCAACATGCCCGTCACCCCGGAAGTAATACAAGACACATTGGTACTATGGAGTGGGTCTGGATCGCTGACCTTTGTGAGGTTCTAGAGAACTTCGATTACTGCACAAAACTGGTCAGCGGTGATCAGTCCATTATTAGTCTCACCATCCCCATGCTCTGTTTGCTTAAAGATTCTCTCCTGAATCTTAAAACAGAATCATTGAGGGCACAGCGGAGGGCTATGGATCCAGATTTTATCATCCACGATCAGAGCCAGCAAAGCCAATTTGAGCCGGCAACATTGGCTGCAGAACAAGACAGTGATGAGGAAGATGAAGACGATTTATTTCTCCATGGTACTGATGTGCACCCTGATGGTACTCCCAACCCCAGGTTTATGTCGGTACAGCATGAGTGGGCTGAAGAGGAGGAGGCGGAGACCGATTTTGAGACCATGATGCCTATTGTTCATCACTCAGGTGACACAGAAGAGATGAGTCTTTGTAACCTAGCACACATGTCTGACTTCATGTCTCAATGTCTGTCCCAAGATCCACGCGTCATTAACATCTATGACAGCGATCTCTACTGGTTGTCAACATTCCTTGACCCACGCTACAAAGACAAGTTTCCATCGCTGCTGTTGCAGTCACCAAGGGGCTTAACGATGGATTATTTCAAAAGTGTTGTTGTTGACAATTTAATGTCAATTTCACCCTCTGACTCCGCTATACCCCGAACAAGCAGCTCTTTGCCACAGCAGCCTTTGGTTGGGACACAAACGGCCACAATGTCAAGAAGAGGTGGTGGTAAGATGTCCACCAACTGGGCGATGTTCAACAGACCTTCCAATCTGCAACGGATTGTGCCTACGGTCCCCTTGAATAGGAGACAAACATTGTCAAACATGTTGAACGAGTATGTGTGTGACACTACCAGCTTCTTAACCGACCCCTCTGTACCCTTTAATTACTGGGTTTCCAAGCTTCACACTTGGACTGAGCTGTCTTTGTATGCCTTGGAGTTGCTGGCCTGCCCAGCTGCTAGTGTGACATCAGAGCGTGTTTTTAGTGCCGCTGGGGGAATTGTCACTGATAGAAGGTCACGGCTGACTACAGAAAATGCCGACAGACTGACTCTCATTAAGTTTAACAAGGACTGGATATCATCAAAGTTCTTAACCCCTCCAGACGACAGTACCCAAACCTAGAGGGACATAATCAAATTTGATATGTTTGGCTGACTGCGGTTTAAACATTATGTCCTCTTCTGACACGAAGGATAAACAATGTGCCTCTGCTAAGAAGCTTTCATAACTCATGTTCCTGCTACACTTGCTGCATGACAACAAAACTACACAATCAGTTTCAGTAATGTTACTTTACTACTGCATGCACTTGTGATGATTTTTGCACGTTGATTTTTGTCAGACAATCCAATACAGTCTCTTGGCTGAATTTTTCAAGGCAACAAGCCTATGCCTGCATCGTGGGCATTTCTCAAACTGCAATAAAATATATTGTTTGGCTCAAGTGCCTTGCATTAATTTTAAAAATTTTGATCCCGCCCCTTGGGCTAATTTTTTGAGGCAACAAGCCTAAGCCTGCATCGTGGACGTTGCTTGTACTATGCTCGTAGGACAAGCAAGAATATAGTATAGGCCACACGCCCTCCTCTAATTCTAAAAAGAGTTTATAAAGCCCTTTGAGCTAATTTTTTGAGGCAACAAGCCTAAGCCTGCATCGTGGACGTTGCTTGTACTATGCTCGTAGGACAAGCAAGAATATAGTATGGGCCACGCGCCTCCTCTATTTCTAAAAAGAGTTTATAAAGCCCTTTGAGATAATTTTTTGAGGCAACAAGCCTAAGCCTGCATCGTGGACGTTGCTTGTACTATGCTCGTAGGACAAGCAAGAATATAGTATGGGCCACGCGCCCTCCTCTATTTCTAAAAAGAGTTTATAAATCCCTTTGAGCTAATTTTTTGAGGCAACAAGCCTAAGCCTGCATCGTGGACGTTGCTTGTACTATGTTCGTAGGACAAGCAAGAATATAGTATGGGCCACGCGCCCTCCTCTATTTCTAAAAAGAGTTTATAAAGCCCTTTGAGCTAATTTATTGAGGCAACAAGCCTATAATTCATCATTGACCATTGCATGCCCTTTGCTTCAAGTGCTAGGTACAGTTGGACATGGGCTCTGAGGCCTGCTTAATTTGTACAATACATACATCCCATGCACCGTTGCAATGTTTTAGAGACAAACGTACGCCGAAGAGAGTGAACAATTGAAGGCGATGGTCCTTCATGAATCCAACCATAATTTATGTTACGACGTTGCAAATGGATTTCAGCGCCGATAATACTTCACAAACTGCATTGTACCTGTAGATGGGACACACATGTTTATCTAAAAGCCCACAAGAATGTGATAATCAGCTTCAATTATTAATGGAAATGTAAACCCCAGGCCAAATCCCACCTTAGGTGTATCCCATAAACTGACCTGACATTCTTAACTAAGTGTTCGTGTGGAAAATGTGTGAGATTTCCAAAATCATGGAATGAGTGTATTACACATGACACATACAACTGATATGTGGCTGTCAAAACAAATATTTTAATTAGGTGGTAGACTTTAATGCCTGTTGGCTTTCTAAGTATGTTTTCTCTGTGTGTTATTCTTTCCACCGTTTTTTTTTTAAAGCCATCCAAAAGCCACATTTAGTAACATAACATAAAAAAAAGAAAACACACCGAAAGGGGGTTAAGGTACCAAATTGCTACATAAAACCTAACATAAAAAGAATGTTAAATATCTCAAAAAGAGAAAAATCTAAGTCTACAAAACACCCAAAAACAAAATTATTATGGATAAAAACTTCAATAGGTCCATTACATTAGAGGACATGGTAACTTCGGCCAACATTGTCTTCCACAATCACATCTACGTCACCCTCATGGATAGGCATGTTGATGACGTTGAGCGCCTGGTTGATGTCCTCAGCCAACGGCCTTTCATATTCTGCCAAACCTCTTGACCCAACATTAGGCACATTCACCGCTAAAGGCTCATAGGGTCGCCACAAGGTATGTTCAAGAGGGGGTCCAACAATACTATGTGAGCCCAGCACGGGTCCTGGTTGGCCTGGCTGCTGGCGGTGTGACCTTGCCAATAAGTTGTGTTCTGAACGCTGCCAACCCTCCAGCATATTTAAGACCCGTGTGGGGCTGTTGGGGGGCACATTGGCATCAAGTACAATTTGGACGGCTGCCCTTGCACTGAGTCTACGCTCATGTGGAATGTGTGTTAGATATCCAATGAGACTGTGTGCAAAGGCAGCTGCCCACTGTACTGTGTTAGGGTCTGCATTGGATGCACCAACCACCCCTTCCCAGGGAGCAAAGTAATTTGGACCAACAACACTCGAGCCATATCTGTGTAAAGGTGCCAAGCTGGGGATGAAGGCACCTGTGTTGAAGCTGTAGAAGGCCCCAGAATCACGCCCAAATGCTGATGATGGATCAGCTCGGCCACAGCTGGACCGAAGTGGGGCAGGGACATAATGGCAGGGAGCCGGAGCAGGGACAGAGGAACAAGGAAATGGACCTTGCGTCGAAGAAAACTGAAAACGAGCTGGGGCAGTGCAGGAGGGAACAGGACCAGGGACACTGTTGGACTGCTCTATATCATGGCTAGAGCTACAGGGGACCACAGCGGCTGGAACACCGGATAGCAGATAAACTGGTGGAGCCGCCAGAGCCATACCACTCATAGCATGTTCTTCTACAGGCTGCGGTGGTAACGGTGGCGGAAGCTGATCAGCCACGGGTTGGTTGGGGTCCGGCATCACCTCATCTGCTTCATCCACATCCTGTTGCTGGGCTGGTCTGTCCGGATGTTGAACAGCTGCCTGTCATATATGATACAGTCTATATAGAGTCTAATGCATGGGTATAATGAGACACATGAGACATACGCTTCTTAAGCAGCTCTTGTATTGCTTCATACAAGTTAGTGCATCAGCAGGATAAAGTAAATGCAAGTTGCAGAAGGCAAACAACCCAGGACATCAGAGCATTAAAGCATAGTACAAGTCATTCAGTCTATTACTTTCCTGTCAGATGTTGCTGGCAAATAAAAAGCTTCTGTGTCCATAAATGATTCCAGGCAGAGTGAATCCAGGCTTCAGAGAGCAAGACACAAACTGGTTTCAGACCTGATTCAGGAGCACAGGTAAATCATCTGAAACTGATTAAAAGGGCAATTGGCAAGGAACAGGGCAGGGACATCAAAGCTGAGGACTCCATCTTGTTTGAGGGCAAAAGTCAATGCACAGGACAGGAAACAAGATGGCCAACGACAAGCTGAGAACTCCATATTGGTTGAGGGCAAAAGTCAATGCACATGACAGGAAACAAGATGGCCGACAAAATACACTAAATGCAAACATAACAACAGATATAGCAAAAAAGACTGAAAACCTTACACTGCCTCTGCGGCCTCCTCTGCGCCTTGGTGACCTTCCACAGGCTGGGGATTTGGACGTCGCGGTCTATTTCAAAACCAAAAATGAAAAAAGTAAGCGCACATTTTTTGTAATTACACAGTTATAATTAAAGTGTGCAGTGACCAACATTACTTTAAATCTACACTTACATTTACCCTTGTGTGTCTTCTACCTAAAGAAATCTAACTTTACTGACATTTTGGCAAAGTTAAACATTAGTGATGAGCGAGTACTAAAATGCTCGGGTGCTCGAAGCTCGGGCCGAGCGTCCCGAGATACTCGTGTACTCGGCCCGAGTAACGAGCCCAATGTTATCCTATGGGAGACACGAGTATTTTTATGAAATGACTGCCGGCTGCCTGGAAAAACCCTAAAAATGTCACAAAAGTCTCAGAAGAGTGCTGAAATGACATGGCAACACCATGGGGAAAACCCCTGGAAGCATTTCTCACTCAAAAGTCACAGCTGTGAACAATGTTGTCCGAGTTTCACGCCAATTTTACGGAGTGTCCAGAAAACCTTCCAAAATGACACCAAAATGAATATTTATGGTGGAAATGTTAAGGGCACATACCCAATAGTGAGATACAGCTGGTGTATGTCACTTTTTGTGATTACATAAAAGATTTTACGTGAAAACATTGTGCGACACTCCGATGACCCTGACAAGAGACGTACATGAAGCCCTGTCTACAAATAAAGTGCCCATTTTGAGGAACTGGGTCTATTGTAGTATCTTCCTTTGCAAGGGCAGTCAAAAATTGGGAGGTTCACCAATGCCCCTGGATACAGACATGCAGGATGGCCTGTAAACAAGAACTGGGTGTATTTTAGTATAGCCCTTTGGTCAGGGCAGCCAAAAATTGGGAGGTTTAACAATGACCCATGCTTACAGACATGTAGTAGGGCCTGTAACCCTCAAGTGGGTGTATTTTAGTATAGCCCTTTGGTGAGGGCAGCCAAAAATTGGGAGGTTCAACAATGACCCATGCTTACAGACATGTAGTAGGGCCTGTAACCCTCAAGTGGGTGTATTTTAGTATAGCACTTTGGTCAGGGCAGACAAAAATTGGGAGGTTCAACAATGACCCATGCTTACAGACATGTAGTAGGGCCTGTAACCCTCAAGTGTGTGTATTGTAGTATAGCCCTTTGGTCTGAGCAGCCAAAAATTGGGAGGCTCCTCTTTGTCCCTGGATAGAGACGTGCAGGAGGGCCTGTTAACAAGAACTGGGTGTATTGTAGTATAGCCCTTTGGTCAGGGCAGACAAAAATTGTGAGGTTCAACAATGACCCATGCTTACAGACATGTAGTAGGGCCTGTAACCCTCAAGTGGGTGTATTATAGTATAGCCCTTTGGTCAGGGCAGACAAAAATTGGGAGGCTCCTCTTTGTCCCTGGATAGAGACGTGCAGGAGGGCCTGTAACCCTCAAGTGGGTGTATTGTAGTATAGGCCTTTTGTCAGGGCAGACAAAAATTGGGAGGTTCAACAATGACCCATGCTTACAGACATGTAGTAGGGCCTGTAACCCTCAAGTGGGTGTATTATAGTATAGCCCTTTGGTCAGGGCAGACAAAAATTGGGAGGCTCCTCTTTGTCCCTGGATAGAGACGTGCAGGAGGGCCTGTAACCCTCAAGTGGGTGTATTTTAGTATAGCCCTTTGGTCAGGGCAGACAAAAATTGGGAGGCTCCTCTTTGTCCCTGGATAGAGACGTGCAGGAGGGCCTGTTAACAAGAACTGGGTGTATTGTAGTATAGCCCTTTGGTCAGTGCAGCCAAAAATTGGGAGGTTCAACAATGACCCATGCTTACAGACATGTAGTAGGGCCTGTAACCCTCAAGTGGGTGTATTTTAGTATAGCCCTTTGGTCAGGGCAGACAAAAATTGGGAGGTTCAACAATGACCCATGCTTACAGACATGTAGTAGGGCCTGTAACCCTCAAGTGGGTGTATTATAGTATAGCCCTTTGGTCAGGGCAGACAAAAATTGGGAGGCTCCTCTTTGTCCCTGGATAGAGACGTGCAGGAGGGCCTGTAACCCTCAAGTGGGTGTATTTTAGTATAGCCCTTTGGTCAGGGCAGACAAAAATTGGGAGGCTCCTCTTTGTCCCTGGATAGAGACGTGCAGGAGGGCCTGTAACCCTCAAGTGGGTGTATTGTAGTATAGGCCTTTTGTCAGGGCCGCCAAAAATTGGGAGGTTCAACAATGACCCATGCTTACAGACATGTAGTAGGGCCTGTAACCCTCAAGTGGGTGTATTTTAGTATAGCCCTTTGGTGAGGGCAGCCAAAAATTGGGAGGTTCAACAATGACCCATGCTTACAGACATGTAGTAGGGCCTGTAACCCTCAAGTGGGTGTATTTTAGAATAGCCCTTTGGTCAGGGCAGCCAAAAATTGGGAGGTTCAACAATGACCCATGCTTACAGACATGTAGTAGGGCCTGTAACCCTCAAGTGGGTGTATTTTAGTATAGCCCTTTGGTGAGGGCAGCCAAAAATTGGGAGGTTCAACAATGACCCATGCTTACAGACATGTAGTAGGGCCTGTAACCCTCAAGTGGGTGTATTTTAGTATAGCCCTTTGGTCTGGGCAGCCAAAAATTGGGAGGCTTCTCTTTGTCCCTGGATAGAGATGTGCAGGAGGGCCTGTTAACAAGAACTGGGTGTATTGTAGTATAGCCCTTTGGTCAGGGCAGCCAAAAATTGGGAGGTTCAACAATGACCCATGCTTACAGACATGTAGTAGGGCCTGTAACCCTCAAGTGGGTGTATGTTAGTATAGCAATTTGGTCAGGGCAGCAAAAAATTGGGAGGTTCAACAATGACCCATGCTTACAGAGTTGTAGTAGGGCCTGTAACCCTCAAGTGGGTGTATTTTAGTATAGCCCTTTGGTCAGGGCAGCCAAAAATTGAGAGGCTCATCTTTGTCCCTGGATAGAGACGTGCAGGAGGGCCTGTTAACAAGAACTGGGTGTATTGTAGTATAGCCCTTTGGTCAGGGCAGCCAAAAATTGGGAGGTTCAACAATGACCCATGTTTACAGACATGTAGTAGGGCCTGTAACCCTCAAGTGGGTGTATTTTAGCCTAGGCCTTTGGCCAGGGCAGCCGAAAATTAGGAGGCTCCACATTGTCCCTGGATAGAGATGTGCAGGAGGGCCTCAAAACTCAAAATTTTTCACATTGAAAAGATGCGGGTATCCTGTCTTTGTAATGCCCATTCAAAAAGAATGGGCGTAAAAATTTACCACTGGGGATATACCTGAAACAACAGCCAAACTATTTTAACGGTCATCATGGTGGCACATGAGGAGAAGGAGGAGCAGTCCAGCGATTAGCCAAGGAATAGGAAGACGACATGGTGGATGATCCAGTAGCTGACCCAACCTGGCAGGAGTATATGCAGAGCGAGGACAGCAGTGCACAGGGAGAGGGAGGCATAGCATCCCAACAGGCAGTACGAAGCAGGGTCGGGTACGCAGGCATAAGGCAGGCAACCGTTCCCCGGAACAACAACACGACACAAGGTGCCTGTGCAAATGTTAGGTCTTTCCGAGTCTGGCAGTATTTTCAGTTGGCTCCAGATGACTCTAAAAAGGCCATTTGCAACACCTGCCATGCCAGCATCAGCAGGGTACGAAAAGTAGCAGCCTGACCACCACCAGCATGATCAGGCACATGTCAGCCAAGCACCCGACTTTGTGGAAAGTACAACAGAGTCGAGGAGCGGTGCTTGCTGATGTCACTGCTACGTCTTTGCCTGTTGTGCGTGCAAGCCAATCCCCTGTCCATGCTGGCCGCGAACAAGCCTCCGGCCCTGCACCTAAAGTTGCCCACGTACAAATTACACCACCATCAAGCACGTCCTTGTCCCAGCGCAGTGTTCAATTATCCATTCAGCAAACATTTGAACGGAGGCGCAAATACGCTGCCAACGCCCCACATGCCACAGTCCTGAATGATCACATTTCGCGACTCATTGCGCTAGAAATGTTGCCTTTCCGGCTGGTGTAGACGGCAGCATTCTGCGACCTGATGGCGGCTGCTGTCCCACGTTACTCGGTCCCCAGCCGCCACTATTTCTCCAGATGTGCCGTCCCCGCATTGCATAACCACGTGTCCAACAGCATCACACGTGCCCTGAACAACGCTGTTTCAGCCAAAGTCCACCTAATAATAATAATAATAATACAGCTTTATTTATATAGCGCCAACATATTACGCAGCGCTTTACAATGTAGGGTTAGAGTACAGAAAATATAATACAGTAAGTAATTACAGTAGAGAACAAATACAGTAGAATAATTGGATACAAAACAATAGGCATAGAATCAATGTAAAAAAGAAAATACAAAAAATAAAGCAAGAAATGAAGGTAACCCTGCTCAAAAGAGCTTACAATCTACAACGGGATAGGGGTTGCACAAGGTACAGGGGCTTATTGCACTGATGGTCCAGGCATCTCGAGGAAATGGGGCATAGAACTAAGCTTACATGGATGGTCATTATACAGTCTGTGTAGACCTTTTTGGTTTGGTGGAGTTTGTAGAAGAGTAATGTCCAGAGGGATAGGCCACTATCTACAGTACAAAGGACTTTTATTAGGGAGTATGATAGGCCGCCTTAAAAAGATGCGTTTTTTAGGGACGTCTGAAGCCATGCAAGTTGTGGATAGTCCTGATTTCTTTTGGTAAAGCATTCCAGAGGTTTGGTGCAGCTCTGGAGAAGTCTTGGAGCCGGTAGTGGGAGGATCGGATTATTACCGATGTCACTCGAAGGTCATTTGAGGAACGTAGAGCGCGAGTGGGGTGATAGACAGAGATGAGGGAGGAGAGGTAGGGGGGTGCTGCACTGTGAATAGCTTTGTGGGTGATAAGAAGCAATTTGAATTTGATGCTGTAGTATAACGGGCAGCCAGTGCAATGACTGGCACAGAGCAGAGGCATCTGAGTAACGATTGGCCAGATGGGTGATCCTGGCTGCTGCATTAAGGATGGACTGGAGAGGATAAACTCTGGTGAGGGGGAGGCCGCTTAATAGAGAATTGCAATAGTCAAGGCGGTAATGGATTAGGGCCACGGTGAGGGTTTTTGTTGTTTACAGGGTGAGAAAGGGACCGACTCTGGAGATATTCTTCAAGTGTAAGTGACATGAGCGGACGAGACATTGTGTGTGGGAGGAGAAGGAGAGATCGGTGTCAAACATAACACCCAGACAACGAGCCTGCTGCCTAGGCATTATCGTGGTGCCACAAACTGAGAGAGAGATGTCCGATTTAGGGAGGTTAGTGGATGGGGGGAGCAGAAGAAGTTCAGTTTTGGAAAGGTTTAGTTTCAAATAGAGAGTGGACATGATATTGGAAACTGCAGCTAGACAGTCATTGCTGTTCTTTAATACCTCAGGGGTAAGGTCAGGGGCTGAAGTGTATAACCACAGACACGTGGACAAGTGCTTGTGGGCAAGGCCGCTACATCTCCTTGACAAAACACTGGGTTAATATTGTGGAGGCTCTGACACAGTCTGATCGAGGGACGGAACACGTCCTTCCCACACCAAGGATAGCAGGCCCTACCTCTGTCAGGGTTTCACGACACTCTACAGCTCCGGAATGTCATGCTCTTCAGCCTCCTCCTCCTCCTCCTGCTCATCCTCATCCACTGTACCCTCCACACCAGTCCCAAGCTGGAAGCACTGCAGCACTGCCTCTGCGAAGCGGCAACAGCTGTGCTGAAGCTAGTCTGCATAGGTGACAAACCCCACAATGCAGAAGAGGTGTGGACAGCTCTGAAACAGCAGGCAGATCACTGGCTCACACCTCTGAACCTAAAGCCAGGAAAGGTCGTGTGTGACAATGGACGGAACTTGGTGGCAGCTTTGAGGCGAGGCCAGCTGACGCATGTTCCATGCGTGGCCCACGTGCTCAACCTGGTGGTTTAGAGGTTTGTAAAGTCATACCCAGAGCTGTCTGAACTGCTGGTAAAAGTTCGCCGTCTGTCTGCACATTTCCGCAAGTCACCTGCTGCTTCAGCCGACCTTGCGGATTTCAGCGCCGTTAGCGTCTTACGGCCCACAGACTGGTGTGTGATGTCCCCACGCGTTGGAATTCAACTCTGCACATGTTGGTCAGGATATGTGAGCAGAAGAGGGCAGTTGTTGACTACCTGCATCACCTAAGCCGTCGGGAAATGGTTCAAACTCCACACATAACACCTGAGGAGTGGAGATGGATGTCCGACCTATGTACCGTCCTCCAAAACTTTGAGGACTCCACCCAGATGGTGAGCGGCGATGACGCCATTATTAGCGTCACCATACCACTACTCTGCCTTCTAAAACGGTCTCTGCTGAAAAACAAAGAGGATGCATTGCAGGCCGAGCGCGATGACTTGGAGCAAGAAACAGTAGTGGGTGTGGGTGAAAACACAGAGTCCAGCCTCATCTCATCACAACGTGCAGTGGAGGACTATGACGAGGAGGAGGAGGATGAAGACATGGAGCAACTCTCTGGCCAAATTGAGGATATGACATGCACACCAGTCATACCCTCGATTCAGCGTGGCTGGCCAGAGGACAGGGGAGATGAGGAGGAGGAGGAGGAGGAGGACAGCATGTTCAGTCATCGTGTTGGTTGGATACTAAAGTGATGGCTGTTAAGAGTCTGGCGCACATGGCTGACTTTATGGTAAGCTGCCTGCCTGTGACCCTCGCGTTCAGAACATCTTGGCCGACAATCTGTACTGGTTGGCAACACTGTTAGACCCACGGTACAAGGAGAACTTTATGTCTGTCATTCCTGAGGCGGAGAGGTCAGCCAAAACGCAGCAGTTCCAGAAGGCCATAGTCACGGAAGTAGGCAAATCATTCCCCTCACAAAACGCTAGCGGCATAGGTCAGGAATCGGTGGACAACCAAGGCGTACGGCCGAGAGGGGCACAAGTCCAATCCGCCAAAGGTAGGGGAACAGTCTTTACGAGGTGGGACAGTTTTCTCAGCCCCTCATGTACCACAGCCCCTGAGGTGCGGGGTAGTGACACAAGAAATGCTAAGTTTGGTCAGATGCTGAAGGAGTACCTTGCCGATCGAACAACTGTACTGCGAGATTCCTCTGTGCCTTACAATTATTGGGTCTCCAAGCTGGACACGTGGCATGAATTGGCTCTCTACGCCTTGGAAGTCCTGGCCTGAACTGCCGCTAGCATTTTGTCACAGCGTGTTTTCAGTGCCGCAGGTGGAATCATTACTGATAAACGCAACCGCCTGTCAACTGAAAATGCTGACAGGCTGACTGAGATCAAGATGAACAAGGGTTGGATTGGGCCAGACTTCACCACACCACCAACAAATGACAACTGAATTTAAATTTTGTAATGGGAATTTGCCATGTACCTCCACTGACCCATGGGTACACACTTCTGGACTTCCGAGTGTCCAAGTGTGGGATCAGTAATGTCCGTGGACGTGCACTCATCCAGTTGGTAGGAAGGAGGATCAGGTTGGGAAATGTGCGGTGCAGTATCACGGCTACTGACAATTGACCGTGTGGAAGACAGGGTGTTTGTGGAGGTGCCAATCAGACTTGAAGCATTATCCGCTATCCAAATAACAAGCTGTTGACACTAGTGTTGGTTCAAGAGCGTAGTACTGCAGCGGGCCCCAACAATTTGGGACAGGACGTGTGAGCGAGTAGATGTGCCACTTTCTTGTTGCGAAATTAGTGCTTGCACACGACCTCGGCCTCTGCCTGCACCACCATCACGTTCACCTCCTTGTTCCTTGTCAACGCCCTTGCGCATTTTACTTGTATACAGCGACAACAGTCACAGGAGAGGATTTTAGTCCCTAACCTGTATCAAGGTATGACATACACCAGTCTGATGACTGTTCAGATCACAAGAGATTAGGATTTTAGTTCCCTAACCTGTATCAAGGTATGACGTAAAACAGTCTGGTGACTTGAATGGTTTTAGGAGAGGATTTTAGTCCCTAACCTGTAGAAAGGTATGACGTACAACAGTGTGGTGACTGTTGAGATGACAAGAGTTAGGATTTTAGTTCCCTAACCTGTAGAAACGTATGACGTACAACAGTGTGGTGACTGTTGAGATGACAAGAGTTAGGATTTTAGTTCCCTAACTTGTAGAAACTTATGACGTACAACAGTGTGGTGACTGTTGAGATGACAAGAGTTAGGATTTTAGTTCCCTAACTTGTAGAAACGTATGACGTACAACAGTGTGGTGACTGTTGAGATGACAAGAGTTAGGATTTTAGTTCCCTAACTTGTAGAAACGTATGACGTACAACAGTGTGGTGACTGTTGAGATGACAAGAGTTAGGATTTTAGTTCCCTAACCTGTATAAAGGTATGACGTACAACAGTGTGGTGACTGTTGAGATGACAAGAGTTAGGATTTTAGTTCCCTAACCTGTATAAAGGGTATGACGTACAACAGTGTGGTGACTGTTGAGATGACAAGAGTTAGGATTTTAGTTCCCTAACCTGTATTAAGGTAGTACGTACACCTGTCTGGTGACTGTAATGGTTTCAAGAGAGGATTTTAGTCCCTAACCTGTATTAAGGTACTACGTACACCTGTCTGGTGACTGTTGAGATGACAAGAGTTAGGATTTTAGTTCCCTAACTTGTAGAAACTTATGACGTACAACAGTGTGGTGACTGTTGAGATGACAAGAGTTAGGATTTTAGTTCCCTAACTTGTAGAAACTTATGACGTACAACAGTGTGGTGACTGTTGAGATGACAAGAGTTAGGATTTTAGTTCCCTAACCTGTAGAAACGTATGACGTACAACAGTGTGGTGACTGTTGAGATGACAAGAGTTAGGATTTTAGTTCCCTAACCTGTATAAAGGTATGACGTACAACAGTGTGGTGACTGTTGAGATGACAAGAGTTAGGATTTTAGTTCCCTAACCTGTATTAAGGTAGTACGTACACCTGTCTGGTGACTGTAATGGTTTCAAGAGAGGATTTTAGTCCCTAACCTGTATTAAGGTACTACGTACACCTGTCTGGTGACTGTTGAGATGACAAGAGTTAGGATTTTAGTTCCCTAACTTGTAGAAACTTATGACGTACAACAGTGTGGTGACTGTTGAGATAACAAGAGTTAGGATTTTAGTTCCCTAACTTGTAGACACTTATGACGTACAACAGTGTGGTGACTGTTGAGATGACAAGAGTTAGGATGTTAGTTCCCTAACCTGTAGAAACGTATGACGTACAACAGTGTGGTGACTGTTGAGATGACAAGAGTTAGGATTTTAGTTCCCTAACCTGTATAAAGGTATGACGTACAACAGTGTGGTGACTGTTGAGATGACAAGAGTTAGGATTTTAGTTCCCTAACCTGTATAAAAGGTATGACGTACAACAGTGTGGTGACTGTTGAGATGACAAGAGTTAGGATTTTAGTTCCCTAACCTGTAGAAACGTATGATGTACAACAGTGTGGTGACTGTTGAGATGACAAGAGTTAGGATTTTAGTTCCCTAACCTGTAGGAACGTATGACGTACAGCAGTGTGGTGACTGTTGAGATGACAAGAGTTAGGATTTTAATTCCCTAACCTGTAAAAGGTATGACGTACAACAGTGTGGTGACTGTTGAGATGACAAGAGTTAGGATTTTAGTTCCCTAACTTGTAGAAACGTTATGACGTACAACAGTGTGGTGACTGTGAGATGACAAGAGTTAGGATTTTAGTTCCCTAACTTATAGAAACGTATGACGTACAACAGTGTGGTGACTGTTGAGATGACAAGAGTTAGGATTTTAGTTCCCTAACCTGTATAAAGGTATGACGTACAACAGTGTGGTGACTGTTGAGATGACAAGAGTTAGGATTTTAGTTCCCTAACCTGTATAAAGGTATGACGTACAACAGTGTGGTGACTGTTGAGATGACAAGAGTTAGGATTTTAGTTCCCTAACCTGTATTAAGGTATGACGTACAACATGTTGGTGACTGTAATGTTTCAAGAGAGGATTTTAGTCCCTAACCTGTATTAAGGTACTACGTACACCTGTCTGGTGACTGTTAAGATGACAAGAGTTAGGATTTTAGTTCCCTAACCTGTAAAAGTATGACGTACAACAGTGTGGTGACTGTTGAGATGACAAGAGTTAGGATTTTAGTTCCCTAACTTGTAGAAACGTATGACGTACAACAGTGTGGTGACTGTTGAGATGACAAGAGTGAGATTTAGTTCCCTAACCTGTATAAAGTATGACGTACACAGTGTGGGGACTGTTGAGATGACAAGAGTTAGGATTTTAGTTCCCTAACCTGTAAAAGTATGACGTACAACAGTGTGGTGACTGTTGAGATGACAAGATTAGGATTTTAGTTCCCTAACCTGTATAAAGTAGTACGTACACGTTGGTGACTGTTGGTATACAAGAGTTAGGATTTTAGTTCCCTAACCTGTATATAAGGTATAGCGTACAACCTGTCTGGTGACTGTTGAGATGACAAGAGTTAGGATTTTAGTTCCCTAACCTGTATAAAGTATGACGTACAACAGTGTGGTGACTGTTGAGATGACAAGAGTTAGGATTTTAGTTCCCTAACCTGTAGTAAACGGTATGACGTACAACAGTGTGGTGACTGTTGAGATGACAAGAGTTAGGATTTTAGTTCCCTAACCTGTAATAAGGTATGACGTACAACGTGTGGTGACTGTTGGATGACAAGAGTTAGGATTTTAGTTCCCTAACCTGTAGAAAGGTATGACGTACAACATGTCGGTGACTGTTGAGATGACAAGAGTTAGGATTTTAGTTCCCTAACTTGTAGAAACTTATGACGTACAACAGTGGTGACTGTTGAGATGACAAGAGTTAGGATTTTAGTTCCCTAACCTGTAAAACGGTATGACGAACAACAGTGTGGTGACTGTTGGATGACAAGAGTTAGGATTTTAGTTCCCTAACCTGTAAAAGGTATGACGTACAACAGTGTGGTGACTGTTGAGATGACAAGAGTTAGGATTTTAGTTCCCTAACCTGTATAAGGTATGACGTACAACAGTGTGGTGACTGTTGAGATGACAAGAGTTAGGATTTTAGTTCCCTAACCTGTATAAAGGTATGACGTACAACAGTGTGGTGACTGTTGAGATGACAAGAGTTAGGATTTTAGTTCCCTAACCTGTATAAAGGTATGACGTACAACAGTGTGGTGACTGTTGAGATGACAAGAGTTAGGATTTTAGTTCCCTAACCTGTATTAAAGGTATGACGTACAACAGTGTGGTGACTGTTGAGATGACAAGAGTTAGGATTTTAGTTCCCTAACCTGTATAAACGTATGACGTAACAACAGTGTGGTGACTGTTGAGATGACAAGAGTTAGGATTTTAGTTCCCTAACCTGTAAAACGTATGACGTACAACACGTGTGGTGACTGTTGAGATGACAAGAGTTAGGATTTTAGTTCCCTAACCTGTAAAAAGGTATGACGTACAACAGTGTGGTGACTGTTGAGATGACAAGAGTTAGGATTTTAGTTCCCTAACCTGTAGAAAGGTATGACGTACAACAGTGTGGTGACTGTTGAGATGACAAGAGTTAGGATTTTAGTTCCCTAACCTGTATAAAGGTATACGTACAAAAGTGTGGTGACTGTATGAGATGACAAGAGTTAGGATTTTAGTTCCCTAACCTGTATAAAGTATGACGTACAACATGTTGGTGACTGTTGAGATGACAAGAGTTAGGATTTTAGTTCCCTAACCTGTATAAGGTAGTACGTACAACCTGTCTGGTGACTGTGAATGGACAAGAGAGGATTTTAGTCCCTAACCTGTATTAAGGTATGACGTACACCTGTCTGGTGACTGTTGAGATGACAAGAGTTAGGATTTTAGTTCCCTAACTGTAGAAAGGACGTACAACAGTGTGGTGACTGTTGAGATAACAAGAGTTAGGATTTTAGTTCCCTAACTGTAGAAACTTATGACGTACAACAGTGTGGTGACTGTTGAGATGACAAGAGTTAGGATATTAGTTCCCTAACCTGTATAAAGGTATGACGTACAACAGTGTGGTGACTGTTGAGTACAAGAGTAGGATTTTAGTTCCCTAACCTGTATAAGGTATACGTACACTGTGGTGACTGTTGAGATGACAAGAGTTAGGATTTTAGTTCCCTAACCTGTAAAGTAGACGTACACTGTGGTGACTGTATGGTAAAAGAGGATTTAGTCCCTAACTGATAAGGTATACGTACACGTTGGTGACTGTTGAGATGACAGGTTAGGATTTTAGTTCCCTAACTTGTATAAATATGACGTACAAAGTGTGGTGACTGTTGAGATGACAAGATTAGGATTTTAGTTCCCTAACCTGTAAAAGTATACGTACACGTTGGTGACTGTAGTTCAAGAGTGATTTAGTCCTAACCTGTATTAGACTACAACATGTGGTACTGTTGAATGACAAGAGTTAGGATTTTAGTTCCCTAACTGTAGAAACTATGACGTACAACAGTGTGGTGACTGTTGAGATGACAAGAGTTAGGATTTTAGTTCCCTAACTTGTAGAAACTTATGACGTACAACAGTGTGGTGACTGTTGGATGACAAGAGTTAGGATTTAGTTCCCTAACTGTAAAACTATGACGAACAACAGTGTGTGACTGTTGAATGACAAGAGTTAGGATTTTAGTTCCCTAACTTGTAGAAACGTATGACGACAACAGTGTGGTGACTGTTGAGATGACAAGAGTTAGGATTTTAGTTCCCTAACTGTAAAAGTATGACGTACAACATGTGGTGACTGTTGAGATGACAAGATTAGGATTTTAGTTCCCTAACCTGTATAAAGGTATGACGTACAACAGTGTGTGACTGTTGAGATGACAAGAGTTAGGATTTTAGTTCCTAACCTGTATAAAGGTATGACGTACAACAGTGTGGTGACTGTTGAGATGACAAGAGTTAGGATTTTAGTTCCCTAACCTGTATAAAGGTATACGTACACCGTTGGTGACTGTAATGACAAGAGAGATTTTAGTCCTAACCTGTATTAAGGTATACGTACACCTGTCTGGTGACTGTTAATGCAAGAGAGGATTTTAGTCCCTAACTGTATAAACTAGTACAACGTTGTGACTGTTGAGATGACAAGAGTTAGGATTTTAGTTCCTAACTGTAAATAGAGTACACAGTCTGGTGACTGTTGGTTCAAGAGAGGATTTAGTCCTAACCTGTATAAGGTATACGTACACTGTGGGACTGTTAGATGACAAGATTAGGATTTTAGTTCCCTAATGTAAAATTATACGTACACGTGTGGTGAATAAAGTTAGGATTTTAGTCCTAACTGTAAAATATACGTACACTGTGGTGACGTTGAGATGACAGAGTTAGGATTTAGTTCCCTAACCTGTAAAAGTATGACGTACAACAGTGTGGTGACTGTAATGTAAGAGAGGATTTTAGTTCCCTAACTGTAGAAGTATACGTACACGTTGGTGACTGTTGAGATGACGAGTTAGGATTTTAGTTCCCTAACCTGTAAAAGTATGACGTACAACAGTGTGGTGACTGTTGAGATGAAAGAGTTAGGATTTTAGTTCCCTAACTTTAGAGTACGTACACTGTGGTGACTGTTGTTAAGAGTGATTTTAGTCCCTAACCTGTATAAAGGTATACGTACAACAGTTGGTGACTGTTGAATGACAAGAGTTAGGATTTTAGTTCCCTAACTGTAAAATAGACTACAACGTGGTGATGTTTCAAGAGGGATTTTAGTCCCTAACTGTATTAAGACGTACACTGTTGTGACTGTTGAGATGACAAGATTAGGATTTTAGTTCCCTAACTGTAGAAACTTATGACGTACAACAGTGTGGTGACTGTTGAGATGACAAGAGTTAGGATTTTAGTTCCCTAACTGTAGAAACTATGACGACAACAGTGTGGTGACTGTTGAGATGACAAAGTTAGGATTTTAGTTCCCTAACTTGTAGAAACTTATGACGTACAACAGTGTGGTGACTGTTGAGATGACAAGAGTTAGGATTTTAGTTCCCTAACCTGTAGAAACGTATGACGAACAACGTGTGGTGACTGTTGAGATGACAAGAGTTAGGATTTAGTTCCCTAACTTGTAGAAACGTATGACGTACAACAGTGTGGTGACTGTTGAGATGACAAGAGTTAGGATTTTAGTTCCTAACTGTATAAAGGTATGACGTACAACAGTGTGTGACTGTTGAGATACAAGAGTTAGGATTTTAGTTCCCTAACCTGTATAAAGGTATGACGTACAACAGTGTGGTGACTGTTGAGATGACAAGATTAGGATTTTAGTTCCTAACCTGTATAAAGGGTATGACGTACAACAGTGTGGTGACTGTTGAGATGACAAGAGTTAGGATTTAGTTCCCTAACCTTATTAAGTAGTACGTACACCTGTCTGGTGACTGTAATGGTTTCAAGAGAGGATTTTAGTCCCTAACCTGTATTAAGGTACTACGTACACCTGTCTGGTGACTGTTGAGATGACAAGAGTTAGGATTTAGTTCCCTAACTTGTAGAAACTATGATGTACAACAGTGTGGTGACTGTTGAGATGACAAGAGTTAGGATTTAGTTCCCTAACCTGTAAAGTATACGTACACCTGTGGTGACTGTAAGTCAAGAGAGATTTTAGTCCCTAAAATGTATTAAGTATACGTACACCTGTCTGGTGACTAATGCAAGAGAGGATTTTAGTCCCTAACCTGTAAAATTATACGTACACGTTGGTGACTGTTGAGATAACAAGAGTTAGGATTTTAGTTCCCTAACCTGTAGAAACTAGACGTACAACAGTGTGGTGACTGTTGAGATGAAAGAGTTAGGATTTAGTTCCCTAACTGTAAAAGTATGACGTACAACAGTGTGGTGACTGTTGAGATGACGAGTTAGGATTTAGTTCCTAACCTGTATAAAGGTATGACGTACAACAGTGTGGTGACTGTTGAGATGACAAGAGTTAGGATTTAGTTCCCTAACCTGTATTAAGGTAGTACGTACACCTGTCTGGTGACTGTAATGGTTTCAAGAGATTTTAGTCCTAACTGTATTAAGGTACTACGTACACCTGTCTGGTGACTGTTGAGATACAAGAGTTAGGATTTTAGTTCCCTAACTTGTAGAAACTTATGACGTACAACAGTGTGGTGACTGTTGAGATGACAAGATTAGGATTTTAGTTCCCTAACCTGTAGAAACTATGACGTACAACAGTGTGGTGACTGTTGAGATGACAAGAGTTAGGATTTTAGTTCCCTAACTTGTAGAAACTTATGACTACAACAGTGTGGTACTGTTGAGATGACAAGAGTTAGGATTTTAGTTCCCTAACCTGTAGAAACGTATGACGAACAACATGTGGTGACTGTTGAGATACAAGAGTTAGATTTAGTTCCCTAACTTGTAGAAACTTATGACGTACAACAGTGTGGTGACTGTTGAGATGACAAGAGTTAGGATTTTAGTTCCCTAACCTGTAGAAACGTATACGAACAACAGTGTGGTGACTGTTGAGATGACAAGAGTTAGATTTTAGTTCCCTAATGACGTACAACAGTGTGGTGACTGTTGAGATGACAAGAGTTAGGATTTTAGTTCCCTAACCTGTATAAAGTGTATGACGTACAACAGTGTGGTGACTGTTGAGATGACAAGAGTTAGGATTTTAGTTCCCTAACCTGTATTAAGGTAGTACGTACACCTGTCTGGTGACTGTAATGGTTTCAAGAGAGGGTTTTAGTCCTAACCTGTATTAAGGTACTACGTACACCTGTCTGGTGACTGTTGAGATGACAAGAGTTAGGATTTTAGTTCCCTAACTTGTAGAAACTTATGATGTACAACAGTGTGGTGACTGTTGAGATGACAAGAGTTAGGATTTTAGTTCCCTAACCTGTATTAAGGTAGTACGTACACCTGTCTGGTGACTGTAATGGTTTCAAGAGAGGATTTTAGTCCCTAACCTGTATTAAGGTACTACGTACACCTGTCTGGTGACTGTTGAGATGACAAGAGTTAGGATTTTAGTTCCCTAACTTGTAGAAACTTATGATGTACAACAGTGTGGTGACTGTTGAGATGACAAGAGTTAGGATTTTAGTTCCCTAACCTGTATTAAGGTAGTACGTACACCTGTCTGGTGACTGTAATGGTTTCAAGAGAGGATTTTAGTCCCTAACCTGTATTAAGGTACTACGTACACCTGTCTGGCGACTGTTGAGATGACAAGAGTTAGGATTTTAGTTCCCTAACTTGTAGAAACTTATGACGTACAACAGTGTGGTGACTGTTGAGATAACAAGAGTTAGGATTTTAGTTCCCTAACTTGTAGAAACTTATGACGTACAACAGTGTGGTGACTGTTGAGATGACAAGAGTTAGGATATTAGTTCCCTAACCTGTATAAAGGTATGACGTACAACAGTGTGGTGACTGTAATGGTTTCAAGAGAGGATTTTAGTCCCTAACCTGTATTAAGGTACTACGTACACCTGTCTGGTGACTGTAATGGTTTCAAGAGAGGATTTTAGTCCCTAACCTGTATTAAGGTAGTACGTACACCTGTCTGGTGACTATTTTGATGACAAGAGTTAGGATTTTAGTTCCCTAACCTGTATTAAGGTAGTACGTACACCTGTCTGGTGACTGTAATGGTTTGAAGAGAGGATTTTAGTCCCTAACCTGTATTAAGGTAGTACGTACACCTGTCTGGTGACTGTTTTGATGACAAGAGTTAGGATTTTAGTTCCCTAACCTGTATTAAGGTAGTACGTACACCTGTCTGGTGACTGTAATGGTTTGAAGAGAGGATTTTAGTCCCTAACCTGTATTAAGGTACTAAGTACAAGAGTGTGGTGACTCTAATGGTCACAGAAAAGCTTTGATTCCAATCTGTATCACCCTGCCTATATCCTCCTAGATTAGTCCTGAGAAGGACTGTTCTGGTCACTGGAAATCTTGGACTCCGATCTGGATCACCCTGCCTATGTCCTCCTAGATTAGTCCTGAGAAGGACTGTTGTGGTCAGCAGCAGTTTGCAGCCCTGATCCAGATCTACCTATGAGGGCCGCAAATCTGTCCCTAATCAGCAGCAGACACTCTCCCTACACTCACTGTCTGGATGGCTGTGTGCCGAGCACAGCGCGCCGGGAGTTATAAAGGCTCGGTGACGCTGTGCAGGGCGGCCAATCACTGCTATGCCACAACTAACAGGGCTGTGGCATTGCAGTGGTCTGTCAGCCAATCCCTGCACGTGGGCTGGCTCTCAAAAGAGCGCCAACATGGAGAGATGACGACCACGAGCACAGCACGAGTATCGCGAGATTACTCGGTGCTCGGCGAGTCGCCCGAGTACAGTGATACTCGTGCGAGTACCGAGTAGTGGCGAGCATGCTCGCTCAACACTATTAAACATGTAAAATACCCAATCAACAAGCTGAGCAAAGTACATACAATATAAATTGGCTTCTAGTAGCATAACTTGTGAGGATTACCTTACTATCCCAAAGTATTGTTTACCGTAAAATAAATAGTTAAAACATTCTAAGTAAATATTAAGCAGGACAACACATATGTAGCCTACGTATATGGGAGCGTTAGGGTACAAATGGCAGCCCTTTCAAGTCAGGTGATGCCATTGAGCTAGGAAAATAACGCACCCTTCCCGCAATAAGAAATCACGCCTTTCTATGCTGCTATGACCACCATCTCACACTATATAGTTACCTGTAAGATGCCTTCAGATATGCTACACCATATTTACATAAGGTAATGGGCCAAGTAACATTTTGAAATTATGGCACAGGCATAGGCAAGTTTAATAATATTAAGACCAACACACAAGTGTGCGAAGGAACGACACATCAGGAGACCGCTGTGCCTCTTGAACGGATATGAAGACTGTTGAGCACAGACAGATCTATACTGTTGATCAGACACAGAGCGCATTGACATGCTACTGTATACCTTGGTTTTCCTCAAAAACAAGTAAGGTACCGATGTGGACTGCTGTAATATCCACAGGGTCATTTTGTAGCCACCTTGTGTGGAGACATTTTTGCCCTCTAAAATTACTTTAAGATGATGGACACCTTGACATGATCAACTGTGTTCATAAAATAAGTGTTGCACATTTGTAGTGAGTTATCCTACTGTATCTCACAAATGAAATGGGGTTAAACATATAAATAACATTGTGACACACAGTGTAACCTCCAAACTGTTAGTAAACTTAACAATAACAGTGACATGTCTGTTCATCTTTTTTAACACAACCTATTTTCCTTGATACTTTATTAAGAACCAAAAATTATTATACAATGACAACTTCAGAGATATGGTGTTGTCTCACGCCACCCTCACAATAGTCATTTCACCACTAATGGAGACTATGACAATTAAACAGGTCAAAACTCCATTTCTTAAAACACATAATGTTGCAGGTTGACAGGGTAATTCTCAGCATGCACCAGGCCTCTCTGAACCTACAAAGTGAATAGTTAAACTGGGACCAATTTTGGTGTCCCACTTGCTTTTTGTACAAGGTGGGTACCTGTAAGAAGCACATTAGTGGAGTCACAAACATATAAGGTGTCATCCTTGAGCCACAAGACTAAGCCCTTGTGAGCCAGTCACTACATGCCCACGTCATGGTCACATGCCTTCATGGCGGCTGTTGTTGTGGCGAATCTCTCACAAACAAATACATACAGTACCCATGGTCCCACTAAAATACTTTGCTGAGTGTGGACTATGTATGTGTTATGCAGATCGTAAAAATCTGAGGTCACCTAACATAGTTGTGTGCATGATGACCAAATATTTTTTCACGCTTTCAACAGATCAGCATCCGCCTTCCAATGTGACATGGCTACAATAGCAATGGGGACATATAACATATTGTCTAATCTTACACATGTGGTTTTTTTCGCTGCCGCACCTGCCGCAAGTGCAAAACCGCACTTGCCGCATCTGCCGCAAGTCCCCCTATACTTCCTATGGGAAAAACCGCAACCGCGCCGCAAGTGGAACGGTTATGCGGCAAACGCGGCAGATGCGGTTTTTTCACCGCATCTGCCGCGAATTACGAAAAACGCTGATGTGAAAGGGCCCTTAAAGTTATGGGCAAATGAAAATCTTCCATTACGGACCTTCTAAGACGCGCAAATGGACGAACGAATGCCAGCCTGTAAAAGTGGGCATAAACACGCAACGGTGGTGCAGCTTGTGGGCCCAGGCGTAACTGCCGTTCGTACTCCTTCTTGTACTGGTCACGGCAGCTCCTCCATCTCTTCATCACCATATCAACTGCAAGCAGATGAATAAAATACAGACATCAGATTTGATAACACATTGTCTTCTCTCAAACAATAGTGCCAAACATACAATAGACATCCACTTCTTGCCCTCTTTGTACCCATGGTTAAGTATACCGTACACCTTCAGAGAAGGGAGAGAAGGATAAACCTCCAAGGACCATATCGCGAGAGGGTTGTGGCTAGAGAAGGAACCTGTCTGCGCATCCTCTCCCACTGTTTTCTCAACAACAGTCCCAAGTTGGAAGCACTGCAGCACTGCCTCGACGAAGTGGCAACAGGCTGTGCTGAATCTAATATGGATAGGTGACAAACCCCAAAATGCAGAAGAGGTGTGGACATCTCTGAAACAGCAGGCAGATCACTGGCTCACACCTCTGAACCTAAAGCCAGTAAGGTCGTGTGCGACAAGGGCCGAACATGTTGGCGGCTTTGATGAGAGGCCAGCTGACACATGTTCCATGTGTGGCCCATGTGCTCAACCTCTTGGTTCAGCGGTTTCTAAAATCATACACAGAGCTGTATGATCTCCTCTTAAAAGTTTGACGCCTGTGTTCAGTTTATGTAAATTAACCAACAGCTTCATGCTCCGTTGACGGCTTTGCGGGGCCTTTTCCAGCTTCTGGCTCACAGACTGGTGTGTGATGGCACGACGCGTTGTTACGCAACTCTGCACATGTTGTTCAGGATTTGGGACCAGAAGAGGGCAGTTGTTGAGTACCTGCCTCACCTAAGGCGTTGGGAAAAGGGTCAAAATCTACACATAACACTTGAGGAGTGTAGATGGATGTACGAACTATGTAGCGTCATCCAAAACTTGTTGGTAACCACGAAGATGGTGAGCGTCGATGACGCCATTATTAACATCACCATACCGCATCTCGGCCTTCTAAAACGGTCTCTGGTCAAAAACAAACATGATGCATTGCAGGCGTAGCGCCATGAGTTGGAGCGAGAAACAGTAGTGGGTGTGGGTGATAACACACAGCACAGCCTCATGTCATCACAACGGGCAGTGGAGGACTATGACGAGGAGGAATAGGAGGACGAGTAGCAGCAGGGCCGGCTCCAGGTTTCTGTGGGCCCCGGGCGAAAAGGTCTCAGTGGGCCCCCTTTAAGTACATATCGCGGACTATATATATATTGTGGTGATGCGACCCCGATGTGTCCCCTGACCGGTGCACAGCACATGGGGGATTGTATCTTTTGCTCTGTGGCAGCACTCACAGGGTTAACAGAAGTGAGATCTGAGCTAAGTGCTGATGGAAAGCACTCAGCCCACCTGTGATGGGATAGGAGATGATATGAGCTGCCCTGGGCTGAGGAGTGGGAGAGAAGAGGAGGAACTGCTGTGTGAAGCTAACAGCAGCCTGGGAGCTCTCTCAGAGAGGACTGTGCAGAGAGAGAGTGGTTGTGTGCTGATAACACAGCCTAGCAGTGAGGACCTGGCCCTCACCAGTGGAGCCGGCCAGGACAGAGCCTGTCCTAGGTACAGAGGTACTGTGTGTGTTGGGTGAACCTGGAGGTCTGTAATATACCTGAACTGTACCATTAAACTGTGTGTTGTGTGAACAGTTGCCTGAGTCACTGCCTTCCGTCGTGCCGATCCTAACCGCTACCTTACATGTGGTGGAGAATGCGGGCACAGCAACCTGGTTGCTGACGGCAATGACTTGGTGAAAGAAAAAAAAAAAGGCAAACTCAGTTCACACATGTCAGTGGTGAAACCTGCTACGCTACAGTACAAACCAGCAGCCAGCATGGAGGACTTGCTTAAGCACCTGGTGCAAGCACAGCAGCAACAGCAGCAAATGCACCAGCAACAGCAGGTCGCACAACAGGAGGCAATCCGTGCAAAGCCAGCGGCTCCATCCCCAGGTCAAGGAGATGACAGCAGCGTCCGGAAGGCGGTAAGGCGTGCCATGCAAAAGATGACCCCGGGGGATGATGTGGAAGCTTTCCTGGCGGTATTTGAGAGGGTTGCAGAGCGGGAGAAACTGCCGCCAGAGCAGTGGGCTGAAATGTTGGCGCCTTACTTAACCGGAGAGTCCCAAAAAGCCTACCTAGACCTCTGCACAGAGGACGCCATGGACTATGGGACTCTGAAAGGTGAGATCCTTGCCAGAATGGGGGTTAATACGTATGTAAGGGCTCAACGGGTAAGCCAGTGGTCCTTTGAGGAGGGTAAACCCGTCCGGTCTCAGGCCTATGACTTGTTGCACCTGGTAAAGAAGTGGCTGCAGCCTGAAAGCCTGAGCCCCGCACAAATGATAGAGAGGGTGGTTGTTGACCGGTTTGTGCGCACTCTGCCTGTCTCCATCCAACAGTGGGTGGGACAAGGTGACCCGGGTACCCTAGATCAGGTAGTGAGTGTGGTGGAGCGGCATGTGGCTACACAAGACTTGATTCGGGACTCTGGGACACTGCGTGCAGCACGGCGGACTGCATCCACCAAACCGGCAATTAGGGACCCCCAACCCGGGCCTCTGCTGGGTTCAACCTCACCACAGGCAGAGAATGTGCACCGCCCAGAAGTGAGACGGAAACCCGGGTCTCCTAAGCGGGGCACCGTAAATAATTTTTTCCCCGCCATAAGGTGTTGGCGATGCCAGGAGTCAGGACACGCAATGGCGCAGTGTCCCCTCAACACGGAGTCCATGGACTGTGGGTATACCCGCCGGATGTCCATGTTCGCCCAATCTGCCAGGGCAGGACGCTATGGGACTGGGCGTAAAAGGAGTGTTTTGTGCCAGGTTCGGCTCAATGGATATGACGCTATGGCCCTGTTGGACTCAGGGAGTGGTGTGACCCTTGTGTGTGCCTCCTTGGCCTCTAGATCCCAACCCACCGGTCGTACGGTGCGAGTGCTTGGGGTCCATGGGGACCACCGTAGGTATCCAACAAGGAGGGTCACTATCACTACCCTGTCCGGACGGGTTCGACATGAAGTGGGGGTGGTGAAGAGACTGCCTTTCGATATTATTTTGGGGAGGGATTTTCCTCTGTTCTGGACTCTGTGGGAGAGGCAAACTAATCCTCGGGTAGTGAATGGTCCAGGCCCTGAGCCCAAAGATCCCGACTCTGGGACACCTGCCATAGGGGTCACCACTATAGGGAAAGAGTGTAATCCCGATAGGTGTTCCCTAGAGGTAAAGGCAGGAGGTTTCAGAGCTTACAACCCCCGCATACAGGTGCAGAAGCGCCAAACACAATGTCCCAAGACCCGTAGATGTACTCACGGTACAGACAGTGACTCCACGGTGGACTTAGGGCTACGGGACTCAGATGACCTGCCCAATCGTGTAGCAGACGACATAGCGTCAGGACTCCACATAGCCAAAAGGATAGGTGGACCGCGCTACCACACTGGCTGTTGGGGGAGGCGGAGACCTCCCACAGATATGCCTTTGAGACATAGAGTGACTGGGTCCGATTGGTCTTGGTACACAAGGAAACAGTTGGTGCCGGTACGGGACCGCGTGTCAGACGCGGACGGCCCTGGTCGACAGTCCGCTCGACCGGTGGGCTCCGAGGATGGGGAGCCCCTGTCTCGAGGCCCCGGATCGTGGGCTGGTGTTCCACCCCACGGGCTTGAACAGAGGGGGGAGGTATGTGGTGATGCGACCCCGATGTGTCCCCTGACCGGTGCACAGCACATGGGGGATTGTATCTTTTGCTCTGTGGCAGCACTCACAGGGTTAACAGAAGTGAGATCTGAGCTCAGTGCTGATGGAAAGCACTCAGCCCACCTGTGATGGGATAGGAGATGATATGAGTTGCCCTGGGCTGAGGAGTGGGAGAGAAGAGGAGGAACTGCTGTGTGAAGCTAACAGCAGCCTGGGAGCTCTCTCAGAGAGGACTGTGCAGAGAGAGAGTGGTTGTGTGCTGATAACACAGCCTAGCAGTGAGGACCTGGCCCTCACCAGTGGAGCCGGCCAGGACAGAGCCTGTCCTAGGTACAGAGGTACTGTGTGTGTTGGGTGAACCTGGAGGTCTGTAATATACCTGAACTGTACCATTAAACTGTGTGTTGTGTGAACAGTTGCCTGAGTCACTGCCTTCCGTCGTGCAGATCCTAACCGCTACCTTACAATATATATATATATATATATATATCTATTATATAATTGCCGTAGCGACTTCCGTCGGAGCGGCGCTGCTTCCGGTCGCTTGGTTAGCGAGTCCGAGCTGCTTCTCCTGGACTCTCCCCGTGGCCGCGTAGCGGCCAAGGCGACTCACGAAGCAATGCGGGCATTGCGAGTCGTTGCAGCCTAGCGAAGCAATGCCCGCGAAGCGGGCATTGCGAGTCGCTACAACCGCTAACCAAGCCACCGAAGCCCATACTCCTGTAGTGTACACCGCTATACTATACTACAGTCCCATGCCCATAAGCGCCATGGGACTGTAGTATACCATCGCGCTGTACACTACAGACCCCTGCCGCGACTCGCTACACCGCTAACCAAGCCACCGAAGCCCATACTCCTGTAGTGTACACCGCTATAGTATACTACAGTCCCATGCCCATAAGCGCCATGGGACTGTAGTATACCATCGCGCTGTACACTACAGCCCCCTGCCGCTCTAAGCCACTACGCGCTGCTGTACTGTACACCGCTATAGTATACTACAGTCCCATGCCCATAAGCGCCATGGGACTGTAGTATACCATCGCGCTGTACACTACAGCCCCCTGCCGCTCTAAGCCTACCCCCTAAGGCACCGCCGCCCCTAACCCCCTACCCCCTAAGCCCCGCAGCAGCCCCGACCACCTAACCCCCGACCCGCACCATCCAAAGCCGCCGCCGATACCCCCTAAGCCCCGCCGTCTACCTCCTAAGCCATCGCCGCCCCTACCTAAGCCCCTACCCCCTAAGCACCCTACCCCCTAAGCCCCGCAGCAGCCCCGACCACCTAACCCCCGACCCGCACCATCCAAAGCCGCCGCCGCCGCCGCCGATACCCCCTAAGCCCCGCCGTCTACCTCCTAAGCCATCGCCGCCCCTACCTAAGCCCCTACCCCCTAAGCACCCTACCCCCTAAGCCCCGCAGCAGCCCCGACCACCTAACCCCCGACCCGCACCATCCAAAGCCGCCGCCGATACCCCTAAGCCCCGCCGTCTACCCCCTAAGCCATCGCCGCCCCTACCTAAGCCCCTACCCCCTAAGCACCGCAGCAGCCCCGACCACCTAACCCCCGACCCGCAGCATCCAAACCCGCCCCCAATACCCCCTAAGCCCCGCCGTCTACCCCCTAAGCCATCGCCGCCCCTACCCCCTAGGCCCCCGCCGATACCCCCTAAGCCATGCCGCCTACCCCCTAAGGCACCGCCGCCCCTAACCCCCTACCCCCTAGACCCCCGACGATACCCCCTAAGCCATGCCACCTACCCCCTAAGGCACCGCCGCCCCTAACCCCCTAAACCCCGCAGCAGCCCCGACCACCTAACCCCCGACTCGCACCATCCAAACCCGCCGCCGATACCCCCTAAGCCCCGACTACCTAACCCCCGACTCGCACCATCCAAAGCCGCCGCCGATACCCCCTAAGCCCCGCCGTCTACCCCCTAAGCCATCGCCGCCCCTACCTAAGCTCCTACCCCCTAGGCCCCCGCCGATACCCCCTAAGCTCCCGCCGCTGTCCCCTGCCCCTGTCGCTAAAGCCCTACACCCTAACCCCCCGCCGTCCCCTAACCTAACGCCGCGCCCTACACCCTAACCCCCCGCCGTCCCCTAACCTAACGCCGCTCTCACCTAAGGCCCTACACCCGAAGCCCCCGTCCATCACTTACATGCCTTCAAGTCATCTGATCGTCCGTCCGATCCTCCGTCCGGCCAGGCGTCCTCTTCCTCCGGCCCCGGGGGTCTTCTCTCTTCTCTCCGCCTCTTCGTCCGGCCCCGGGGATCTTCTGTCTTCTTTTCCGAAAATTCCACCTCCGACGTCCTCTTCCTTCTCATTAAGATAGAATGGAGGAAAAATCCCCCATTCTACCTCAATGAAATCTCACGCCGTCTTCTGATTGGTCGATGGATAATGCCCTCAGCCAATCAGAAGAGCTCCTCATTCAGTTTTCATTCAGGTCCGCCTTTTTTCCCCATTGACATACATTACCGGTGTGTCGGCGATTTTATGGCCGCCCCCCTGGTTCTATTTGTCGGCCCTAAAATCGCGGACACACCGCTAATGCATCTCTATGGGCAGTCAGCTCGACTTCTGATTGGTTGCCGTTCAATCCGAAATCGGGCTGACTGCCCATAGAGATGCATTAGCGGTGTGTCCGCGATTTTAGGGCCGACAAATAGAACCAGGTGGGCGGCCATAAAATCGCTGACACACCGGTAATGTATGTCAATGGGCAAAAAAAAGGCGGACCTGAATGAGAACTGCGTCTCAGTCAAACTTAAAAAAATAAATAAATTAAATAATAAAAAAAATAATTAAAAAAGAATTAAAAAATAATAAAAATATTAATTAAAAATAATAAACAATTCAATAAAAATAATAATAAAAAAATAAAATATATGCTAATAAGATCAGCCCTTTGCGGACCTCAATGAGAACTGCGTCTCAGCCTAAATAATAAATTAAATAATAAAAAAAATAATTAAAAAAGAATTAAAAAATAATAAAAAAAAATAATTAAAAATAATAAAAAATTCAATAAAAATAATAATAAAAAAATAAAATATATGCTAATAAGATCAGCCCTTTGCGGACCTGAATGAGAACTGCCTCTCAGCCTAAATAATAAATTAAATAATAAAAAAAATAATTAAAAAAGAATTAAAAAATAATAAAAAAAATAATTAAAAATAATAAAAAATTCAATAAAAATAATAATAAAAAAATAAAATATATGCTAATAAGATCAGCCCATTGCGGACCTGAATGAGAACTGCGTCTCAGCCTAAATAATAAATTAAATAATAAAAAAAATAATTAAAAAATAATTAAAAAATAATAAAAAAAAATAATTAAAAATAATAAAAAAGTCAATAAAAATAATAATAAAAAAATAAAATATATGCTAATAAGATCAGCCCTTTGCGGACCTGAATGAGAACTGCGTCTCAGCCTAAATAATAAATTAAATAATAAAAAAAATAATTAAAAAAGAATTAAAAAATAATAAAAAAAAATAATTAAAAATAATAAAAAATTCAATAAAAATAATAATAAAAAAAATAAAATATATGCTAATAAGATCAGCCCTTTAGCGCACCTGAATGACAACTGCCTCTCAGCCTAAATAATAAATTTAATAATAAAAAAATAATTAAAAAATTATAAAAAAATAAATAAAACATAATTAAAAATAAATAACAAATAATAAATAATAATTTAAAAAAAAATGCTAATAATAATATTACTGCTAATAATAATGCTATTAATGCTAATAATTATGTTATTAATGCTATTATTAATGCTAATAATGCTATTATTAATTCTATTAATGCTAATAATAATGCTATTAATGCTATTAATAATGTTATTAATGCTATTATTAATGCTAATAATCCTATTATTAATGCTATTTATACTAATAATAATGATATTAATGCTATTAATAATGTTATTAATGCTATTAATAATGCTAATAATGCTATTATTAATGCTATTAATGCTCATAATAATGCTATTAATGCTATTAATAATGTTATTAATGCTATTAATAATGCTAATAATGCTATTATTAATGCTATTAATGCTAATAATAATCCTATTAATGCTATTAATAATGCTATTCATGCTATTAATAATACTATTAATGCTATTAATGCTAATAATAATGCTATTAATGCTATTAATAATGTTATTAATGCTATTATTAATGCTAATAATGCTATTATTAATTCTATTAATTTTAATAATAATGCTATTAATGCTATTAATAATGTTATTAATACTATTAATAATGCTAATAATCCTATTATTAATGCTATTTATGCTAATAATAATGCTATTAATGCTATTAATAATGTTATTAATGCTATTAATAATGCTAATAATGCTATTATTAATGCTATTAATGCTAATAATAATGCTATTAATGCTATTAATAATGTTATTAATGCTATTATTAATGCTAATAATGCTATTATTAATTCTATTAATGCTAATAATAATGCTATTAATGCTATTAATAATGTTATTAATGCTATTATTAATGCTAATAATGCTATTATTAATGCTATTAATGTCAATATTTATCCTATTAATGGTATTATTAATGCTATTAATGCTAATAATAATGCTATTAATGCTATTAATGCTAATAATAATGCTATTAATGCTATTAATAATGTTATTAATGCTATTATTAATGCTAATAATGCTATTATTAATGCTATTTATGCTAATATTATAATGCTATTAATGCTATTAATAATGCTATTAATGCTATTAATAATGCTATTAATCCTATTATTTATGCTATTAATGCTATTAATGCTAATATTTATCCTATTAATGGTATTATTAATGCTGTTAATGCTAATAATAATGCTATTAATGCTAATAATAATGCTATTAATGCTATTAATAATGTTATTAATGCTATTATTAATGCTAATAATGCTATTATTAATTCTATTAATGCTAATAATAATGCTATTAATGCTATTAATAATGTTATTAATGCTATTATTAATGCTAATAATCCTATTATTAATGCTATTTATGCTAATAATAATGCTATTTATGCTATTAATAATGTTATTAATGCTATTAATAATGCTAATAATGCTATTATTAAATGCTATTAATGCTAATAATAATGCTATTAATGCTATTAATAATGCTATTCATGCTATTAATAAATACTATTAATGCTATTAATGCTAATAATAATGCTATTAATGCTATTAATAATGTTATTAATGCTATTATTTATGCTAATAATGCTATTATTAATTCTATTAATTTTAATAATAATGCTATTAATGCTATTAATAATGTTATTAATGCTATTATTAATGCTAATAATGCTATTTATGCTAATAATAAATGCTATTAATGCTATTAATAATGCTATTAATGCTCTTATTTATGCTATTAATGCTATTAATGCTAATATTTATCCTATTAATGGTATTATTAATGCTATTAATGCTAATAATAATGTATTAATGCTATTAATGCTAATAATAATGCTATTAATGCTATTAATAATGTTATTAATGCTATTATTAAATGCTAATAATGCTATTATTAATCCTATTAATGCTAATAATAATGCTATTAATGCATATATAATAATGCTTAATGATATGCTATAATAATGTTATTAATGCTATTATTATACTAATAATGCTATTATTAATGCTATTAATGCTAATAATAATGCTATTAATGCTATTAATAATGCTATTAATGCTATTAATGCTAATATTTATCCTATTAATGCTATTAATGCTAATAATAATTCTATTAATGCTAATAATAATGCTATTAATGCTATTAATGCTATTAATTATGCTATTAATGCTATTAATGCTAATAATAATGCTATTAATGCTATTAATAATGTTATTAATGCTATTATTAATGCTAATAATGCCTAATAATGCTAATAATAATGCTATTAATGCTATTAATGCTAATATTTATCCTATTAATGCTAATAATAATGCTATTAATGCTATTAATAATGCTATTAATGCTATTAATTATGCTATTAATGCTATCAATGCTAATATTTATCCTATTAATGCATTATTAATGCTATTAATGCTAATAATGCTATTAATAATGCTATTAATGCTAATAATAATGCTATTAATGCTATTAATACTTTTATTAATGCTCATAATAATGCTAATAATGCTATTAATACTGCTATTACTGCTAATAATAATGCTATGGCTTATATTATTGCTATTGATGATGCGATTATTATTTAAAAATCTTTAAAAAAACAATAAACATATTTTAGATAACCGATGCATTTGCATCAGGCTAACAGCTATAACTACTATAATCAAATTAATGCACGTTCTAGAATCCCGATGCATTTGCATCGGGCTCACAGCTAGTATATATATATATATATATATATATATATGTATGTATATATATATATATTGCCGCACACTTACCGCAAGCCCCATAGACAATGCATGGGGCTTGCCGCAAATGTGAAGCAAGTGCAGCTGCTAGACGGAAAAGGCGGCAGATGCAGGGTTTTTTTTTACCGCAACTGCCACATTTTTAAAAAAATGCCTATGTGAAGGCAGCCTTACAGGAACAGTGACTGCCAAAACCAGCAAGAGCTGCTCCTGACAGTGAGTATATTACATGTTGTTAGGAGCGGGCTAAAATGCGATTGCGTTCCCTTGCGCCTTTTAAAAATACCCTTCAAATGCAAAATGTTGCATTTTTGTGCGTCTGAGGATGCTTGGTATATACACAAGCATCCTGAAGCACACAAATAATGCAAGCAGCTCAATGGAGCCGCACTGCCATATGGTGGCACCGCAGCCAAGCGGAGTGTCTGGCCGTCCAGATCTCTCTTTCTCCTCACCTTTCTTCTTGCCGCTCCGGTCTCCTCCGGTCGCTCTGCACATATCAGCACAGTGATGACATCGTGCCCCTCCATGCTGAGCTGCAGAATGCAGACAGCGGCAGAAGAGACTATGGAGAAGAATGCTGCTGGCAAAGGTGGCTGAGACTACACACACGGCTCTTCTCCGTACACCTCGTACACACACGGCTCTTCTCCGTACACCTCGTACACACACGGCTCTTCTCCGTACACCTCGTACACACACGGCTCTTCTCCGTACACCTCGTACACACACGGCTCTTCTCCGTACACCTCGTACACACACGGCTCTTCTCCGTACACCTCGTACACACACGGCTCCTCTCCGTACACCTCGTACACACACGGCTCCGCTCCGTACACCTCGTACACACACGGCTCCGCTCCGTACACCTCGTACACACACGGCTCCGCTCCGTACACCTCGTACACACACGGCTCCTCTCCGTACACCTCGTACACACACGGCTCTGCTCCGTACACCTCGTACACACACGGCTCTGCTCCGTACACCTCGTACACACACGGCTCTGCTCAGTACACCTCGTACACACACGGCTCTGCTCCGTACACCTCGTACACACACGGCTCTGCTCCGTACACCTCGTACACACACGGCTCTGCTCCGTACACCTCGTACACACACGGCTCTGCTCCGTACACCTCGTACACACACGGCTCTGATCCGTACACCTCGTACACACACGGCTCTGCTCCGTACACCTCGTACACACTCGGCTCTGATCCGTACACCTTGTACACACTCGGCTCTGATCCGTACACCTTGTACACACACGGCTCTGATCCGTACACCTTGTACACACACGGCTCTGCTCTGTACACCTCGTACACACTCGGCTCTGCTCTGTACACCTCGTACACACTCGGCTCTGCTCTGTACACCTCGTACACACTCGGCTCTGCTCCGTACACCTCGTACACACACGGCTCTGCTCCGTACACCTCGTACACACACGGCTCTGCTCCGTACACCTCGTACACACACGGCTCTGCTCCATACACCTAGTACACACTCGGCTCTGCTACATTCACACTGTAAATCCCTCCTGACCCCACACATAACCTTTACCTAATTGCCATACACCTAGTACACACTCACCTCTGCTACATTCACACTGTAAATCCCTCCTGACCCCACACATAACCTTTACCTAATTGCCATACACCTAGTACACACTCACCTCTGCTACATTCACACTGTAAATCCCTCCTGACCCCACACATAACCTTCACCTAATTGCCATACACCTAGTACACACTCACCTCTGCTACATTCACACTGTAAATGCCTCCTGACCACACACAAACTTCACCTTATTTGAGCATCATTGATGGCCAGCACAGTCCTGGATACACTGAGGAGCTGATCATGAGACCCCTGACTCCTCCCCATCCATTGACATCATCACAGGTCCTGTAAGCACACTAGCACAGAGTGTGCAGCTCTGCCGGCTCCCGTGGAGGGGGGAGGAGGGAGACCTCCGGTGCTGCAGCCTGCAGGAGCCTGAAAATGACCCCCCAGCTGCCCCCTGGATATGGCTCTGGCTGTGGGGGCAGTGCTCAGGGGCCCCTGAGGCTAGGGTCACACTTGCATTGTGACCCTAGCCTGATGCAAGTATTGTATGTTGCAACGCTGCTATGCGCTGGAGGCAGCCCATAGAAACCCGACGTTTACCTTGACAACCACTGGTTGTCAATGTAAACTGCGGGTTTCTATGGGCTCAGTTGCTGGTAGCGCATAGCGTTAAACGCTCTGCGCTGCAGCAGACAATACTTGCGTCAGGCTAGGGTCACAACACAAGTGTGACCCTAGCCCTCAGGGGCCCGGTGGGCCCCCTCCAAGCCGTCGGGCCCCGGCACTTGCACGGGTACGCCGGGTGCTGACGCCGGCCCTGAGTAGCAGGATGAAGACATGGAGATACTCTCCGGACACATTGAGGATATGACATGCACACCAGTCATACCCTGTGTTCAGCGTAGTTGGCCAGAGGACAGGGGAGATGAGGAGGAGGATGATGAGGAGGAGGAGAAGGAGGAGGACAGCATGTTCAGTCATCGTGTTGCTCTGGACACCGAAGTGCTGGCTGTTAATAGTCTGGCGCACATGGCCGACTTAATGGTAAGTTGCCTCGCTCATGACCCTCGCGTTAAGAACATCTCGGGCCAAAAGACATTACTGGTTGGTAACAGTGTTAGACACATGTTACAATGAGAAGTTTATGTCACTTATTCCTGAGGCGGAGAGGTCAGCAAAAATGGAGCATTTCCAGAAGGCCATAGTTGTGGAATTACACAAAGTATTCTCCACACAAAACGATAGCCGCATCGATCAGGAATTGGTGGACAACAAAGGCATACGGCCGAGAGGGGCACAAGTGTAATCCGCCCGAGGTAGGGGGACAGTCTTTAAGATGTGTGACAGTTTTCTTAGCCCCTAACGTTACGCAGCACCTGAGGTGCGTGGTAGTGCCACAAGAAATGTTAAGTTTTGACATGCTGAAGGAGTACCTTGCAGATCTAATAACTGTACTCCGACATTGCTGTGTGCCTTCCAATTATTGGGTATCCCAGATGGACATGTTACATGAATTGGCTCTGTACGCCTTGGAAGTCCTGGCCTGCCCTGGGCCTAGCGTTTTTTCAGATTTTTTTTTGAGTTTCCGCAGGTGGAATCATTACTGATAAACGCACCCGCCTGTCAAATGAAAATGAAGACAGAATGACTCAGATCTTGATGAACAAGGGTTGGATTGGGCAAGACTTCACCACACCACAAGGAAATGAGAGCGGAATTAAAATATTGAAAAGCTAATTTTCCATTAACCTACACTCACCCGTGGGTACACAATTCTGTACTTTGGTTAATCGCTGGACTGCTCAGCATTATCCTCATGCGCCACCATGTTGACCGTTAAAAAAGTTAGGCCTTTATTTCATGTATACCCCCATTGTTAAATTATTTCATAAATGGCATTACAACAACAATACACCTGCTCCTTTGAAATGGGTATAATGTTTTGATGCCCTCATGCACGTCTCTATCCATGGAGAATGGGTAGCCTCCAAATGTTTGGCCACCCTGGCAAAGGGAAATAGTACAATAGACACACTTCCTCAAAATGGGCACATTATGTCAAGAGGCCTTCATGTACATCTCTTCTCAGTGACATCTGAGTACAACACAATGTTTTCACGGAAAATATTTCATCAAAATGTCATCACACAAAGTAGCAAACACCAGCTGTGTCTTACTAGTGGGTATGTGCCCTTAACATTTCCGCCATGAAAATTATTCTTGGTGTCATTTATGAACTTCATCTGGTGAGTCTAATTAAATGCCGTAAAACTCAAACAACATTTTTCACAGCTGTGACTTTTCAGTCAGAAATGCTTACAGGGTTCTTCACCATGCTGTTGACATGTCATTTCAGCACTCTTCTGAGAGTTTTGTGACATTTATAGGGTTTCTACATGCTGGCGGTGGTCATTTAATAAAAATACTCGGGTCTCCCATAGGATAACATTTGGCTCGGTGCTCGGCTCAAGTGCACCAGTATCTTTGGATGCTCGCCCCGAGTACAACAGTATCTTGGGATGCTCGGCCCGAGCATCGAGCACACTAGCATTTTGGTACTCTGTCAGCACTACAATTGACATCACATAACTCTTACCAAGGTTTGCCTGTCCATCTTGTCCAGCTTCATCAAAAGACGGGAACATACTTCTGGCAATGTACCTCCAACACAGATTTCGCTGTCTGTCATCCCGATAGCCAGGGTGGGTGGGCTGCCACAGCTGAGGCCGCTCTTCAACCAGGCCAATGAGCCTGTCTGTATCTCGTCTGCTACACATCTTTGGTCGGCCTGTGTGTGCAGATCAGATCGGCCTATGGCTGCAGATAACATCAGCCTGTGCAGTACATCGCTTAGTAGCGAGGCGACTTCCTGTTTATCTTCTGTAGTGCTGTTGAAACGACTTTCTGTGCTACCGAGCAAAACAGAGGACTTCAAAATCGCAAATCGCTAGTGGACACAGCAATCCGTGCTGAATGCGAGTTATTCACTGCTCTGTCTGCTCTCGTTAGGGTCCAGCAGCACATTACTCGCTATTACTCGCTTCCCCATTCATTAACATTGGACTCGCTAGACTCGCAACGAGTAGCGAGTCCCAGGCTCGGACTCGCTAGAGTCAAGCGATTCCGAGTAATTTAGGACTCGCCCATCACTAATTTTAACTTAGCTGAACTGCACTATTAATCCGGGTATCTAACTGGAATTTGACTGGTACTGCCCTGAGATCTTTGCAACACAGGTACTTCTATTGATTACCTAACCTAGTCTAACGTGTCTGTTGGTGTCCCACTAGTGTCTGTACTACAAGTAGGCCTATGCCATACAGATAGGTTAGGCAGCTTTCTGCGACTTCTTAGACTTACCATGGGCATGACAGATTCACTGTTAGCGCGGGGTGGTACTTCCTGTTCCAGTACAGATGCGGCTTCTAAAACCTCAGCTTGCAGTTCTTCATGTCTTGCTGGTTGAGGTACCACTGTTTGGGGAAAGGCTAACAGGAACATCAACTGCTCCATTGTACTGTGTCCACGTCTTATAAAAGTCTCCATGTACTGTATGCATCACTTCTTCTTTTGGTTTCGCAGGTAAGGGGACCTCTGAAACTTTTTCTGGGTACTTCAATGTATCAGGGCCAGTGGCATACCACCCACGGTCACCCTGCAACCCTGCACCTGCTTTACATGGATGTACATCCCTAGGATGCATGTCCATGTCTCTGCATAGTGCTCTGCCAGGCCGGTCCCCAGGCGATTGATTCCGGCTGCCGGAGGACAGGAGAACGCGGTGGCGTGGCAGCTTTGAAACTCCTGCAACTGCTGCGTTACGTGCTGCATCTCAGGATGGAGCCGTGAGCTTCTGGAGGTCCGGAGAGTCTGGCTGCAGACTCCTCAGTGTCCCGCTGTGTGTTTTGTCCTGGCCGCTCATCCAGGAAGTGAGGACACCCTGTTGCTGAATACTCACAGAAGAGAAGAAGAGAGGTGAGAGGAGGAAAGTACCGGGGGACACAGGAGGAGGAGAGCAGAGGAGACAGGAGAGCGGGAGACAGAGGAGGAGGACAGCGAGGGACACACAGGAGGAGGGGAACGGGGAACAGAGGAGAAGGAGAGCGGGGGGACAGGGGAGAACGGGGGACACAGGGGAACGGAGGAGAGTGAGGGACACAGGAGGAAGAGAGTGGGGATCACAGGAGAACTGGGGACAGAGGAGGAGGAGAGTGGGGGACACAGGAGAATGGAGGACAGAGGAGGAGGCGAGCGGGGGACACAGGAGGAGAAGAGCACGGGGGACAGAGGAGGAGGAGAGTAGTGGACACAGGAGAACGGGGGACAGAGGAGGAGGAGAGTGGGGGACACAGGAGAACGGTGGACAGAGGAGGAGAGTGGGGGACACAGGAGAATGGAGGATAGAGGAGTAGGAGAGCGGGGGACACAGGAGGAGGAGAGTGAGGGACACAGGAGAGCGGGGACACAGGAGGAAGAGAGTGGGGATCACAGGAGAACTGGGGACAGAGGAGGAGGAGAGTGGGGGACACAGGAGAATGGAGGACAGAGGAGGAGGAGAGCGGGGGACACAGGAGGAGAAGAGCGCGGGGGAGAGAGGAGGAGGAGAGTAGTGGACACAGGAGAACGGGGGACAGAGGAGGAGGAGAGTGGGGGACACAGGAGAATGGAGGACAGAGGAGGAGAGCGGGGGACACAGGAGGAGGAGAGCAGGGGACAGAGGAGAATGAGGGAGCAGAGGAGGAGGAGAGCAGGGGACACAGGAGGACAGGGGATAGAGGAGGAGGAGGATGGGGACACAGGAGGACGGGGGATGGAGAAGGAGAGTGGGGGACACAGGAGGACAGGGGATAGAGGAGGAGGAAAATGGGGACACAGAGGGACGGAGGAGGAGAGTGAGGGACACAGGAGAGCGAGGACACAGGAGGAAGAGAGTGGGGATCACAGAAGAAGTGGGAACAGAGGAGGAGGAGAGTGGGGGACACAGGAGAATGGAGGACAGAGGAGGAGGAGAGCAGGGGACAGAGGAGGAGAACAGGGGACAGAGGATGAGGAGAGCAGGAGACACAGGAGAATGGGGGACAGGGGAGGAGGAGAGGGGGGACAAACAGAAGAAGGAGAGCAGGGACAAAGGAGAACGGAGGGCAGAGGAGGAGGAAAGCGGGGGACACAGGAGGACGGGGACAGAGGAGGAGGAGAACGGGGGACACAGGAGGACAGGGGAAGGAGGAGGAGACCGAGGGACACAGGAGAGCAGGGACACAGGAGGAAGAGAGTGGGGATCACAGGAGAACTGGGGACAGAGGAGGAGGAGAGTGGGGGACACAGGAGAATGGAGGACACGGGAGGAGGAGAGCGGGGGACACAAGAGGAGGAGAGCGGGGGACAGAGAAGGAGGAGAGTGGGGGACACAGGAGAGCAGGTGACAGAGGAGGAGGGGAGTGGGGGACACAGGAGAATAGGGGATAGAGGAGGAGGAGAGCGGGGGACAGAGCAGAACAGGGGGCAGAAGATTAGGAGAGCAGGGGACACAGGAGTACAGGGGACAGAGGAGGAGAGCGAGGGACACAGTAGAGTGGGGACACAGGAGGAAGAGAGTGGGGATCACAGGAGAACTGGGGACAGAGGAGAAGGAGAGTGAGGGACACAGGAGAATGGAGGACAGAGGAGGAGGAGAGTGTGGGACACAGGAGGAGGAGAGCAGGGGACACAGGAGAATGGGGGATGGAGGAGGAGAGTGGGAGACACAGGAGAACGGGGGACAGAGGAGGAGAGTGTGGGACACAGGAGAATGGGGGACAGAGGAGGAGGAGAGCAGAAGACACAGGAGGAGGTGGAGAGTGGGGCACAGAGGTGAAGAGTGGGGGACAGAGGAGGAGAGCAGAAGACTCCACTACTGGCATAGGCTAACATGTGGGGTGACACTGGGTTTTGGAGTGAGTCTACTGTTTTGTGCAGTTGTCACTAATTCTATTTTTCAGATCTCGGTGGGGCTGCATGAATAAGGCTGCATATATAACACACAATATAGAGAGATATAAGGCTGCACTAATGGAGAGCTATGAGGCTGCATACATAAGGCTGTACTATAGGGGCTGCACTACATGGAGAACTGAGCCTGCATTATACTATATGGAGGGCTGTGAGGCTGCATTATACTATATGGAAGGACTATGAGGAGGCTGTATTACACTATATAGAGCTCTATGAGGCTACTCTATGTAGGATAGTGCGGGTGCATTATAATAATTGGATGACTATTGGGGCTACCTTATGAATGGGGGACTATTGGATGCTTTATAATACATGGAGGACTATGGGGATATATTGTAATATATGGAGGAATACAAAAGAAAAAGGTAGAGTGGCACTAACACAGGATCCACCTGTCACACGTTTGACCATAATCAATACAACAAAGAAGAAAGAAACGTGTATATATGACCGGGATCAGGGAAGAAATATATTCAACACTTGATAAAGTGAAAAATAGTTTTTATTACAATAAACTCATGTGTACAAGGTAAAACAAAAGCACAAAACATTTAAAACCATTTAAAATATGTGCAACACCACACAGATAGCATCAGATATACATGCCTCCTATAGTTTTAACAATGATAATAGTCCTGCGAAGCTGACCTGGTGACAAAACACGACAATGAATAAATATTTGCACTAGTTCCCATGATAAGAAGACCAACAAAAAACAGGAGCGGAATAAAGACCCCTGAGTATTGGAACTGCAGGAATCAATTGCAACCTGAGCTCAGCTCAATAAGGCAGAAAAAAAAAAGCCTTGATTAAATGTCTGATACTCTATAAAGTGAGTCTAATGGTCCCGTCACACAGCACGACCTAGCCAGCGATGACGGAAGCGATGCGCGGGTGCCCGCTCCTTTCCGACATCGCTGGCCAGCTGTCACACAGCATCGCTGCGGCCGGCGACACCGCAGCGATTCGGGCGGTGACATCGCTCGCTGGGCTGGGCTTAGCCCAGCGAGCGATCCGCAGCAAGGCTGCGGTATAGGCTGGATCGCCGCCGACATCGCTCTGGCGATGTCACACGGCGCGATCCAGCCTTATCGCAGGTCGCAGGTTGACAGGTTTACGGTTCTTCCCGTAAACCTGTCAACCTGCGACCGGCGATAAAATGCGGTCGCACTGCTCATTTACACAGCGCGACGTCGCTAGCGACATCGCTGATACGTCACTTTTTCGGCGATGTCGCTAGTGATGTCGCCAGGTGTGAAGCCACCATTAGACTGCCTAGTTAATGATAGGACCTGAACAGACCACAAAGCAAAGAGAGACAATACTCTGGGTGAACCGCATACCTGTGAATAAAGGCAAATTTGTGAAGATTAGTCACCAGTCACTTTAGACCTGCAGGGAAGGAGGCATAGGAAGCGTGGCTCTGGACCTATGCATGTCGCTGCCTAATTGACAGCTTCATCTGCTGTCATCTACCCAGAGAAGCTGTCAATTGGGCAGCGACATGCGTAGGTCCAGAGCCACGCTTCCTATGCCTCCTTGCCTGCAGGTCTAAAGTGACTGGTGACTAATCTGCACAAATTTGTCTTTATTCACAGGTATGCGGTTCACCCAGAGTATTGTCTCTCTTTGTTTTGTGGTCGGTTCAGGTCCTATCATTAACTAGGCAGCCTTAAGGTACCGTCACACGCGGCAATTTTGCTAGGAATTTCACTGGCAATTTGCTGGTTGCAGTGAAATCATGGACACATTGTTCTATCTTGTTGCTGTGTACAAATGTAACAACGTGTCCATGATTTCACTGCAACCAGCAAATTGCAAGTGAAGTTGCTAGCAAAATAGCTGTGTGTGACGGTACCTTTAGACTCACCTTATAGAGTATCAGACATTTAATCAATGCTTTTTTTTTTTTTTTTTTGCCTTATTGAGCTGAGCTCAGGTTGCAATTGATTCCTACAGTTCCAATACTCTGGGGTCTTTTTTCCGCTCCTGTTCTTTGTTGGTCTTCTTATCATGGGAACTAGTGCAAATATTTATTCACTGTCGTGTTTGGTCACCAGGTCAGCTTCGCAGGACTATTATTGTTAAAATTACAGGAGGCACGTATATCTGATGCTATCTGTGCGGTGTTGCACATATTTTAAATGGTTTTAAATGTTTTGTGCTTTTGTTTTACCTTGTACACATGAGTTTATTGTAATAAAAACTATTTTTCACTTTATTAAGTGTTGAATATATTTCTTCCTGATCCCGGTCATATATACATGTTTCTTTCTTCTTTGTTGTATAATATATGGAGGAATATGGGGATACATTATAATAATTGGACGCCTATCATGGCGGGAGGAGGAAGACCATATATACCAGAAAGAGGAACATATATACTACGATAAGGGCCATATTCCAGGAGGATGACCATATATAGCAGGATGAGGGACATTAATATATAGAGGGGTCAATTTGTGAGTCTTTATAGAATTTTGAACGTTACATGGTGCCCAAACATCCGACCAACACCAACGTGTGCCGCGCGGAGGTGGGGATGGGCCCATGTCTCTAGTTACGCCACTGATCAGGACATACCTTAAAATGGTCTCTGGAAACTGCTGCTGATGTCTTTCCTTTGTCTTTACTAACAAGGCACACTTTGGTATTGTCAAAATTCGAAGGCAGCACGGTGTATGGTACTGCTTCCCATTGGTCATCAAGTTTATTGATATGTTCCTTTCTCTTGAGGACTTGGTCACCTGGTTTTAAGGGAACTGCAGGAGCATGCTTGTTATAGGATCTCTCTTGTCTCTCTCTAGCTTGGGACAAACTCCTTTCCACGCATTCTTGTACTTTACGATACTGTTGCTGGTGTTCGGTATCCCAATCAGAATCTGGTGAGTCTACATCAGGATTCACGATTCCCATTGCTAGGTCTTTCTCTCATTAAGTACACAGGTGTACAATTGGTGGAACTCACAGGGACATGATTGTATAAGTCCACTAAATCTGGCAACTTTTCTGGCCACAAGCTTTTCTTCCAATGGCAATATCTTTAACAGGTCTATGACTACCTGATTCATCTTTTCCCACATGCCCCTTGCGGACATCAACTACTCCTCTGGTTGTCAGGACAGTGGGCCTACTGTCTGAGTACACGGCCTCCCCCAGGGCTTGGTAATCTTGCCCTCTAAGGCCTATTGCTGCCCTACACCAGATTAACATTTCACTCTTTGGGGGTATTGCAATGGGTACCAGATCACTTACTCTTACACAGCCGACTTCTCCTCTGGACAACTCTACCTGCTGCCTCAGCATCAAGGCCTTTATTTTCTTCTGCAGTGCAAAGAAATGTGTTAGAGTGGCACTAGAAGGCGATCCACCAGTCACATGCTATACACCAATAATGAAAAGGAGGAAAGAACCAGAAAGCATGTACAAATGACCGGGATCAGAGAAACAGACCAATAATTCAAAAAATTTGTAAATCTTTATTAACAATAATACAGAGAAATATGAGCAAGAAACACAAACAGAATAAAAACACTTAAAATGTGTGATGGACAACCACCAACACAGCAATGACTATGGCCCCAGATGTCATCAGAATAGCTGTATCATGAGACCCAAACGTGGGTTTAAATATTTGATTAGGACCCGCTGGTGACTAGACTCACAGGAAGGCAAGCCTGCTGACATGGAAGAATGAAAAAAACAAGAGATTCCAGGACAATATAGGTGGCATTGATCAAAAAACAAGAAAATCATAAATAGCAATCATCAAACCCAGTTGAAAGATAATGCAGCTCAGCTAATATTGAATCAAAATACATTGCACCAATGTACAAAACAGTGAGATGCGACTCATAGACTCCTGTGATAAAGTATAGTACAGGGACCTAATGTCCCTTATGGAGTAACAAGAATGAAAAAAGTCACAAATACAAAAATGTCAGTCCTGCCTAAGAGCTAATTAAGGACAAAAGCTCTGAGGTCAGTAACACAGGTCTAGGAGAGCACACCATAAACTGGAATAGTCAGTTCAGTTAATGCTGAGGCATCAAAAATCATTCACCTGTGAGCAGGGTGAGAAAACATGAAGGATAAACAAAAAAAGTCAGGACAATGCAATACCAATGCCTGGAAAAAAGTCAAAGATAAGTTATAGTCACCATAGCAGGTCAGGAGACCAGGGGCACATAGCAGCAGGGACCGACGCGTATCGCCGCTCTAAAACAACGGCTTCATCCTCGGGAAGCTGTGGGAGGAAGTGTTAGTTCTGCCCATATATATAGTGCTATCTGTAATCATGATAAGAGTCACCTGTGTCTGCATGTGTGCAGTCTCTGGCCGTCAGGCTGGATGTGACGTATCGTAACTTAGAAGGAGGTAGGCGGGCAAATAGTGCTAAAAGTAAACAGAGCCTTAGCTCAGGACACAGCGTCTAGTTGCCTAGATACATCAGGCAACTGCACAGTTGAGACTGCAATCAAGATCTATGTAAGAGGAGGGGGGGGGCAGCTCCGAGGGGAGAGATTAGTGACATAGTGATTTGCAAAGCAAACCACTGTCACAAAGACATGCCGGTCATGATTACAGATAGCACTATATATATGGGCAGAACTAACACTTCCTCCCACAGCTTCCCGAGGATGAAGCCGTTGTTTTAGAGCGGCGATACGCGTCGGTCCCTGCTGCTATGTGCCCCGGTCTTCTGACCTGCTATGGTGACTATAACTTATCTTTGACTTTTTTCCAGGCATTGGTATTGCATTGTCCTGACTTTTTTTTGTTTATCCTTCATGTCTTCTCACCCTGCTCACAGGTGAATGATTTTTGATGCCTCAGCATTAACTGAACTGACCATTCCAGTTTATGGTGTGCTCTCCTAGACCTGTGTTACTGACCTCAGAGCTTTTGTCCTTAATTAGCTCTTAGGCAGGACTGACATTTTTGTATTTGTGACTTTTTTCATTCTTGTTACTCCATAAGGGACATTAGGTCCCTGTACTATACTTTATCACAGGAGTCTATGAGTCGCATCTCACTGTTTTGTACATTGGTGCAATGTATTTTGATTCAATATTAGCTGAGCTGCATTATCTTTCAACTGGGTTTGATGATTGCTATTTATGATTTTCTTGTTTTTTGATCAATGCCACCTATATTGTCCTGGAATCTCTTGTTTTTTTCATTCTTCCATGTCAGCAGGCTTGCCTCCCTGTAAGTCTAGTCACCAGCGGGTCCTAATCAAATATTTAAACCCACGTTTGGGTCTCATGATACAGCTATTCTGATGACATCTGGGGCCATAGTCATTGCTGTGTTGGTGGTTGTCCATCACACATTTTAAGTGTTTTTATTCTGTTTGTGTTTTTTGCTCATATTTCTCTGTATTATTGTTAATAAAGATTTACAAATTTTTTGAATTATTGGTCTGTTTCTCTGATCCCGGTCATTTGTACATGCTTTCTGGTTCTTTCCTCCTTTTCATTATTTTCTTCTGCAGGACTCGCTGCTGCCCGTGGTTGGCAGTTTAGGCAACCTGTTGTAAGAGGACAATAATCTCCCCTAGACAATTCTCAATGACATTAGTTCCTAAGGTTATCATTGGGTTACTTTTTCGTCGATCAATATCAACAATTATCAATCCCTGGGCTGTCAATTCCACCTGCCCCACCTTTATAGTCACTTCTTTGAATCCCATCTGTGTCACAGGCTGACCATTACTAGCATATATAATAAAACTTTCATCTGGGCGGTGTAAAATGTCAGAGTCTGCCCAGTATCTCTTGTAAAGGATGTACGGTATTAATGTCACCTGTGAGCCAGTGTCCAGCAAAACGTACATGGCGATGACATCTAACACGATAGGCAAGATTGGGTGTCCTCCCACGTACCTGTCACGCCAGTTACGTGGGTCAGATTGTCTTATTCCTGAGGGGTGATACGCTGCACCAGGGTACTCTCGTTTAAAGTAGAGAGTCTTGCAATATAGCCAGGCTTGTCGCAGCGGTGACAGATGGGCTTTCCTTCAGGGTCATAGCGATCACTTGGTCATGCTCTGGTCAGTAGTCGCCTCCTCTGTCGCATCCACGGGACGTCATCTCGACTGGAAGCCAACTCGATATTTTCCGCTGGTTTGTATCCCTGCATCGCTTGCACAGCTTTGGCCATCTCAGCCATGCTCTTAGTGCCTCAACCTTTAAGTGCAAAGCCTCTGTGCACTGGCTCCTACCATGGCCTGTGGGGTTTTTGCCCCCTCTTGGTGGTATGTAATGGACAGGCGTTGTGCAGGTCCTGTGCCACTAGCTATTTCTTCTTGCAGTATCCTGATGGCCCTGTCCTTATATTGTTCAAAGTCAAGATCAGGGTTCTGTATAGCCATCATACGTTGGACTCTGTGGGCAGGGGACAGGAGCCCGTCAATAAACTGTTCAATGAGCAATTTGTTCTCCTATAGTACACCATTAGAGTCTGTCTGTTTCATTGCCCTCAGTGCTTCCTGAAGGTTTAAAGCAAAGTCTCTTATATTGTCCTGCACCCTGGTTTACACCCGAAGAATCTTATTTTCAGCTTTTCAGCAGTACAGGTTTCAAAGGTGACTTTCAGTCTGGCCATTAGATGTTCAACAGTATCTTTATCACTGTCCGGCCAGGACTTTACCTCCCACTGGACTGCACCTGCACCACTTAACTGTCCAATCAGTGTACTAACTCGTAGGTCTTCCGTCAGGTGGTACACTTTATACAAACTGTCCAGTCTGAGCAGATCCCCAAGCAGTGGATGTTGAAAGGGTGTACAGTAGGGTGCAGGATTGAGGGCGCGAAGTAACTGACAGATTCACAGACTGGCACAAGGACAGATGATATTGCTGGAATCCGGCAACCTGGGAGCAACTCGGGGTTCTCCTCACAAGTTCTGAGGCCTCCCTGCTGCACACTCTCCTAGCAGGTCCCTGCAGCTGCTTAAGCTGAGCTGCAGCCCTCTCTCTCCTGCTGTGTGCCGTATGACAGGCAGCTTGAGTCCTTCTCCAGCCCCACTACTTCCTGGGCTCTTCACGCTGCTTTGCTTCCGGGCAGTTTGGCATGGATGGGGGACTTGGAATCCCCCACCGTCCGGTATTGCCTGCCATGACGTTATAGGCACTGCACAGCCTCGGACTCTGGTGTCTGTGTTTCTTGATGCTTACTCCTCTGGGGTGAGCTTGACACCGCTCCTCTCCCAAGGCACTCCTCCACTTCCTCAGACCCTTGCCTACGAGTCACTCAAGCTAGGTCTAGCTCTCCTAGGACAAGCTTAGCACTGCTCCAGTCCACAGGTCCTCTTCACAGTCCTCCCATGAACTGAACTGACTAACTCCGCCCCAGACCAGAATTTATAGGGGAGCTACCCTGAACCCGGGCTTAGAGCTTCCTCTTCAGGCCTGGAGGCAAAAAGGTGTTGTGTGCTTTGGTTTTGCTTGGCTTTGCTCTATTGCTCTCAGGTATGACACTAGCCCCCGAGAGAGATAATGACATTGTGTTATCCAAACTCCACTTATGTGTGTGCATGTACAGCCCCGCAGTATTGCAGTAAGAGACTGCACACAGCACTCTGTTTACAACAGGAGGTCACACACAGCCCCCAGTATTACAGCAGGAGGTCGCACACAGCCCTCAGTATACAGCAGGGGACCACACAAAGTCCCCAGTATACAGCAGGAGGCCACACACAGCCCTCAGTATTCAGCAGATGGTCACTCACAGACCCCAGTATTACAACAGCAGGCTGGACACAGCTCCCAGTATTACAGTAGGAGGCCACACACAGTTCCCAGTATTACAGCAGGAGGCCACACACAAACCCCTGTATTACAACAGGAGGCCTTACATATCCTTTGTATTACACCAGGAGCTCACACATAGCCCTCCCATATTACATTCTATGTCCACACATGGCCCCTGCATTACACCAGTAGCCCACACATAGCCCCTGTATTACACTTACAGCCTGTGCCTCACACAGCCCCTGTATTAGAGCCTGTGTCCACACATAGACTTTGTATTACACCAGGAGCTCACACATAGCCCCTGTATTAAACTTATAGCTTGTGCCCCACATAACCCCAGTATTACAGCCTTTGCCCTCACATAGCCCCCATATTACACCAGGAACCCACACATAGCCCCTTTATTACACTTGCAAAGTCATGACTCAAGATATTCTGATTACCCTTTGGGCATTCTCGCCCTCTCATAGATGACATCCTCTGCCTCATTCGTCTCCCTGTGTTTTTGTCTCCATCCCTTTATAAACCCTAGTCAAGCCTCCACTCCTCTTCTAGAGAATTCTGCCAAAAATCCAGCTCTTAGTTGCATCTCAAGTTCTCTCCTCCCTCTCCAGCAAACCCTGTTTGGTTCTCCAGTGTCTGCTCATCTGAGTTTCAGCCATCCACACCTGTTGCCAGTTCCATTTCAGTTTGCAAAGCTGCTTGCACATTTCCTTTGCTTCAGTATCTGCCTGCCTGCCTAGGGTCATGTTTGCTGCACAAGCTCTCTGTAGTTTCTGCTTGTTTAATATTTATGCAGGTGCAGTGTCCAGGATTTTGTGAGACTTTAGGTTTAAACAGCACTGCATCTAGTACTGGACTCTTATTTCACAGACATCTGTACCCAAGCCTTCTGGCAGTGGCGTATCTAGGGGGGTGCAGCCGGATTCTTTATCACAGGCGCAAATCAGAGGGGGCACCAGTGCGCCACCCGCGCCGGCTCCTCCTCTCCGCCATGTCCTCACTGGGACAGAATGAATGGAGCGTTCCTGTGTAGCCCCACCCAGTGTGACGTCGGTGCCCCAGTGGCAGAGTAAGGCTGCGTTCACACAGTGCGCATTTTTACGCGCGTAAAAATACGCGACTGCGTTTTAATGCGTTATAATGGGGCCTATGGAAAATACGCGCGTAAAAAACTGGAAAGAATTGACATGTTCATTTTTTTTACGCGCGTATTTTTACGCTGCGTAAAAATACGCGACGTGTGAATGACAAAAGTGAATGTCCATTGACTTTGCTGGGAAATACAGATGCAAATTCTTCTGGAGAAAATACGCGCGTAAAAATACGCGTCAAAATACGCACTGTGTGAACGCAGCCTAAGCAGCAGTGTGAGCGGAGCGCTGCTACAGACGAGCAGGACAGTTCAGCCTGGGGACACGGAGGTATAGCGGATTGTCATCACCTCTGGGCGAGCTGTACTCAGCGCTGTACACAGGAGGAGCAGCCATGAAGTCTCCCAAAGTGAAGAGTTCCAGGAGAGGTGAGGAGGAGCACGTACTACCCTGCAAGAGGCTGCACAGCTGTGGGACACTTTCATGCCTGGTGAAGAGACCCTGGCACTTGCCACCACCCACCCCATAGAAGAGGGAGACCCCAATAAGTCATGAGGATTCATTTTAGGATTAGTCAGTATCAGCCTGTGAGTTCAGCATTCTGGTCCTTACCATGCTACCTGGTGGCCGGTGCCAGCTGTGCTGCCCTGATCCACTGTGACCTGGTGGCCAGTGCCAGCTATGCTGCCCTGATCCACTGTGACCTGGTGGCCAGTGCCAGCTATGCTGCCCTGATCCACTGTGACCTGGTGGCCAGTGCCAGCTATGCTGCCCTGATCCACTGTGACCTGGTGGCCAGTGCCAGCTGTGCTGCCCTGATCCACTGTGACCTGATGGCCGGTGCCAGCTGTGCTGCCCTGATCCACTGTGACCTAGTGGCCAGTGCCAGTTGTGCTGCCCTGATCCACTGGGACCTGGTGGCCCATAGCCAGCTGTGCTGCCCTCATTTCACTATTTGGAAAGACTGTTCTGGCCAGGACCTGAACTACCTGCCTGTTTTGGGCTAGGACTCTGTATGGCCTAATCCTTGTAGTCACGGTGTGATATCTCCTGTCAGCGGCGTATCTATGGGGGTGCAGCCGGATCCTTTGCCCCGGACGCAACTCAGAGGGGGCGCCAGCGCGACGGCTCCTCCGCTCCACCCTGCAAATTGTGCACAGATAGCGCCGGCTCAACTTCTCAGCCCTGTTACGGCAGCAGACAGTTCACCCCAGGGCTGCTCCTCCTCTCAGGCTTTATATGGTGGGCAGAGCATGTGACCTCTGGACCTGACAGACAGGGCCGCCGGGCAACAGACAGGACCTAAGCATGATGGAAGCCAAGGAGTTCAGTGTGGAGATGCCGGACAGCCAGCCCGGCTCCAGGCATGGCCACCGGGTGCAGATACTACTCCGCTGCCCGCTGCAACTGCGATACTGGCATGAAGTCAAGGAGCAGTGTGCTATGGCCGGGCCTGTGGTAAGAGAGACATGGGTACATGGATATAGTTATATATGTGTATAGAGAACCGACATGGTTATATGGATATAGTGGGGGGGGTGCGCCAAAATAAATCTTTGCCCCGGGTGCCAGAAAACCTACTTACACCGTTGCCTTCTGGGTGTGAACTGTGTCCATTAACTGTTACAGTATTCCTCAGTGTGAACTTTGCCTATAGACTTTACTGCTAACAGCATCTCCTGTATTTCATAGCTCAAAGACTGTTTTTCTACTTGACATCTACCTGAGTGATTATTCTAGAGACCTGTCTGTTAAGGCTTCTACTAACAATATTACTGTGTGTTTATGTACTTGAATTCTTGCTGCACATTTATTTGCTTTTATCACATGGGTTAATACAAGACTTTTCAAACATCAAACTTGTTCAGTTGTGTCGTCTCACGCCAAAAGATTCCTGAGTTTCCCATTATAGTTATTACAGGATACTCTAGTCATTAAGGGAATCTACTGAGGCAATGACTACTGGACCGAAGTTAGAGCAAGTGTTTCCCATGATTATATCTCTGCAGAAAGATGTGGAAGGTCTGCAAAACAATCTTGGAGGCACTGAACACAACGGTCAAGTGTGTGAACAAACTTTGCAGGACCTTAGTGCTCCAGGGAAACAAACTTGCTGGATTAGAGTCCCAGTCTGGACAGGTTTTTCATGACAACAGTACACAAATGGCAGCACAACTGGCATTACCTTCTGGGCAACCACTGCCAGCTAGCCCACTAAAGTTGCCACCGTTCAGATATAATGGTGATCGTGAAACATTTTGCGGATTTGTGAATCAGTGTATGTTATATTTTGATGTGTATGCTGACTGCTTTCATAATGATAGATCCAAAGTATTGTATGTAATTATGCATCTGACTTCACAAGTGCTCACCTGGGTGAATCGGATGATCAAGTCTCGTGACCCACAATTAAATGATTTGAATGAATTTTTGGCTGCTATGGCATTAATCCCCTGATGTTGTGACCCAACAGCTATGACAGGGTGACGAAACGCGTTGGTATCCTGTGGCCCGGTGTCCTCTCCCCCTGTGTGCTCCGGGGTCTGCTGGCTAGCGACCACTCCGGTAATTGCTAGTAATACATATGTAATTGCTAGTTAAAAACATGTAATGTACAGAGTGGGGATGTTGTAATCTGTGTCTACTCATGTTCCTTTGTACTGCAGCACTTGCACTTTACTATGTAAAGGGTCAGTAAAACATGCTGATGTAAATGTACTGTGCTACTTAGCCTGTATACTGTCTTTTGACCCCATACCATAGTCTTTTATTATGTGCAATATATGCTCTATGCTCTGTAAACTTTGTATTTTTGTGCTGAATGTTACTGATAACATCACCATTGTATCTGCAATTGTAAAATCTAAATTGTTGTGTGCAGCTTTCAGCACTGGTGCACTTTATACCTCCTCCCATCCTTTGTCCTTGTTCTGGGAAATAATAAATTGGTGTTTATATGTTTAATGAAGCTTGCACTCATTCCTTATGTATTACATGCTATGGCATTAATGTTGGATGACCCTAATCACCTCTGCAGAGACTACCTTATTGTCTTTGCATAAGGGTAAATGTTCCGTCATTGAATATGCCACTGAATTCAGGAGGCTAGCAGTAGATACTTATTGGGGCTGTTATTCTCCATTGCCTATTTTTAGGATAGGATTGTCTAGTATTATTAAAGATTAATTGGCTTGCTGAGATTCACAATAAGAGTTAGAAATGTTTATTCAGCAGAGACAAAGAAAGGAAAGTCTATAGAGCGATACAACCTTTTAGGCAATTTCAGTCATTTTAACAAATTTTATTTAAGTAACAAATAGCAAACAACATAGAAGTCACACAGTTTAAAAACTATTAAAATAGCCAAAAACAGCCATAACTTTTCCAATAACAAGAATATATCAAGGAAACCTTTCTGCGAACTTGCAGAACCAGTTAAAGCAATAAAAAAAGGTTGTTTGAGTGTTACAATTCCATTATATATGCTGAACAAAGCTGTGCAAGAAATTATCATACAGGGTATAGCAAGGAACCTCCTTTTACAAAAACGTCATTGAGATTATTCTATAGACAATGCATATATCATATATATTGCACAAGGTCCAATCCCTCCATAAGAGGTTTCAAGGTCCCCCATATAGATCAGGGCGGTTATATATGAGCGGAGTGGATTTTAAATCCATAGTTAACATCATAGGATTTTCTGAAGTAAAATGAAAAACCTACTCCTAGCCCTTTATACCAAAAGAGGGTTCCTCCTTATGCACGTGATGATACAAATGCTCCGTCCCTTTTAGAGTTGTATAGAGATCCCAAATTCAATGTTATATAGTTACCAGGTATCATATATATTCCACAAGGTCCAATCCCTCTGTAAGAGGTTTCAGGGTCCCCCATATAATCATCATCATATATGAGCGGAGTGGATTTTAGATCCATAGTTAACATAAATTGTCAGATAAAAGACAACGCAGATATTACACCAATAGTAGATATAGGATTTTCTGAGGTATAATGAAAAACCCACTCCTAGCCCTTCATACCAAAAGAGGATTTCTGCCTTATTTAGATCTATGCACGTGATAATACAAGTGCTCCGTCCCTTTTAGAGTGGTATAGAGATCCCAAATTCAATGCTATATAGTTACCAAGTGAGGACAAAGGAATGTACCCTCAATAGGTAAAAGTTATATAAAGCTGGTTTTACCGGTATCAGATTGCATAGTGGCAGGGGGTGAGGTGCTCCCCATGCGTTACACTGCCTGCGCCTGGCAGCTTCCTCAGGGAATGTGACTATAATCCATGTTATCGGCTTATTATAGTTGCATTCAGCGCCCACAGCCTCATAAGCAGTTTCCACAATTCAGCTGTAAATGGGAGGGTCTGGGTGGCCAATCCATCCCCTCACATACCAAAAGTAAAAAAGAAAAGAAAAAACCTAGTGCGCAAACGTCAGCGCTCATTTGCTCATGTCCGGCTTCAGTAAGCTGGCGCTGTGCATTGTAGCGTCATTTGCCAATGCGCATGCGCCAAGCCGTATTGCGCATGACTAAAGGTTTCACTTTATAATCAGCGTCCACCAACCAGAGGGAGAGAGTAATTCTTGTGAAATGAGAAATTTTCCTCAATCCACCTCCTACCCACTGGGGGAGATATATATAGAGAATAAAGCCACCCATAATAGACCATTTTGGGTATGATTAACTTCAGGGTAGGAAAAATATTTCCCAATGATCCCATGACAAAAGTATACATTCATATACAGCGTTAGTTTGCTATTAAGGTCAATGGCAGAGGGAGGGAGAGAGAGACCCGGGTTTAACAGAGTATGAGTAAGATACAGCAAATACATATATATAAGCCCATATAGTGCCACCCAATTTGACAGTTTTATATTGAACAGAGTTACCCTATACTCCTTTAGCCAAAGGAGTATGTTAGGACAACTACCCTTACGGGCACTTACATTATGGTGGCGCATATAATACCACCAACATGGTGGATTTATCAAATAACGTAATTTTACCCCAACCCATCAGTCCCAGCAGGAGGATCAATTTTTGGAACAGACCCTCTAATTAAGAGAACAAGCTCAAAAACCTACATATATTATGATACTCAAAAAACATTTCCTTTACCAAAGGAAACGGAAACTGTTTCTAATGAGGGATTTACAAAATCCCCCCTGCCACTATGAACAGCATGATAGGTTTACACAAGCAATATGCCCATATTCCATAGTAAGGGGAAACTCCCCCCCCCTCAAAAAAAAACAGGGGGAATTCCACATTACCCTTAGTCAGGTTTCAAATCAAGAGGAATATAAAGGAATATAAACGTATACTGGGGAAGGGTGGTTTTGGAAATATCAGGGCCCCTGGAAAATAAATCCTAACAGATACAGCTGAGTTTATGATCCCAATACCCAACCAAAGTTCAATCACAGGAAACATATCAAGGTCCATTTATTTATAAAACCCTGTATACAAAAATTCCTCATTGAGGCCATTGGGCGTCAGAGTATTAAGTCTATGTATCCATGATGATTCTCGTTGTAGTAGTTCTTTGGTCTTATTCCCTCCACGGATGTTTGTATGTATCTTCTCCAAACCCATGACTCTGATACCTCTTGTACCACCTTGATGAAATTCCAGAAAGTGAGAAGCAACTGATGAAATACGCTTTTTCTTCTTCTCAAGATCCGATCTGGCGTCCCAATATTGCAGAGGTGCTGTTGAATTTTTTTCCTAAACTCTTCCGTGGTTTGGCCAATATACACCTTGGGGCAAGGACAAATAAGTGTGTAAACCAGGTTTCTTGTCTTGCAATTAAAATAGCCTCTTGGTTTTTTCACTAATGGGAACATTTCAAAGAAAAGGGTATCGTCAGATAACATCAATGGGCAAATATTGCAGTTACCACATGGGAAAGAACCCTCAATAGAGAATCCCCTCCCCAATAACACACTTGGTCTACAAAAGTGACTTGAAGTCAAGTCATCTTTCAAGTTCTTAGCTCTACGTGCTATCATTCGGGGATGAGCCGGGACACAGTTTGAAATCAATGGATCACTCAAAAGGATATCCCAATTTTTCCTCAAAATACCCCTTAAATCTCCCCATTGGTTATTAAATTGCGTAATCACCCCCACCCCTCATCTCCCAAGTGTCTTAGAAGGTTGGGTCTTAGGAGGGTCTGTCTATCTACATTCAAGGAATATTGAAAGACCTTTGTTATCACCTTCTTTGGGTAGCCTCTATCTCTGAAGCGTCCAGTTAGGTTCTGTGCCTGCCTCCGAAAATCCTCCATATTACTGCAATTGCGTCTTAAACAAATAACTTGTCCCTTAGGGATCCCCTTCTTCAAATAGTCCGGGTGAAAACTCCCATAGCTATTTGTTGCAGTTGGTTTCCGAAATAAATCAGCACAAATTTTATTTCCTGATATTTCCAGTGTGAGGTCAAGGAAATCAATCAACACATCCGGCACCTGTGAGGTCAGAAAAATATTCAGGGAGTTATTATTCAGTTCCTTGACAAAGTTGGTGCATTCGTCTCTTGGTCCTGTCCATAATATCAAAATGTCATCTAGGTATCTATACCAACGGAACACATGCTGTTGGAATTCCTCTGATTTATAGACAACCATTTCCTCCCACCATCCTAGAAAAATCCTTGCATAAGAAGGTGCGCAACGAGCCCCCATCGCGGTTCCGGAAATCTGCCAGTAAAAAACGCGATCGAATACGAAATAATTGCAGTTCAGGATGGTGGAGAGGAGGTTCAAAAGAAAATTATCGTGTTCTCTCGTACCTGTGGTATTGGAGTCCAGAAAGAATGATACAGCTTTGATCCACAAGTCATGACGGATATTCGTATTTGTAAAAGGAGGTTCCTTGCTATACCCTGTATGATAACTTCTTGTACAGCTTTGTTCAGCATATATAATGGGATTGTAACACTCAAACAACCTTTTTTATTGCTTTAACTGGTTCTGCAAGTTGGCAGAGGGGTTTTCTTGATATATTCTTGTCATTGGAAAAGTTATGGCTGTATTTGGCTATTTTAATTGTTTTTAAACTGTGTGACTTCTATGTTGTTTGCTATTTATTACTTAAATAAAATTTGTTAAAATGAGTGAAATTGCCTAAAAGGTTGTATCGCTCTATAAACTTTCCTTTCTTTGTCTCTACATATACTATTTGGTCTAGCGATCCCTTTTTTTCTATCAATATAGTATTAGTGGTGCCCTCCCTCTACCATTATTAAATGTTTATCCAGCATTGTGTATGCATAGACATTCGCCATTCTGAGTGTAGACAGGAAAAGTAAGCTGCATTAAATCATATTTCTAACTTTTCTGAATGCAGCGTGGCGACCAATCAGAATAGCGGCGCGCGCTATGCCGCCAAATTTGAAATACACTGAGTACAGTGTATTTAAAGTATCGCGCCATAGAGCGCGCCGCGATTGTTATTGGTCGCCGCATTCAGCGTGGCGACTAATCAGAATAGCGGCGCGCTCTATGGCGCCAAACTTCAAATACACTGTACTCAGTGAATTTAAAGTATCGCGCCATAGAGCGCGCCGCGATTGTGATTGGTCGCCGCATTCAGCGTGGCGACCAATCACAATAACGGCGCGCTCTATGGCGCCAAACTTCAAATGCTGAATGCGGCGACCAATCAGAATAGTGCCGCGCGCTATGCCGCCATATTTAAAATACACTGAGTACAGTGTATTTAAAGTATCGCGTCACAGAGCGCACCGCTATTCTGATTGGTCGCCACGCTGAATGCGGTGACCAATCAGAATAGTGCCGCCATATTTAAAATACACTGTACTCAGTGTATTTGAAGTATCGCGCCACAGAGCACGCCGTTATTCTGATTGGTCGCCACGCTGAATGCGGCGTGCTCTATGGCGCCAAACTTCAAATACACTGTACTCAATGAATGCGGTGACCAATCACAATCGCGGCTCGCTGTACGGCGGAAAATGCCGGCTGGCTCACGGCTGCCCGGAGCTCACCAACGGCTGTGTACGCCACGGAGCTCAGCGGCTCACCAGCCGGGAAATGAGCGGCTAAAGCCGGTCATCTCCCGGCTGACTCGCCGTGGACCTCCGTGCCATAGTTAGCCTAACACCGGTCGTCTCCCAGCTGGCTCGCACTGGCTCAGGCCGGCGGCCCGTGGGTGGGAGACGACCGACGATGTGATATGTTTAACAAAAAGTTTAAAAAACAGTAAAGACTAAGTATTTCACATATGCCGCCGTGCCCCGCCCCGCTCCTCTGATTGGTTGCTCGCGGCTGGCGCCGACCAATTAGAGGAGCGGTGCGAAACACGGCGCCATATTTAATATCCATTTTTTTACTTCACATTTTAAACATGGTGCCGTGCCCCGCCCCGCTCCTCTGATTGGTCGCCGCAAGCCGCTAGCAACCAATCAGAATAGTGGCGCGAAACACGATATGCTGGTGCCATTTTAAACCGCGAATTTTGAAATTTTACCTCAGAGCTATTTTCTACTGCGCAGAGCCTGTCACAGTGAGGTCGGACTTCAAGCTCCCCGCTATTTTAGGCATAAAAAAGATAAGACTCTTTACAAAAACTATATTTATCAGTTTTAGAAGTGTTCCTGTTACATTTTGTCACAAATATTTCACACTCCCAAATTTACCTATTCGGTGCCACCAACTGTTTTAACATCTATTTGGTGCTATATATATACTGACTAATATTACTGCCTATTGCACTCAGAAACTGCCTTAAATTAACCTCTTCTTTGTCTATAACACACACACTGGGTATATTAAAGAGGACCTGTCACCAAACCAGGCATGGTGATTTAATTACAGCACTGGATGCAGCATGTCTGCAGCATCCAGACAAGGGGTCACCAAGCACTTGAGCAGCCCTGTACCCCGAGATAATACACTTAGAAAACTTACATGCTCCAGCCATTAAGGAGGTGGCTAGGGGCTGCAGCCAAGGGCAGATTCACACCCCCTACATGTTTAATCTGCCCACCGCTGCCAATCATTCTCTCCCTCTTCAGCAGCATTTAAACAGAGGGTTTTTTTCTTCTGAACTTGCCACTTGGCCCCACCCCTCAGGGGGCGGGGCTAAATGGACATTTCTGGGAGAGAATGCGTAGCATCACAACAGGTCAAAAGTAGCAGGGTGGTGGCCGCAGGCAGAAGGCAGGCAACCGTTCCCCGGAACAACAACATGACAGAAGTTGCCAATACAACTGTTAGGTCTTCCCGAGTCTGGCTGTTTTTTAAGGTGTCTGCAGATAATTCCAAAATGGCCATTTGCAACACCTGCCATGCCAGCATCAGCAGGGGTAGGAAAACTAGCAGCCTGAGCACAACCAGCATGATCATGCACATGTCAGCAAAGCACCCGACTTTGTGGGATGTACACCAGAGTCCAGGAGCAGTGTCTGCGTGTGACACCACTGCATCTTCCACTGTTGTGCGTGCAAGCCAATCCCCTGTCTATACTGCATGCGAAGATGCCTCCTGTCCTGCACCTGTAGTTGCACAAGCAAAAATACCACCATCATCAACCACTTCCTTGTCCCAGCGCAGCGTTCAGTTTTCCATACACCAATCTTTGGAACGCAACCGCAAATACGCTGCCAACGCCCCACATACCACACTTCTAAATTGGCACATTTCGCGACTGCTTGCGCTGGAAATGTTGCCTTTTAGGCTAGTGGAGACGGAAGCATTCCGAAACCTGATGGCGGCGGCTGTCGCACGTTACTCGGTCCCCAGCCACTATTTCTCCCGATGTGCCGTCCCCGCATTTCATAAGCACGTGTCACAAAACATTATACGTGCCCTTAACAACGTAGTTTCTGGAAAAGTCCACCTAACCACAGACACGTGGACAAGTGGGCAGGGGCAGTACATCTCGCTGTCGACACACTGGGTTAATATTCTGGAAGCCGGGACCCAGTCTGAGCTTGGGACGGAACACATCCTTCCAACACCAAGGATTGCAGAGACGTGCATGAGGGCCTCTTTAAAGAGGACCTGTCACCAAACCAGGCATGGTGATCTAATTACAGCACTGGATGCAGCATGTCTGCAGCATCCAGACAAGGGGTCACCAAGCACTTGAGCAGCCCTGTACCCCAAGATAATACACTTAGAAAACTTACATGCTCCAGCCACTAAGGAGGTGGCTAGGGGCTGTAGCCAAGGGCAGATTCACACCCCCTGCATGTTTAATCTGCCCACCACTGCCAATCATTCTCTCCCTGTCTGCAGCATTTAAGCAGAGTTTTTTTTTTCTCTCCCTGAAAGTCCATTTAGCCCCGCCCCCTGAGAGAAAAAACTGTTTAACGTTCACACATTGCGTATTTTGCTGCTTCTCTGCATTTTTTGCTGCGTTTTCTGTATTTACCTGCGTTTTTTGCTACGTTTTTTTACGCGCGCTTTTTGCAGTGAAAACGCAATTCTGGATAAGCCGCCCAGCCAAACCTATGGGTTTTGACAAAATCCATTCACACACTGCGTATTTGTGCTTTTTTTTACGCGCGCCTTTTCACTGCAAAAACGCGTGCGTAAAAAGAATCACCATGTCAATTCTTTCTGCAGTTTTTCTCTGCGTTTTTCCATTGCCCCCATGATAAATGGGCTCTGAAAAAGCGCAGAGAAAAATATGCAGTGTGTGAACGTAGCCTAAATGCTGCAGACAGGGAGAGAATGATCCTAGCCACCTCCTTAGTGGCTGGATCATGTAGGTTTTCTAAGTGTATTATCTCAGGGTACAGGGCTGCTCAAGTGCTGGGGTACCCCTTGTCTGCATGCTGCAGACATGCTGCATCCAGTGCTGTAATTAGATCACCATGCCTGGTTTGGTGACAGGTCCTCTTTAACCTGTTATTTGGCACTGAAGTACACTGTCCATTAAAGTTCTTTATCTTCATCAACATGAGGTCTGATACCAAGTATGCTAATGACACCGAGAAAAAAGCTGCCAATTCTGCATCTCAACGCAAACTGCGTGCTAACAAGACTCCAGAAGAGAAACGCCATAGCCTGGACAATGTTAAAGCTGCTTTTAACAAACGCATCACTAATGAGTCTCCAGAGGAAAAAACTATTTGATTAGCAAATGCAGCTGCTGCACGCCGTCAACGTCGCAAAAATAACACTTCCACATTCATTGATTCTGCCCACAATACACCTTCGATGTCCCCATCCATCGGATGTGCGCACACTAAACCTCCTCTACCAGTTTCCAATTCTGCACGTAAGTGCAAACAGTGTGCTGACAAGACTCCTTACGACAAACAGCATCGCCTAGACACCGTTAAGGCTGCTTTTAATAAACGCATCACACATGAGTCTCCTAAGTAAAAAGAAATGTGATTAACTAATGCTGCTGCTGCATGCCGTAAACAGCGTAAAAATACAGCTTCCACCTCCACATTCATAGAACCTGCGCATGATACACATTCCACCTCCTCATTCAGTGAATATGCGCACAGTGACAATCCTCTACCAGTTCGACGCTTTATATATGTTGGTTTATACAAACACTCTAATGCTCCGTTACCAACACCTGTACCTCTGTATCCTACAGGTTTCACTAATGATGACAGTACCATAGTAGAACACAGCTGTGGTGCTATGAACTATTTATGTGAACATTGTCAAGCGTTACATTTTACTGCAGAAATACCATCTGATATAAAATGTTACTCTGTGTTGTCACAAGGGTAAAGTCCATGTACCCATACCCCAAAATCCTGAGGTCTTCAAACGTTTGCTGAAAGGAGAAAGTGAATTCAGTAAAAATCTCATGGACAACATCCGAAGCATAAACAGTTCATTTGCTTTTGCCTCCATGGGTGCTAATATTTCCCCACCACCTGGATATGGCCCATACTGCTTCCGTATACATGGACAAATATATCATCAAACTGGAACACTACATCCATCTGGTTATCAAGTTCCAACGTATGCCCAACTTTACATTTAGGATACCGCTACTGCTAATCAACAACGTTTGCAATGTCAAGAGAATCAAAAATGTAATCCGACTTTGATGAGTATGATTGCTCTTCAATTAGACAATGTCAATCCATTTGTAGCTGCCTACAAAATGTTATGTGATGTGGAACACGAGGAACATCTTAAAGCTGTAGAAAATGGCACTATCATGCCAAATATAACCATGGCCCTTAAACAAGATCGGAATCAAGACCCTCGACGCTATAATAATCCCACTGTCAATGAAGTGGCCGTCGTATTTGAAAATGACAATGGAGAGCCACCATTCAATCGAGACATATTAATTCATTTAAAACCTGACCCAAAAAACCCTTTGGCCCCAAAAACACAACAAGTCAGCATTCTCCACAGCAATTTGGATGCTTTACTGTATCCTTTATTTTTCCCTTACGGAGACCAAGGCTGGCATGATGGACTCAAACAACAAGGCCAAAGTCCACGCAGGATTACACAACTGCAATATTACTGCTATGTGCTGTCTGTCCGTAATCACTTTAATCCACTCCTGAATGGTGGCAAGCTAACACAGCAGTACTTAGTAGATGGTTATGTGAAAATCGAAGCTAATCGTCTAAATTATATCCGTAAACACCAAAAGGATTTAAAAGTGGAGGGTTACTGTGTACTCCAAGAACATCTACTGAAAAAATCCATAGAAAAGGGCATCCCCATTGGAAAAACTGTCATTTTGCCATCTTCGTTTGAAGGCAGTCCCAGAAACATGCAACAACGCTACCAAGATGCCATGGCTATTGTTACTAAATATGGTCGCCCTGATCTTTTCATCACCATGACCTGTAATCCGAAATGGAGTGAGATTACTAAGAATTTAGAACCATGGCAGCGTGTTGAACACAGACCTGATTTGGTGGTACGTGTCTTCAAAATTAAACTGGAAGCACTCTTACAAGACATTAACAACGGATTATTTGGAAAACTTTGCGCTATGGTTCATGTAATTGAATTTCAAAAACGTGGTCTCCCACACGCTCACATTTTGATCATTCTAGATAGCAACTCCAAATTAAGGACTGAGGTGGACGTAGACAATACAGTCTGGGCTGAAATTCCTGATGCTGCCTACTACCCTCAGCTCCATAAGATTGTTCTGCAACACATGATTCATGGTCCCTGTGGAGAACACAACCCCAATTCTCCCTGTATGGATCTTGGGAAGTGTACCAAAGGTTTCCCAAAAGATTTTCAACCATCTACTGTCATTGCAAAGGATGCCTATCCTACTTATCGCAGAAATTTGGGCCCATCGTTTCAACACCATTCGAAGATGATTGACAATTCGTGGGTAATTCCATATAATCCTTTCCTACAATTGAAATACAAGTGCCATATTAATGTTGAAGTTTGTGGTTCCATTCAGAGTGTCAAATATTTATTTAAATATATCTACCAAGGACATGATAAAGCCAATCTTGAAATTTGCCAGACTAACATCCAACATGATGAAACACACCAATTCATGGATTCAAGATATGTTAGTGCACCCGAGGCAGCTTGGTGAATATTTGCTTATCCGATGCATAAACAATCTCACAGCATCATTCGCCTTGCCGTACATCTGCCTCATTCTCAACCACTGTATTTTCATGAGAATGACTCCATTGCCAACCTCAGCCAAAAGCTCCATGGGAATTCTACACTTATGGCCTACTTCGAGCTTAATCAGAATGACCAACATGCTCATAATTATTTATATCGCCAAATTCCTGAGTACTATGTTTGGAAAGAAGGGTCTTGGGAACTTAGAAAGCGAGGGGGTGGTTCTGTTATTGGAAGAATGTATACTGTCAGTGTGAAAGATCAAGAACGCTACTATTTACAGTTGTTGTTACTGCATGTCAAAGGGGCAACCAGTTTTGAGAACATTAAAACTGTTAACGGAGTCACACATCTAACGTTCAAAGAGGCGGCATTAGCACTTGGATTACTATTCGATTATAGTCTCTGGAGAAATACCTTACTTGATGCCTGTATTCTCAACATGCCTGCACAGCTTCGTGACATGTTTGCCTATATCTGTATTTTTCGTCCTCCAGCTAATCCTTTTGAGTTGTGGAATGAATTTAAGGAACACTTTCTACAAGACTACTGCCATGCATACCACTCCAACACTCAAGAGTGTGTGAATTGTGAAGGATATGCTACGACAGATGTGCAAGATGTTCTGAAAGGTCATGCCAAAACTTATAATGATTTTAATTTACCACACCCAGTAAAGAAACCACAACTGCTCCCACACTATAATAAGGATTATGAGTTAACAACAGCTGCAGAGATGAAAGCTACTCTAAATAAGGAACAACTTTTGGCCTATAATGCTATAAGTCAAGCTTTAGAAGACACTACTTTAACACCAAAGTGCTTTTTCATCGACGGTCTGGGTGGCAGTGGAAAAACATACCTATATGTTCTACTCCTACATCAACTAAGGGGACAAGGAGACATTGTGTCACCTGCTGCCAGTACAGGAATTGCAGCTAACTTGCTACAAGGAGGACAAACAATCCATTCTCTTTATGGCATTCCAATACCAGTCAATGAAACATCTGTTTCCAGAATTAAAAAATATACAGATGCAGCCAAACATTTGAAGACTACAAAACTTTTTATTATTGATGAGTCTACAATGCTATCTAAATATGCATTGCATGTGATCGATCTACTTTTACGGGATGTCATGACAACAGATGTCTCTAAGAAAAATAAAACACCATTTGGAGGTAAAGGTATTGTTCTTGGAGGAGACTTTAGACAATGTCTTCCTGTCATCGCTCATGGAACAAGAACAGATATTGTAGAGAGCTGCATTAAATATTCACCACACCGGCAACATTTTACTCGATTGCCGCTCATCAACAACATGCGCTCCATTGATCCTGATTACAGCAGTTGGTTGCTTCAACTGGGAAATGGTAAACTCTCAAATAATTTTAACCTTGGAGATGATGTCATCGAAATTCCTCCAGACATGATCTGCACTGGTGATATCTTTGGAGACAACATTTGCATTGATGTTAATAACAACGAAAGCATCAATATTGCTGCATCACATGCCATTCTTTGCCCAAAAAATGACGACGTTGATCATGTGAACTCTAAGGTATTGTATAGCCTGAGTGGTGACTACACAGAATATACCAGTGATGATTCAATTGATGCTGATGATTCTGATGACCCTGGCCAATACCCACTGGAATTTTTTAATTCACTTACACCAACTGGAATGCCTTCACATCGGCTGAAACTTAAAATTGGCACAATTGTCATGCTCTTACGCAATCTCAACAGCAAAAAAGGTCTCTGCAATGGTACTCGGTTGATTGTCACTGCTTTACTTCCCAACATGATTCAGGCAAAAGTAATTACTGGGTCCGCAACAGGAAATGTTGTCTTCATTCCACGAATTGATTTGTGTCCATCAGAGACTGGCTTGCCTTTTAAATTAAGACGCCGACAGTTTCCTGTCAAGCCAGCATTTGCCATGACCATCAACAAATCAAGGGCAAACACTTAATAGAGTTGGTATTTTTCTACCAGAACCAGTACTTGGCAATGGTCAATTACATGTAGCATTTTCAAGAGTGAAGCAACGCTGCAATGTTAGGGTGAAAGTGGTAGATACACCTGTTCAAGGAAAATTAATCCCTGAAAGTACAAAAGTATTTACACGAAATATTGTTTATAGAAATATTTTATGTTAAAGTTAGTTTAGTTATATATATAGTCAGTTTAAAAAAAAATACAAAAAAATTAGTTTAGCCATACATATATAGCAAAAGAAAAAACAAAAAAACACAAAAAAATTAGTTTAGCTATAGATATATAGATTTCAACTACTTATATAGAAAATAGGTATATAACATACGTAGTCGTTATATACTATTAATTTATTAATTTACCTAGTTTATAATATAGATATAGCAACCAACTTGAACCCTCATTATGTAGACAATGGTAGATGTGTATCATTTAGTGATGGGCGAATCCTAAATTACTCGGAATCGCTTGACTCTAGCGAGTCCGAGCACAGGACTCGCTACTCGTTGCGAGTCTAGCGAGTCCAATGTTAATGAATGGGGAAGCGAGTAATAGCGAGTAGTGTGAGATTTACAAATCGCAGATGTGTCTCGGAAGCTTCAGCCTGAAGCAATCCTAGTTTTGTCATTTATTTGCATTGGACTCGTTTACTTTGTAAGTAATCGCTGGGAAACTCGCACAGATAAGAGAAGAGTCCTGTCTGCTCTGTGCAGCTCCAGGGTCCTAGAGCCCGCCTGCTGCCTGATGTAGCAGTGCTGAGATTGTTCTCAGTCTGCTCATTCCCTGTGTACAGACATGAATGTCTGTGCACAGAGATGATGTAGCAGTGCTGAGATTGTTCTCAGTCTGCTCATTCCCTGTGCATAGACATCTATATCTATACACAGGGGATGTAGCAGAGAGGACATCGCATTTTGGACTGCGTCGGACGGAAGAGGATTTTTTTAATTAAAGATGGAGTCTCTAATGGCTTTTTTTTTTATTTCTAATAAAAAAATTTCTCTGTGTTGTGTTTATTTTAAAACAATTTAATAGAAATTCATGGCGGTCATGTCTAATATTGGCGTGACCGCCATAAATTTCGGGCTTAGGGCCAGCTGATAATACAAAGCTGGCCCTAACCTCTATTACCCAGCGTGCCACCGCCACCAGGGCCGCTGGAAGAGCGGGGTTCAGCGCCAGAGGATGGCGCTTCAATGAACGCGCCATCTTCTGGGGCGGCTGCGGGCTGCAATTTGCAGCGGGGGGTGCCCAGAAAGCTTGGGCATCCCTGCGCTGCGGATTCCAGCCCCCAGCTGCTTAGCTGTACCTGGCTAGACATAGAAATTGCGCGGAGCCCCACGCATTTTTTTGACTCCGACTCCGAGACGACTCCGACTCCGAGACGACTCCGACTCCGAGACGACTCCGAGACGACGACGACTCCGACTCCGACTCCGAGACGACTACGACTCCGAGACGACTCCGACTCCGACTCGACTCCGAGACGACTCCGACTCCGAGACGACTCCGACTCCGAGACGACTCCGAGACGACTCCGACTCCGAGGCGACTCCGACTCCGAGACGACTCCGACTCAGACGACTCCGAGACGACTCCGACTCCGAGACGACTCCGACTCCGACTCGACTCCGAGATGACTCCGACTCCGAGACGACTCCGACTCCGAGACGACTCCGAGACGACTCCGACTCCGAGACGTCTCCGACTCCGAGACGACGACGACTCCGAGACGACGACGACTCCAACTCCGACTCCGACTCGACTCTGAGACGACTCCGACTCCGACTCCGAGACGACTCCGACTCCGAGACGACTCCGACTCCGACTCCGAGACGACTCCGACTCCGAGGCGACTCCGACTCCAAGGCGACTCCGACTCCGACTCTGAGGCGACTCCGACTCTGAGGCGACTCCGACTCTGAGGCGACTCCGACTCTGAGGCGACTCCGACTCTGAAATTCATTAAATAATAAAAAAAAAAAATGCGTGGGGCTCCGCGCAATTTCTATGTCTAGCCAGGTACAGCTAAGCAGCTGGGGGCTGGAATCCGCAGCGCAGGGATGCCCAAGCTTTCTGGGCACCCCCCGCTGCAAATTGCAGCCCGCAGCCGCCCCAGAAGATGGCGCGTTCATTGAAGCGCCATCCTCTGGCGCTGAACCCCGCTCTTCCAGCGGCCCTGGTGGCGGTGGCACGCTGGGTAATAAAGGGGTTAATACCAGCTTTGTTATACAAGCTGGTATTAAGCCCGAGATTCTTAATGTCAGGCCACGCTTGACCCAGCCACTAAGAATCTCCAATAAAGGGTTAAAAAAACACAACACAGAGAAAATTTTTTATTTGAAATAAAAAAAAAAGCCATTAGGGACTCCATCTTTAATTAAAAAAATCCTCTTCCGTCCGACGCAGTCCAAAACGCGATGTCCTCTCTGCTACATCCCCTGTGCATAGATAGATGTCTATGCACAGGGAATGAGCAGACTGAGAACAATCTCAGCACTGCTACATCAGGCAGCAGGTGGGCTCTAGGACCCTGGAGCTGCACAGAGAAGACAGCTGGACTCGGCTCGCAAAGAAACAGCAGTTACTTTGCGAGTTTCCCTGCTATCACTGGCACAGTAGCCAGTGATTACTCGCACGAGTCTAATGCAAACAATGGCAATCCTAGTTTTGTCAGCGTTTCTGACAAAACTAGGATTGATATTGATTTGCATTGGACTCGTGCGAGTAATCACTGGGAAACTCGCAGAGTACCGAGTCCTGCGAGTCCCTTACTACTCGCCGAGTAACGAGTCCTAGCGAGTAGATTCGCCCATCCCTAGTATCATTCAAATTTCTTTATTTGGTGATATCAACCCGTATCTTAAGCTCCAGCAGTAGAGCTGCTGAGAAATTTGCTTCTCTTTTTATACAGGGAGGGGTTTTTGTGAACAGCTAAGAGACGGGCGGGATGACTGTTCACACACATTTCCATCTCAAGGTGTGTTCTGTACACATAGATAGGTAAATAGATAGATAGAAAAATAGAGATTTAGCTTTCACATCAGCATTTTTCTGCTATTTGTTGAAGTTTTGGTGGAAAAAACACAATTTCTGCACTTGCTGCCTAAGGGCTGACCTACGGCACACTGTCACATCGCCATTGGACTCGGTGGCCGGTGTTCCTGCCTCGGCCGCTGGGAGGAGCCGGATTCCTTCGGCTGGTGGCACCGGTGACAGGAGGGCCTTGTCCTCATATGGAACTGCTCCCGCGACGTCTGCCTCTATCGCTGTTCCCCCTCTGGATGGTGTTGGTCGCAGAGGAGCGGGCCCTGCAGAGGTGTCTGTTAGGCGCAGCCTGCGTTCTTCTGTCAGAGGTGGCCTGGGTGGAGCCAGTCGTGCATCTCCATCTGGCCTGGATCTAGGGGCGGTCCGGATGAGGTCATCGGGCTGTGAGTTCCAGCCTATGGGAGGTAACCGCGCCCTTCAAATACATTGGAGCCTGTCTTGCAGGCCGCCAGATATAGTTTTGGTTCCCCAGTGATATAGTGTATGTTTAGTTTTGTCTCTGACCTTGGCCTGGATTTCTGACTCTGCTTCTTCCTGTCGATTTTGTACCTCAGCTGCCCTCTTGGTTTTGCCCTTGACCCTTGCCTGGATTCTCGACTCTGCTACTGCCTGGTGATTTTGTACCTTCGCTGCCCTCTCGGTTTTGACTCGGACTTCTGACTTTGTTTTTCGGGTCTTGATTTTTTCCCCTGGCGACCTTCCCTGCTCTGTTGCTCATAATAGGCAGCTACCCCCTGGGCTCCGCTATAATTCCAGATCCCTGTATAGGGGTTAAGGGTCTCGGGGTTTCTCGGGGTGCTGCCTTACCAGCAGCTCAGCTTCACAGCGGATGGTTGTCACATTATATCTGGCCATAACATTTTTATATATATAGATACTATATATAAAAAGCATTCCCTTACCTTTTTTTTTTTTCTCTCCTTTTTCCAATGGTTCTACCTGTTTTTTTTTCTTTTCTCTGAGCTGTGTCTGCTGATTGCTCCCTCAAAGCATCTGTGTCTAGCTTCTCAGTCCTGTGGAGGAACACTCCCATCATTCCAACATGCTGTACAAGCCACAAGCTGGAGTCCTCTGCATGAACACTGGAGATCAGAAGGCCTCATTCCCTGGATGTCAGCACCTGGGGGGCTCTGGCTCTGTCTGCCCAGGTGCCCAGGTATTGCCAGCGGATGCTGCCAAAGTTTTATTACCTATTTCGTTATCTTACCTTAAGAAATCTGTGTGTTTGGAGGCTTATGTAGACAGTGGCTCAGAGGGGAATTTCATAGATCTCCATGTAGCGAGAACTCTTGGTGTACCACTACTAAGGCTTAATGCCCCCATTAGAACCACTGCAGTTAATGGGACTCCCCTCATCCAGGGTGGAGTGGAATTTGTCACTGAGGAAGTGTCAATGCTGGTGGGGTCTTTACATGCTGAAAATGTGTCATTTTTTGCTATCAATAATCTATCATCTGCAGTAATCCTGGGCATGCCATGGTTACGTAAACATAACCCAGTCATAGACTGGCACTTGGGTGACATCGTGCGCTGGAGCCCAAAGTGTCAGGAAAACTGTATCTCGCTATCTGTAAACCAAGTGAAGGTCAAGACTCCTCCATTTGTACCATATGCCTTTAGAGACTTTGAGGATGTGTTTTCTATTCAGGAATCAGAGAAATTACCCCCTCACAGAAAGTATGATTGCGCCATTGATTTGATACCTGCTTCTCATCTCCCAAAGGGGAGAATATTTAACCTCTCTGGTCCAGAACGTCAGGCTATGAATGATTACATAGCAGACAGTCTGAGAAAGGGGTATATTAAACCGTCCACCTCACCAGTAGGAGCTGGTTTCTTTTTTGTGGGAAAGAAAGATGGCGGCCTCAGACCTTGCATTGATTACCGCGAATTAAACGCGATCACTGTGAAAAACCAGTATCCTCTTCCACTCATCCCTGATCTTTATAATCAGCTGTTGGGAGCCAAGTATTTCACCAAACTGGACCTCAGGGGAGCATATAACCTGGTCCGTATAAAAGAAGGCGATGAGTGGAAGACCGCGTTCAATACGCCTCTCGGCCATTTTGAGTATCTTGTAATGCCGTTCGGGTTAAGTAACGCACCTGCAGTGTTTCAGAATTTTGTCAATGATATTTTCAGAGATATCAGTGGTGTATATGTGGTCGTTTATTTGGACGACATTCTGTTTTTTTCTCCCGGTCTTTGGTCACACGTCCGACATGTCCGTACTGTACTCCAGAGACTCAGAGAGCATTCTTTATTCGCCAAATTAGAGAAATGTGTCTTCATGGAGGAAGAGATACATTTTTTGGGGTATATCATATCGGCTAACGGTTTTCGCATGGATCCTTCCAAAATTAAACCCATTAAGGAATGGGTACAACCCAAGTCTCTGAAGGCACTGCAGCGATTCCTGGGTTTCGCTAACTATTATCGTAAATTTATTAAAGGGTTTTCAGAGATAGCCAAACCTCTCACTGATTTGACACGTAAAGGGGCGGATGTGGTTAATTGGAAGCCTGAAGCCATTCATGCGTTTTCTAAGTTAAAAGGGTGTTTCTCCGCGGATCCAATATTGGTGCAGCCTGATTTGGACCGCCCCTTCATTGTAGAGGTAGATGCCTCTGAAGTTGGAGTGGGAGCGGTGCTATCACAAGGCACCGCATCTCTCACTCAACTTCGTCCGTGTGCCTTCTTTTCCCGAAAATTTTCCTCTACAGAGATGAATTATGATGTAGGTAATCGGGAATTGTTGGCAATCAAATGGGCCTTCGAGGAATGGCGCCACTTCCTCGAAGGCGCCAAACATAGGATTACCGTAATTACTGATCACAAAAATCTAACCTATTTCGAGTCAGCGAAAAGACTGAATCCTAGACAGGCTAGATGGGCCTTGTTCTTCTCCAGATTCAACTTTGTGATCACTTTCAGACCGGGTACTAAAAATGTGAGGGCTGATGCCCTGTCTCGAAGTTTTTGCCCCTTACAAGTCGAGGACGTGGAACCGACTCCCATTTTAGCCAAGGGGATTGTTGTCTCGGCTGTGTCTTTGGATCTTCTGGAAGAGATTCGTAGATCTCCAGAACAGGCCCCTGACACTACTCCTGCCCAGAAACTATTTGTCCCTACCAAATTCTGCCTCCAAGTTCTTAAGGAATCTCATGATTCAGTCCTCGCAGGGCATCCTGGTATCAATAACACCATCAGACTTGTAACCAGGAATTTGTGGTGGCCAACCATAGTAAAGGACTGTAAGGAATACGTACTGGCTTGTGAGACCTGTGCTCGCGCTAATTCTCCCCGCAACCTCCCTGCCGGGTTGCTCCAGTCCTTGCCTACCCCCGAGGGTCCTTGGACTCATATCTCCATGGATTTTATTACTGACCTGCCACTCTCAGAAGGGAAGACTTGTATCTGGGTAGTGGTAGACAGATTCAGCAAGCAGTGTCATTTTGTTCCGCTGTCCGGGTTACCTAATTCCGAGACCCTGAGCAAAGTATTCATTAATCATGTTGTGCGATTGCATAGTGTTCCTGTGAATATTGTTTCTGACAGGGGCACCCAGTTCATTTCTAAGTTTTGGAGGGCATTCTGTAAACGGATTGGAATTGACTATTCCTTTTCTTCTGCCTATCACCCTGAAACCAATGGTCAAACCGAGCGCGCTAATCAAGCTCTCGAACAGTATCTACGTTGTTATGTCTCTGAGCATCAATCTGATTGGGTGGAACATCTGCCACTAGCAGAATTTGCCATGAATAACCAGTACCAGGATTCCATCAAGACCACCCCTTTCTACTGTAATCATGGGCTGCACCCGCGCTTTTGTTCATTTTCTTCTAGGCTTTCTGACGTCCCTGGGGTAGAAAAGTCCGTAGATCAGTTAAAGACTATCTGGTCTGAAGTGAACAAAAACTTAAAGGGGGCTCAGACTAGGCAGGCGTCTTCTGCTAATAAACGGCGCTCCAAGGGTCCGGACCTGGGAGTTGGGGACAAAGTTTGGTTGTCTACGAAAAATATCAAGCTCAAAGTGCCGTCTGCCAAACTAGGTCCCAGGTTTATTGGTCCGTATGAAATAATTGACGTGATTAACCCTGTAGCCTTTCGTCTGAAGCTCCCTCAATCATTCAAACTGCCCAATGTATTCCATAAATCCCTTCTCAAATTGTACCGATCTCCGATTCGTCCTGTCCGGTCCCCTCCTCCTCCGGTCTTGGTCGGGGGTGCCGTGGAATACGAAGTTCAACGGATCCTTGATTCCTGTTTAGTGAGAGGATCCGTGCAGTATCTGGTACATTGGAAGGGCTAAGGTCCGGAGGAGAGGTCCTGGGTGCCTGCCAGTAATATCCATGCCAAGGGTTTGATCAGGAAGTTTCATCTTCTTCATCCCAATAAACCGGGTTTCGTGGGTCCGGAGGCCCCTCGTAGAGGGGGGGGGTACTGTCACATCGCCATTGGACTCGGTGGCCGGTGTTCCTGCCTCGGCCGCTGGGAGGAGCCGGATTCCTTCGGCTGGTGGCACCGGTGACAGGAGGGCCTTGTCCTCATATGGAACTGCTCCCGCGACGTCTGCCTCTGTCGCTGAGCGCCGGTGTGTTTCCCCTCTGGGTGGTGTTGGTCGCAGAGGAGCAGGCCCTGCAGAGGTGTCCGTTAGGCGCAGCCTGCGTTCTTCTGTCAGAGGTGGCCTGGGTGGAGCCAGTCGTGCATCTCCATCTGGCCTGGATCTAGGGGCGGTCCGGATGAGGTCATCGGGCTGTGAGCTCCAGCCTATGGGAGGTAACCGCGCCCTTCAAATACATTGGAGCCTGTCTTGCAGGCCGCCAGATATAGTTTTGGTTCCCCAGTGATATAGTGTATGTTTAGTTTTGTCTCTGACCTTGGCCTGGATTTCTGACTCTGCTTCTTCCTGTCGATTTTGTACCTCAGCTGCCCTCTTGGTTTTGCCCTTGACCCTTGCCTGGATTCTCGACTCTGCTACTGCCTGATGATTTTGTACCTTCGCTGCCCTCTCGGTTTTGACTCGGACTTCTGACTTTGTTTTTCGGGTCTTGATTTTTTCCCCTGGCGACCTTCCCTGTTCTGTTGCTCATAATAGGCAGCTACCCCCTGGGCTCCGCTATAATTCCAGATCCCTGTATAGGGGTTAAAGGTCTCGGGGTTTCTCGGGGTGCTGCCTTACCAGCAGCTCAGCTTCACAGCGGATGGTTGTCACACACACTTGCCGTAAGTTGCATGCAATGTATATAGAATTTGTGGTTCACTTGCGGCAGGTGCAGCACACATGGTTACGGCAGTTTCGGCCGCAAAAACCGCAGTTACCAGCGGTTTTTTAGCGACTGCATTTGGTGCAGCTGCGGAAGCCATGTTTGCCGCATTTACAGCAAGTTAACCACAAGTTCCATATACATTGCATGGGAGTTGCTGCAAGTGTGCCGCAGGTAGGCCCTTAGCTGGCAAGTGCAGACATTGTACTTTTTTCATCCCCATCTTCTGCAAATAGCAGAAAAAAGCTGATGTGAAAAGTGTCAAAGCGTTAAGAAATAGTAATAAGATAAAGTAGGGTCCCATCAGATGTAAGGCCACCTTGCCGTGGTTGGTGGGCAAACAGAAACTGGTGGATACGTAGACTATGAATATTGATATCTGAAATAAAGCTACTGAATTGATACACAATTATTAGCCAGTAGGTGTACTAAGAGCCTTACCACAGAACAATGACATTTTCAACAATTACATTCACCATACAAACATAGGTATTTGATGGATAGATATCATGTCTTAATTGCATTATTGTTAATTCTTACTAAATAAACTGTATATGGATTCTAGACAACCCGATTCTTTAGAATCGGGCCGCCAGCTAGTTATTTAATAAGCACGTAATAATGAGATATCTGTCATATATGATACAGTCTATATAGAGTCTAATGCATGGGTATAATGAGACACATGAGACATACGCTTCTTAAGCAGCTCTTGTATTGCTTCATACAAGTTAGTGCATCAACAGGATAACATAAATGTAAGTTGCAGAGTGCAAGGCAAAACAACCCAGGACATCAGAGTATTAAAGCATAGTACAAGTCTCAGGGAAAGCATTCAGAGTTCATTACTTCCCTGTCAGATATTGCTGGCACCCAGGATTCTGTGTTCATAAATGATTCCAGGCAGAATGAATCCAGGCTTCAGAGAGCAAGTCACAGACAGATTGCAGGCCTGATTCTGGAGCACAGGTTAACCAGCTGAAGTAGTTTAAAAGGGCAATTGGCAAGAAACAGGGCAGGGACATCAAAGCTGAGGACTCCATATTGTTTGAGGGCAAGAGTCAATGCACAGGACAGGAAACAAGATGGCCGACGACAAGCTGAGAACTCCATATTGGTTGAGGGCAAAAGTCATTACACATGACAGGAAACAAGATGGCCGACAAAATACACTAAATGCAAACATAACAACAGATATAGCAAAAAAGACTGAAAACCTTACATTACTCCCCCCTTAGGGACAGCCTCTGGATGGCCCCAGTCCAGGCTTTCCCGGGTACCTCCGATGGAACTGGCGGAGTAACCGAGGAGCATGGAGATTGGAGGCCGGCTCCCACGAGTTGTCCTCAGAAGAATAGCCCTGCCACTTTACCAGGTATTGCACCCCGTTTCTACGCAACCTGGAGTCCAGGATCCTTTCCACGACAAACTCCTCCTGGCCATCGATGAGTACCGGAGCAGGAGGGGAAGAAGAACGACCAGGGAATGAATTGGGAGTCACAGCCTTTAGTAGAGAAACGTGGAACACGGGGTGAATCCTCATAGATCTTGGAAGTTGAAGGCGACAGGCAACGTTGCTGACGAGCTTATTAATCTTATAGGGCCCAACGTACTTATGACCCAATTTGGATGATGGTACTCTCAATTTAAGGTTCTTAGTTGACAGCCAGACCAAATCTCCTACCTTGAAGGTTGGTGCAGGTTTACGAAACCTATCTGCCGCTTTTTTATACCTGTCCTGAGCTGATTCCAGATTCTCTTTAAGCAGATCGAGGTTCCTTTGTAGAGAGGTGATTCTGTCGGCTACAGCTGGAAGAGGTGAATCTATGGGAAGTCGAGGAAGGATGTTAGGATGATAACCCAAATTGGCATAAAAGGGTGACTGCTTGGTGGAAGCGCTCTGTGAGTTGTTATAAGAGAATTCAGCCAGTGGAAGCAAATCCACCCAGTCATCTTGTAGGTGGCAGATAAAACAGCGGAGATACTGTTCTAGGGTCTGATTAGTCCACTCGGTTTGTCCATTTGTCTGCGGATGAAAGGCAGAAGACAGGTTAACTTTGATGTCCAACGCAGCACAGAAGTGCTGCCAAAACTTTGAAGTGAATTGCACCCCTCGATCAGATACAACCTCATCCGGTACGCCATGCAGGCGAAACACATTTTGAATGATTAAGTCCGATGTGTGTTTCGCAGTGGGTAGACCAACACATGGAATGAAATGGGCTGCCTTTGTTAACCGATCCACCACCACCAGAACTGTGTTCTTTCCTTGAGAGGTTGGCAACTCCACAATGAAGTCCATAGATATGGATCCCCATGGACGGGATGGAACGGGTAGGGGTTGTAATAGACCCGTAGGCGAAGATCGTGGAGTCTTGCATCTGGCACAGACTTCGCAAGAAGTGACGTAACCTAGAACATCTCTTCTGTATGTGGGCCACCAAAAGAAGCGAGACAGGAATTCTTGAGTCTTCAGAACTCCTCTATGCCCCGCTATCTTAGAATCGTGGACGAGTTGCAGTACTCTCACCCTGACTGCTTCAGGAATATACAGGCGTTGCCCCTGAATCCACACACCGTTCTTATATACAAGACTTACTTCACAAGACGGTTGTGCCAGCCAGGGATCCGTATGGTATGCTTCCTTGATGTCGTTAAGCAAGTCTTGATTATGAAGCACTCCCAGGAACCTGGAATCAGAGATAACAGTCTTACGAGACGTGAGTGGAATTGTCTCAGTTGAGTAGAGTCTAGACAACGCATCGGCCTTTCCATTACGCGATCCTGGCCTATAGGAGATAACAAAACTGAATTGGTTTAAGAAAAGACTCCAACGAGCCTGGCGAGGAGTCAAGCACTTAGCCGATCTGATAAACTCAAGATTGCGGTGGTCAGTCAACACGATTATCTGCTGCGCAGCTCCCTGAAGGTGGTGTCTCCATTCCTTGAAGGCTGCGATGATGGCCAACAATTCTCTATTACCCACATCATAGTTCCGTTCTGCAGGAGACAACCGCCGGGAAAAGAAAGCACAGGGATGTAAGACTTCTTTCTCACCTGTCCTCTGGGAGAGGATAGCTCCGATGGCACTGTCTGAGGCATCCACCTCTATTATGAAGGCCAGTTCAGGGTTAGGATGCACCAGAATAGGTGCCGTGGTGAATTTCTCTTTCAAACGGGAAAATGCTTCTTGAGCCTGGGGGGTCCAGGTAAAAGCAGAGTTCTTGCGGGTAAGCCGTGTAATGGGAGACACAACCTCAGAAAAGTTCCTGATAAAACGCCTGTAGAAATTAGCAAACCCTATAAAGCGCTGGACCTCCTTCACATTCTTGGGGACCGGCCAGGCTTTAATGGCTTGGATCTTACCCTCATCCATACTAATTCCTCGTGATGACATTACATACCCCAGAAATTGGATCTCCGTTCGATGGAATTCGCACTTCTCCAGTTTGATATACAGATGGTGTTGTCGAAGGCGTTCTAAGACCATCTTCACATGTCTGTGATGCTCCTCTGTGGAATTAGAAAAAATCAAAATATCATCCAAATAAATGACAATGAATGTATCCAGGAGGTCCCTAAAAATGTCATTCACCAAATGTTGGAAAGTTGCTGGAGCATTACATAAACCGAACGGCATTACTAGATACTCAAAGTGTCCGTAGCGTGACCTGAAAGCTGTCTTCCATTCATCCCCAGGTCTAATGCGGACCAAGTTATAGGCCCCACGGAGATCCAACTTTGTAAAGAGTTTTGCATGCCGTACTCTCTCCAATAATTCAGGGATCAACGGTAGTGGGTAACGGTTTCTGATCGTGATTTTATTGAGCTCCCGATAGTCTATACAGGGCCTAAGAGATCCATCTTTCTTCTTCACAAAGAAGATTGGTGCACCAGCAGGAGATGAAGAGGGGCGTATGAAGCCCTTGGCTAGATGTTCGTCTATATAGTCTTTGAGAGCCTTTAGCTCAGGCCCTGCCAAAGAGTAAATCTTGCCAAAAGGTATTCCCGCACCTGGTAACAGGTCTATTGGACAGTCATATGGACGGTGAGGGGGTAGCAGGTCTGCGTTCCTTTTGTCACACACGTCAGCATACTCACGGTATATGGCTGGTAGCTCAGAGACTGATGTTGGTCCTTTAGGAATGGAGCAGACTGAAGCTTCTGGACTTATCTGTTTCTCTGGAAAGTGCAGTTCTTTAGTTTCCCAGTTAATCGTAGGATTCTGAGCCTGCAGCCACGGCAGTCCTAGAATAATAGGGAAATGAGGAGAAGAGATGAGCATAAATGACAGACTCTCTTGATGGTCATTACCCATGAGGACCTTTAAGGGCTCCGTCTCCTGATCCACTGGTCCAGAGTTTAACAGTGAGCCATCTACGGTCTCCATCTGTACAGGAGTAGCCTTCTTTACTGAACGTACTCCAAGTTTCTCAGCGAAGGAGATGTCCATAAAATTGCCGCTTGCCCCTGAATTAATCATAGCGGAGGTAGATACCCAGACAGAGTGAACCCTGAGCTTGAGGGGAATAAAGCAATGAGAATTGTTGTTCTTACAACTCAGCTGGGAAACCGCTGAAAAAACCTGAAAAACTGCTGCAGTAACACGTGCATCCGGCTCAGAGATAACAGAGTTCAAGTCTGAGTAATCAATGTCTGTATCCTCTACTCTCTCTGGGATCTGTGGTTCGGACCTGACAGAACCCCTCTCACAGCACTCGCAGTGTATGATGGCTGCAGTTGTCTTACGAGAACGACTGGGGCAGTTTATAATGAAATGTCCTGACTTACCGCAATAGAAACACAGATTTTCCTTTACTCGATGTTCCTTACGTGCATCACTGACCCGTCTCTGTAAAGAGTCCACCTGCATAGGCTCAGGTTCGGGTTCTCGTATAATCCTGCTCAAGGACTCCTTAGCTGGAGAGGGAGGAAATAAATGATTAGTGCGCTTTATCTCCGACCATCTCTCCTGTCTGCGTTCAGTAAGCCGAGCATCGATCCGAATACAGTAGTTGATAAAATCTCCTAATGCTGTAGGTGGGTCGGCACGAGCGAGTTCGTCCTTAATCACAGAGGATAATCCTTTCCGGAAAACCGACTTCTTAGCAGAGCTATCCCAAGTGGTGTCGAGAGCCCATCTCCGGAAATCCAAAGCATACTCCGCTACCGAGCGCTTACCTTGGCTTAAAGTTAACATGGCTGATTCCGCTGTAGCACCGCGGTTTGGATCATCGAATACCTGCCCCATAGCTGAAATGAAAGCATCAAGATTATTTAGACAGTCATCGTCAGTCTCAATTAGGGGGTTTGCCCATGTGAGAGCTTTGTTGGAGAGCAGCATAATTATTGTCAATACTTTAGATCGCTCAGTAAGGAACTGTGGCGCATGAGCCGCAAAAAACAGTTTGCATTGATTAATGAATCCCCTGAATTTTTCCCGTTCACCGCCAAAACGGAATGGTGGTAGCTTGGGGATTCCAATAACCGGGGTTGAAGTTGGGATGTGGACGCGTCCCTCCAGAACCTCAATCCGGGTTCGTAAGTCCTGCGTGGTTTGTCCGAACACCTGCAGATTATGATCACCGCGATCCCGCAGGCTTGCAAAGCTGGTCTTCAATGCCTGTAGGTCAGCAAGGATTGAATCCGTCACGTCGCACAGATGTTTAACGGGGTCCTCCATATTCCCAGAAGCTGCACGGCAGAGAGGCTGGAAAGGAAGAAAAGGAGCACAATAGTGTTTACCTGTGGTAACACTCCTGACTTAAAAGAAGGGAATGTGCTCACCTGGAAAGGTTGTGAGAAGCCACAACCACTATCATCACATATATCGATATCTCAGATCCACGGTCTGCAGCAGCTCTCCAATGGCAAAAGATCCAGAAATCTCTATACAGGTGGCAGCAGATGCAGCACTGTCCTAGACCCAGCAGACTCTATTATGGCTCCAGAATCTGTCATATATGATACAGTCTATATAGAGTCTAATGCATGGGTATAATGAGACACATGAGACATACGCTTCTTAAGCAGCTCTTGTATTGCTTCATACAAGTTAGTGCATCAACAGGATAACATAAATGTAAGTTGCAGAGTGCAAGGCAAAACAACCCAGGACATCAGAGTATTAAAGCATAGTACAAGTCTCAGGGAAAGCATTCAGAGTTCATTACTTCCCTGTCAGATATTGCTGGCACCCAGGATTCTGTGTTCATAAATGATTCCAGGCAGAATGAATCCAGGCTTCAGAGAGCAAGTCACAGACAGATTGCAGGCCTGATTCTGGAGCACAGGTTAACCAGCTGAAGTAGTTTAAAAGGGCAATTGGCAAGAAACAGGGCAGGGACATCAAAGCTGAGGACTCCATATTGTTTGAGGGCAAGAGTCAATGCACAGGACAGGAAACAAGATGGCCGACGACAAGCTGAGAACTCCATATTGGTTGAGGGCAAAAGTCATTACACATGACAGGAAACAAGATGGCCGACAAAATACACTAAATGCAAACATAACAACAGATATAGCAAAAAAGACTGAAAACCTTACAATATCTGTCCTGTACATCCTGTACTGATGACTTCAAATGAAAGGCCATCCTTTTAGAAACAAAAATGGCAACTCCCGCTTTTTTAGAAGTATTGTTCGAAAAGAATTGGTGGGGAGAAAGAGAGGAGCTCATCATAACATTATCTTGTGAAAGCAGATGGGTCTCCTGAAGGAAAACCACATCATGAAATTCCCTAGATAATTGCCTCCACACCAGCGATCTCTTGCCAGGGGAATTCAGACCATTGACATTAATAGAACACAATGATACACTCATAGTGAAACTGTACAATTAGCATTATGAAAATTAGATTGCAGAGGTCATATAGACATGTTAGCCAATTCAAGTTGCAGAGAAGAGCCTTAGGGGGGATAGGAAAAGGAGAAGAGGAAGGGGGGGGGGGGAAGGGAGGGAGAAAAAAACAGGTGAAACATCTGACAACCTTTAAACTTATAAAAGAAAAAATAGAAGTGAACAAAAGTCACTTATAGGGGCCGAGGACCCAGGATACCAGAAATAACTGGTAAACAACAAGGTCTTGAACACCAACAGGAAGCATCCACAGAGCAAAAGGTAATAGAATCCTCAGACGGTCTCCCACTCAGGATCCAGGCGTTTTCTGCTGGAAGGACGAGATGAGGACTTGGATTTATGTGGAGAGGACCGGTGAACTGGAGGCAAAAGTTCCCATCTCTGGAGAAATTTGGCAGCTTGTTCCGGAAGCAAACACGAAGAGATGGTTTCATCTTTACGAATCAGCAGTCTGGTAGGGAAACCCCAACGATAGGGGATCCCCTTATCACGTAGCACAGCCGTGTAAGGGGCAAAGGCCCTTCTGAGTGCCAGGGTGCCCGGGGAGAGATCTGGATAAACTGAGACATTGGCAAATTTATCAGGAAGAGCAGGATTGCCTCTCAACGCATGCAGAAAGTCCTCCTTAAGTTCGAAGAAGTGTATGCGAGCTAGAATGTCTCTGGGGACTGAAGGTCCAAGGGCTGCCGGCTTTGGGACATGATGAATGCGATCGATGATTATGTCCTTTCTGTCCACATGAGGCATAGCAGCCATAATGAAATCCTGTAGAAAGGATCTTAAGTCTGCAGGCAGGACAGCTTCCTCAACTCCTCTCAATTTGATGTTATTTCTCCTGGACCTGTTCTCCAGGTCCAGGGTTTTTGCCTGTGTCTTGGGGGCAGTTTGTTGGAGGGAATCATGTGCTTCCCAGAGTTCATTATGTGAAGTGATCAGCTCTGCTAACTTGCACTCCAGATGATCAGTCCGTATCCCCAGTTCCTCCACATCACCCTTAATATCTGCCAGCATGTTACACATATCTTCCTGAAGAGAACTGCGGAGAGAGGCCATCATATCTCTCATGACACCTTTGGTAATGGGGGCTTCAGCTTGCTCCTAAGCGAGGGAGCTGACAGGAGGCTGAGATTCCCTCCTTGCAGCACGAGCTGCGCGGGGGGATGGGGGCGCCATGTTTAGTGAATCAGCAGGCAGCCTGGCGCCAACAAAGAAGTCAGTTACCCACTTAACCTGCTCCCGTGCTGTGGGTCTGGACTTTCCCATCAACTCACCGGGGGTCCCGAAGCCACTGGAAGGAGGTTTGAAGCTGAGGGGACCTTTAGGAAGGCTGTTTAGAGCCGCTTCTGGCTTCAAGGAAGCGGAGCTCCTGCTCTATGTGACCGCCATCTTCAGCAGGCAAGCCACGCCCCCCCAGATTCTAATATTTTTGAAAGAACATAAAACTTCTATTTTTTAGTAGCTCGGTATGTAAAACTTCTATTTTTTAAGTACACTGGAATCCTAGATACAAGCGGTTTTAAGTGGTCATCCAAATACCCACTTAAATATGGGCATAGAGACAACATCCAAGAAATTATGGGGTGGAGAGGGTGAGGGAAAATCCCCTAGCGGTTTTATGTAAACAAAGAAATATTACTGTGACCGGGTGTTCAGGGATTAGATATTTTTTTCATTAAAAATACCTAGTGAAATACCTTTATCCATAAGCTTGCCCAGGGACTCCTTAAACAAAATTGTTGGATAAGAAGGTAAAACTTTATAAGTTGTGGAATCATTGAATATAGATGAACCTAGGATTTTATATAGTGCAAGAACGACACCAACACCAGCTTTGTCTGATTGTCTAACAACCAGGTCATCACGTGCCTTGATGGCTTTGAATTCTTGTGAATTCAAATTCTTTCTGTTTTTAGGAACACTTGTATTGGTTGACAGATGTAAATTTTTCAGATCTTTTTCAACTAATAGCTGAAATAAATCAAGAGCAGGTACCCTAGATTGTAATGCGTAATAGGATGACTTAATGAATTTAGTGCTTATGTCTTTATCAGATACCATTTTTTTCTCATCTCTACCCTCAAAATCATATAATGTTAACAGTGCACATTGTTCCTCATGGTTTAACTCAGCAAATTAATTTTCATTTTTAGAACATGCATGTTTCACACAAAGATATTGTGGTGTTAGTCCCAATCACATCAGAATGAAAATCTCTCTTTACAGAGGCTAGAGGCTGTCTTCACATTTGCGTTTGTGTCTGCATGCAGAGGGCATGCAGACGCAAACGCAGGAAAACACAGCCCATAATAATGTGAATGCAGCGGAGAATCTCCGCATGCGTTCACATTACTATGGTGCCCCGGCAGCCAATCAGCTGTCTCTGGGGTCGTCCGGGAGGAGGAGATCAGCGGCAGAGATCTCCTCCTCCTGGCACAGCTGATCTCTCGCCGGTGTCAGCTGGGAGATACAGCTGATCTAACAGCTGTTTAAATCTCCCGCGCTGACACCGAATAGGGTGATATCAGTGCGGGAGATATGAAACAGCTGATCGCTGCTTCAAATCTCCCGCATCGACATCACCTCTTTGGTGTCAGCGCGGGACATTTAAACAGCTGTCAGATCAGCTGTATCTCCCCGCTGACACCGGCGGGAGATCAGCGGCGGCTCTGCATGATCTCCCGGTGGCCGCCGGTGATCACAGGCGGCCACCGGGAGAGATCTCAATCAGATCCGCAGCGTTCTCCTGCGCTGTCATGTGGAGGACACTGTGGATCCATTGAAATCCATGCATTTTTTGTGCGCTTGCGGATAGAACAAGCGCCGCGAACGCACAAAAAAAATGCTGCATGCTGCGCTTGGAGTTCGGTCGGAGGGTGCATAAATTATGCGCATCCAAACGCAAATGCGGCCAAACACAGCCATACGCAGGCACATGCGTTCCCATGTTAAACATAGGAACACATGTGCACAAGCGTTTGGCTGCGTTTGGTGCGCTGCGCTCCAAACGTAAATGTGAAGGCAGCCTTACATGAGGTATTAAACAAGTTGAAGTTTTGGCTAAATACAAAATTTAGGCCTTTAGCAAAACCTCAGTTTGAATATTAGACGAAATCCTAGTAACATTGATGACTTATTTCTCAGGAATATCTCCTTTCCATTCCTTTAGCACCTCCACTCGTCTGCCTCCTCTCCTAGATCTCTTTAGTTTTTTTTGTCCTCTGTCCTGGTCAATCCATGTCAGGATCTGAGTTGCCACCTTCCTCAGAAGAGAATGACACACATTTAGGGGTATCAGGAGTGCATGGATTAGCATGGCGGTGGCCACGTTGTTTCAGGATAGGTTTGGCCGGGGTTTCAAACTTATTATTCCATGTATATATTTCATCCTCTTTGTAATCTTTAAGATCCCTCTGGAATTGTGACCTTTTGGTATTGGTAATTAATTTCGCCATATTTTCAAGATTGTCCATCATTATTTTGTTTACTTCCTTGTATTCAAAGGTGTCCACAAATTATTGAATTTTTGTTTTTAAGCCATCAATATCCTGCTTCATTTTGATAACCTGAATTCTTCATTATTTATAATAAGATCCAGAGAGCATTTTGTGAGAATGTCACATCATTTTATAAACGAGATAAGAGTGAAAAGAGCTGAGATGAGATGCTGCGCTGACCACAAAGATAAACACAGAGTTAATCACACACTCTGTTTATTTTGCCTACACGTGTTTCATGGCTCATAGGCTACTTCATCAGGCCATCAAGATATTAAAACAATCAAGGATATATATACACACACAAGATAGTGTCATACTGTTTGTATCCCGCCCTCCCACCACAGGACTGTGAAAACACCCACTTTTACTAACATGTGTAGGCAAAATAAACAGATTGTGTGATTAACTCTGTGTTTATCTTTGTGGTCAGCGTGGCATCTCATCCCAGCTCTTTTCACTCTTATCTGGATTCTTCAGTTCTCAGCTGGGAGCCTGCAGCGACCTCCTGTGTGCTTTTATTGTAGTGGATATGTCAAATTGTCCATTACCCCTATTGATCATATACCGGAAAATATACCTAGGAGATTGGAGGCGTTAAGTAAGAGAGAGACGTACTGGATTTTTTTTTTTTTTTAACCAACAAGTTTTTATTGAGATTTTCAAGTAAAACAGAGACAATTGAAGTCAATCAGCAAAGAGGCCAATAACAGTTAGGCCCAACAATTAGCAATGAAAGTAAAAGTAAAGGGGAAGGGGGTGCGGGGAGAGGTAGGAAAGAAAAGGAGGGGTGTGGGGGGGAAGGGAAGCAGAGGGGGTTGTCAAGAAAACAATTATACATGAACAGTATTGTGTACAGAAGAGACCCAAGGGTCCCACCAGTTAAGAACTCTATTCCTTTTAGATAGTGAATGAGACAGGATCAGTTCGTATTGGAAATGGGTATTGAGTTTAACCACCAAGTCCGCAAAGGAAGGAGCTACAGTTGATCTCCACTTCGCCGCAAGGCATTGCCTAGCTGCGATAAGAACATTAGTGTAAATAGGACGTATTGGAGCAGGAATGTTTTCCAGGCCAATGCCCAGTATTGCCAATTGGGGGGGAAAGGAGGTGGGAAATCCGGCCAGCTCCAGCAACAGAGACTCCACCCCCTTCCAGAAATGCCGGATCACAGGACAGCCCCACCACATATGCAGAGTATCACCAAGAACCTGACAACCCCTCCAGCAGCAGGAAGTAGTCCGAGGGGAACCCCGGGCAAAGCGTGCCAGGCGCTCAGGAGTGTGGTACCATTGCATTTGGGGTTTTTTTGACTGTTCTAAGTGAGTCACACAGGAAGAATAATGAGAAGCATGTGTCGCAGCCGTTCGCCACTCCTCACAAGAGGCAGAGAAGGACAGGACAGCCTCCCATTTCAGCATGTAAGGAAGCTTAAGATTCCCCTCGGAGCACTGTAAAGCCTTGTACATGATAGATACTCCATGGCGGGCGGAGCTCCCAGCTTTCATGAAAGCCTGTAGTCCTGGATCTATGGAGGTCAGGTCCGGAACAGGCCATACCAAAGTGGTCAGGAAGTGTTGAAGCTGTAAGTACCGATAAAAAGTGGTCTTCGGTAAGGCAAAGGTCAAAGATAGGGTGGAAAATTGCTGGAGGCGGCCAGAAAAGTCCATCAGTTCCGAAATGTACCGGATCCCCCTTTTCCTCCATTCCAGGAGAGACAGATCGGGCACCAGATGTTCAGCAGCAGTCAGAGAGACATATCGATAAAGGAAGGGAAAGTGGGATCTACCAACCTTCGCCCAAACTCCCAAAAAGGTGGACATAGCCCTAAGGGAGGTAGGTGGAGGCCGATACTTAAGTAGGTTCATCTCCAGGAGTAGGCGGGTAGAGCCCCCCGGAGACAAGTAGGATTCCATCTGCATCCATCTGGATGATGGGACATCAGACCACCAATCTCCAGCTGCCTGTAAAACAGCAGCTCTCGCATATGTTGAAATACTAGGAAGCCCCATTCCTCCCCTAGAGTAAGGAAGGAAGAGAACCCGTCTAGCAATTCGGGGGGGTCTGCCACTCCACTCAAAGCGACCCAGGGTGGCCTGTAGGGTTTTTAAAAAACTGCTTGGGAAGGTCAGAGGAAGACACCGCACTAAGTAGAGAATCTTCGGGAGAATGGACATCTTGATGGATTGCTAGGATTCAAACTAAGATAACTGCAACCCCGAAAGACCATCAATCTCCCTCCTAATAGCAGCATGTAAGGTTTCCCAGTTCCGTTTGACAATCGCTGAGATTTTAGTTCTATAAATCCCCAGATATTGGAATCCCTCCCTGGCCCAGGTGAACGGAAACAGACACTGGAGAAAGGCTTGATCAGCAGCAGGTAGATGCAGAAGGAGAAGAGTCGACTTGGCGAAATTTAATTTGTAGTACGAGGCGAGAGAGAAGTCTTCCAGAACTGAAAGAATGGCTGGGAGAGAGGTGCGTAGGTCAGTGCAAAAGAAAACCACATCGTCCGCGTATAGCCCTATCTTGTGTTCAAAGGATCCAGCTTCAACCCCTCGTATGTCCGGAGAATTACGGACAATGGAGGCGAGTGGTTCCATTATAAGGGCAAACACCAAAGGAGAAAGAGGACAGCCCTGACGGGTGCCATTGGTGATGTTAAAGGGAACCTGTCACCTGGATCTAAGCCCCTATACTATCACTACCTGTCCCTGCACCTTCCTAGCTGCTCCCTATCTATCCCTCTCTGAGCTAAATCCGCCCTATAAAACAGCAGAAAAATAACTTATAACTTACAGAAGTCCCTGAGGCTGGGGACTGAGAAGGCGGCGCCAGGCTCCATTCAGCCCCTCCTCCATGCAGCAGCACACGCCCCACTGGGCGGCGTTATTCTTTCTTCATCGCCGCCTCCTCCATTTGGAATCTGTGCTTTACACCTATCATGTTGTGGTGATGCAACCTCGATGTGTCCCCTGACTGAGACACAGCATATGGGAGATTGTATCTTCTGCTCAGTAGCAGCACACACAGGGTGAGCTGCTACTGGAGCTAAGTGCTGATTGAAATCACTGACGCCCAGGTGTGCGGGTGAATAGGAGATGATATGTGCTGCCCTGGGCTGTGGGGAGGGGGTGGAGTGTGTCAGAACAGCAGCAGGAGCTGCTGGGATTGTATGAGGTTCTACTCGGCTGTGCCCCGGTGTAACAGGCCAGACTAACCCCCCCCGACCAGAATATACTCGGGGTTAAAGTGGCCTAGGCCAGATTATACCCCTCCGTATACCACAGCAGCTGTAGATCAGGGCTCCAAGCAACACTTGGGGGCCCGAGGCAGCACAAAGTGGCCCCAGGCAGCAGAAAGTGGCCCTACGCAACATACAGGGGCCCCAGGCAGTGCTAGGGCCCCAGGCAGTGCTAGGGCCCCAGGCAGTGCTAGGGGCCCCAGGCAGTGCACAGGGCCCCAGGCAGCACAAAGTGGCCCCAAGCAGCACACAGGGGCCCCAGGCAGTACTAGGGGCCACAAGCTACACACAGGATCCCAGGCTACACACAGGGGCCCCATGCAGCATACAAGGACCCCAGGCAGTGCACGGGGCCCCAGGGAGTGCACAGGCCCCAGGCAGCACAAAGTGGCCCCAGGCAGCACAAAGTGGCCCCAGGCAGTACTAGGGGCCACAAGCTACACACAGGATCCCAGGCTACACACAGGGGCCCCATGCAGCATACAAGGACCCCAGGCAGTGCACGGGGCCCCAGGGAGTGCACGGGGCCCCAGGCAGTGCACGGGGCCCCAGGCAGCACAAAGTGGCCCCAGGCAGTACTAGGGGCCACAAGCTACACACAGGATCCCAGGCTACACACAGGGGCCCCATGCAGCATACAAGGACCCCAGGCAGTGCACGGGGCCCCAGGGAGTGCACGGGGCCCCAGGCAGTGCACGGGGCCCCAGGCAGTGCACAGGCCCCAGGCAGCACAAAGTGGCCCCAGGCAGCACAAAGTGGCCCCAGGCAACATACAGGGGCCCCAGGCAGTACCAGGGGCCCCAGGCAGCACAAAGTGACCACAGGCAATATACAGGGGCCCCAGGCAGTGGGCCACCTGGGGCCACTTTGTGCTGCCTGGGGCCCCTGTGTGCTGCCTCTGGCCTCCATGCGCTGCCTGGGACCCCTTTATACTGCCTGGGGCCCTTGTATGCTGCATGGGGCCCCTGTATGTAGCCTGGGACCCTGTGTGTAGCCTGGGGCCCCTGTATGTTGCCTGGGGCCCCTGTATGTTGCCTGGGGCCACTTTGTGCTGCCTGGGGCCACTTTGTGCTGCCTGGGGCCACTTTGTGCTGCCTGGGGCCCCGTGCACTGCCTGGGGCCCCGTGCACTCCCTGGGGCCCCGTGCACTCCCTGGGGCCCCGTGCACTGCCTGGGGTCCTTGTATGCTGCATGGGGCCCCTGTGTGTAGCCTGGGATCTTGTGTGTAGCTTGTGGCCCCTAGTACTGCCTGGGGCCCCTGTGTGCTGCTTGGGGCCACTTTGTGCTGCCTGGGGCCCTGTGCACTGCCTGGGGCCCCTAGCACTGCCTGGGGCCCTAGCACTGCCTGGGGCCCCTGTATGTTGCGTAGGGCCACTTTCTGCTGCCTGGGGCCACTTTGTGCTGCCTCGGGCCCCCATGTGTTGCTTGGAGCCCTGATCTACAGCTGCTGTGGTATACGGAGGGGTATAATCTGGCCTAGGCCACTTTAACCCTGAGTATATTCTGGTCGGGGGGGTTAGTCTGGCCTGTTACACCGGGGCACAGCCGAGTAGAACCTCATACAATCCCAGCAGCTCTTGCTGCTGTCCTGACACACTCCACCCCCTCCCCACAGCCCAGGGCAGCACATATCATCTCCTATTCACCCGCACACCTGGGGTTCAGTGATTTCAATCAGCACTTAGCTCCAGTAGCAGCTCACCCTGTGTGTGCTGCTACCAAGCAGAAGATACAATCTCCCATATGCTGTGTCTCAGTCAGGGGACACATCGAGGTCGCATCACCACAACATGATAGGTGTAAAGCAGGCAGGAGATTCCAAATGGAGGAGGCGGCGATGAAGAAAGAATAACGCCGCCCAGCGGGGCGTGTGCTGCTACATGGAGGAGAGACAGAATGGAGCCTGGCGCCGCCTTCTCAGTCCCCAGCCTCAGGGACTTCTGTAAGTTATAAGTTATTTTTCTGCAGTTTTATAGGGCGGATTTAGCTCAGAGAGGGATAGATAGGGAGCAGCTAGGAAGGTGCAGGGACAGGTAGTGATAGTGTAGGGGCTTAGATCCAGGTGACAGGTTCCCTTTAAAGCGCGAAGAGTGAGTACTGGATTTTTAAACTTGGTACACGGCGGCCGGGAGGGCTCAATGAGGTGAGTGATCTTTTTTAAGTGGGTATTTTAATATATAAACATAATTGTGCGCTTATAATATACTTACCTTTTAACACCATTAACAGTGAGGAGACCTTTTAGGCTGGTTTCACACTGCGGTCAGATCAGATCAGGTCAGGTCAGGTCAGGTTTTGTGTTTCAAAACCAGGAGGGGAACTTGCAGAGAAAAAGTATAATTGAAAGTTTGACACCTGTTCTAGGTTTTGGAGTCACTCCTGGTTTTGAAACACAAAACCTGACCTGACCTGACCTGATCTGACCGCAGTGTGAAACCAGCCTTATTGTAGTTTTAGATTTTGGAACAGAGCAGGTTCAAATCCGGAATAATATCAGCTGTGATTTTATATATTAAACTAGATGGCGGCCCGATTCTAAAGAATCGGGTAGTCTAGAATCCATATATAGTCTATTTACTAATAGTTAGGGGAGTGCGGTGAAATTAATTGTGTGTATAGAGGTGGCTCAGTGGTTAGCAGTGAGTGCGGTGGCTCAGTGGTTAGCAGTGAGTGCGGTGGCTCAGTGGTTAGCAGTGAGTGCGGTGGCTCAGTGGTTAACAGTGAGTGCGGTCAGATTGGTCAGTGCAGCAGCGTGGGCAGAGTGGGCAGCGCAGCGGCGTGGGCAGAGTGGTCAGCGCAGCGCCGTGGGCAGAGTGGTCAGCGCAGCGCCGTGGGCAGAGTGGTCAGCACACACATACATACATACACACACACACACTCCACTATAGTTAGCACCAACCCTGCGTCTTCCTCGCCGCTTGGATCCTGAGTCGACATGTCGCCACCCGCGGACGACTGAATCGAATATGGCGTCCGGGAAGTTTGGCGACACTTCTTAGACGCTATAATGATTCCAGTAGTTGGGGGGTGGCGACATGTCGACTGAGGATCCAGGCGGCTGATGCAGGGCCGGTGCTAACTATAGCGGAGTGTGTGTGTGTGTGTGTGTGTATGTGTGCGGACAAAGTGAGGGAAGTGCGGACAAAGTGACGGAAGTGAGTACATACATATATACACATACTGTACATTGTATATGGAAGGGTGAGGAGAGCGGAGGCTGGAGGGCAGAGGAGAGGGGAGGCTGGAGGACAGGGGAGGCTGGAGGACAGGGGAGGCTGGAGGGCAGAGGACAGGGGAGGCTGGAGGACAGAGGACGGGAGGCTGGGAGGCAGAGGACAGGGGAGGCTGGAGGGCAGAGGACAGGGGAGGCTGGAGGGCAGAGGACAGGGAGGCTGGAGGGCAGAGGCAGAGGGAGGCTGGAGGGCGAGAAGGGAGGCTGGAGGACGGGGAGTAGGATACAGGGGAGCTGGAGGCAGAGACAGGGAGGCTGGAGGGCAAGGATGGCTAGGGAGGCTGGAGGCAAGACAGGGAGGCTGGAGGAAGGACAGGGGAGGCTGGAGGGAGCAGGTCTAGGGAGAGCTGGAGGAGGGAGGCGAGAGCGAGTGGAGGGCAGGGGCTGAGGAGGGCGAGGCTGGAGGCAGAGCGGGAGGCTGGAGGGCAGAGCTGGAGTGGACGAGGAGAGGAGGGAGGGGAGAGACGGAGGTGGAGGAGATGGACAGAGGGGAGGCTGGAGGGAAGGGGAGGCTGGAGGCAGAGACAGGAGGCTGGAGGGCAGAGGAGGGAGCGGAGGGGAGGACAAGGGAGGCTGGAGGGCAGAGGACGGAGGGGAGGGGGGGCTGGAGGACAGGGGAGGCTGGAGGGGAGAGGACTAGGGCTAGGGAGCAGGGAGGCTGGAGGGCAGAGGACAGGGGAGGCTGCGAGGGCAGAGGACAGGGGAGGCGGAGGTGCAGGGGCAGGGGAGGCTGGAGGGGAGAGGAGGGGAGGCGAGAGGGAGGCTGAGGGAAGGGGAGGCTGGGGAGAGCGAGGCTGGAGGCAGAGGACAGGGGAGGCTGGAGGGAGAGGAGGGGAGGCTGAGGAGGGACAGGGGAGGCTGGAGGAGAGGGAGGCTGGAGGGAGAAGGCTGGAGGGGAGGGAGGCTGGAGGGAGGGGAGGCTGACAGAGGAGGCGGAGGCTGGAGGGAGAGGACAGGGGAGGCTGGAGGGAGAGACAGGGAGGCTGGAGGGGAGAGACAGGGGAGGCTGGAGGGAGAGGGGAGGCTGAGGGAGAGCGAGGGCTGGAGGGAGGGGCAGAGAGCTGGAGGGCAGAGGACAGTGGAGGCGGAGGCAGAGGAGGAGGCTGGAGGCAGAGCGAGGGTGGAGGGCAGAGGACTGGAGGAGAGAGCTGGAGGGCGAGGCGAGGCTGGAGGGAGAGCGGAGGCTGGAGGGCAGAGCGGAGGCTGGAGGGAGAGGACAGGGAGGCTGAGGGAGAGCGTGGAGGCTGGAGGGCAGAGGAGCTAGGGAGAGTGGAGGAGGAGAGGAGGCTGGAGGGGAGGCGGGAGGCGGAGGGCGAGGACAGGGGAGGCTGGAGGAGAGCGAGGAGGACAGGGAGGCTGGAGGGGAGAGGACAGGGGAGGCTGGAGGGAGAGGACAGGGGAGGCTGGAGGGAGAGGGAGGCTGGAGGGAGAGGGAGGCTGGAGGGACAGAGGAGGGCTGGAGGAGCAGGGCGAGGGGAGGGGGCTGGAGGGCAGAGGCAGTGGAGGGCTGAGGAGGAGTGAGGCAGAGGACGGGGCTGAGGGGAGGGCGGGAGGCTGAGGGAGAGCGGGAGGCTGGAGGGAGAGGAGGCTGGAGGGGAGCGGAGGCTGGAGAGGGACAGGGGAGGCTGGAGGGCAGAGCGGAGGATGGGAGGGCAGAGGCTGGAGGGAGAGGGGCTGGAGGGCAGAGCGAGGCTGGAGGGCAGAGCGGAGGCTGGGGAGCGGAGGCTGGAGGGAGAGGCGGAGGCTGGAGGGAGGACAGGGAGAGGCTGGAGGCAGAGGACAGGGGAGGCTGGAGGGCAGAGACGGGGAGGCTGGAGGGCAGAGGCGAGGCTGGAGGGCAGAGGACGGGGAGGTGGAGGGCAGAGCGAGGCTGGAGGGGAGGACAGGGGAGGCTGGAGGGGAGGGGCGGAGGCTGGAGGGCAGAGGACAGGGGAGGCTGGAGCTGGAGGGAGAGCGGAGGTGGAGGGAGAGGAAGGGGAGGCTGGGGGGAGGGAGGGCTGGAGGGAGGGGAGGCTGGAGGAGAGCGGAGGTGGAGGGCAGAGGAGGCAGGGAGGTGGAGGGCGAGGAAGGGGAGGTGGAGGGCAGACGGGCTGGAGGGAGAGGGGAGGCAGAGGAGTGGAGGGGGCGAGGCTGGAGGAGGCGAGGCTGGAGGGAGAGCGGAGGGGAGGAGGGACAGGGAGGCTGGAGGGCAGAGCGTAGCTGGAGGGGAGAGGACAGGGGAGGCTGGAGGGGAGAGGGAGGTGGAGGGGAGCAGGGGGGAGGAGGGCGGGAGGGAGGCGAGGGGAGGGACGAGGGAGGCTGGAGGAGCAGGGACAGGAGGCTGGAGGGGAGAGGGACAGGGGAGGCTGGAGGGGAGGGCAGGGAGAGTGGAGGGCAGAGGCAGGGGAGGCTGGAGGGCTAGGGCGAGAGGCTGGAGGTGACGAGCGAGGCTGGAGGGCAGAGGGAGGCTGGAGGGAGAGGCAGGAGGGCTGAGGGCTGAGGGCAGAGGGGCGAGGCAGGGGAGGCTGGAGGGGAGAGCGGAGGCTGGAGGGAGAGCGGAGGCTGGAGGGGAGCGGAGGCTGGAGGGCAGAGCGGAGGCAGGAGGCAGAGGGAGGCTGGAGGGCAGAGCGGAGCAGGAGGAGAGCTGGAGGTGAGGCAGGAGGCAGAGGGAGGCTGGAGGGGAGAGGCGGAGGCTGGAGGGAGAGCGAGGCTGGAAGGGAGGCGGAGGCTGAGAGGGCAGAGGCGGAGGCTGGAGGGAGGAAGCGGAGGCTGGAGGGGAGAGACAGGGGAGGCTGGAGGGAGAGCGGAGGCTGGAGGGAGAGCGGAGGCTGGAGGGCGAGAGCGGAGGCTGGAGGAGGCAGAGGGAGGCTAGAGTGGAGGCTGGAGGGGCAGAGGCTGGAGGGGAGAGCGGAGGCTGGAGGGGAGAGCGGAGGCTGGAGGGGCAGAGGCTGGAGGGCAGAGGCTGGAGGGGCAGAGGGGAAGAGGCTGGAGGGGCAGAGGGGAAGAGGCTGGAGGGGCAGAGGGGAAGAGGCTGGAGGGGCAGAGGCTGGAGGGGCAGAGGCTGGAGGGGCAGAGGGGAAGAGGCTGGAGGGGAAGAGGCTGGAGGGGCAGAGGGGAAGCAGGAGAAATGTGCTGTGCGGCTGAAAGGGTATTTGCCCCAAGCAAGATGGCGGGCGCGACCTGAGGGGGCGTAATTGTGGGCGGGAACTGGGCGGGGACTGTGGGCGGGAACTAAAGAATGATTGCGGCCGCCATCTTGGTTGAGGCATTTTGCGGGGAAGATGCCGGCTAAGAGGAAGCAGGACGTGGAGCTCCCGGCCGGAGTAAGAAGAGGTCGGGATCGGAGGGAAGACGTCTGGATGACCCAGAGGACGGGACGATCGAGGAAGACGGGGTGGTATGTATGAACTACGGGTGGACGCTGACAGTGTGTGTGTGTGTGTGTGTGTGTGTGTGTGTGTTTGTGTGGGTGTGTGAGTGTGTGAGTGTGTATGTGTGATGTGGTTGGGATGGTGTGTGTGTGTTTGGGAGGACTGTAGTGAGAGGCTGTGTGTGTGTGTGTGTTTGATGAGACAGTAGTGCGGGGTAGCCGCGCGGAACGTTTAAACGCCGGTGCCTGTAGCTGCATGGAAAGTTCCGCGCGGCTACCCGCACTGTGACGTCAGCAGCATGGTCGGAGGCCGTCACGGAAGTAACCCTTCGGGTTCTCCGGAAGTGGCCTTCAGCTTTTATATAATAGATTTTATTGATTTTTTTATTATCATGAAGAGGAGATAGACTTTTTTTTAATAATTAGGATACAGTGTTCCCTTTCTTATGTGTTTTTTTCCCTCTCCTATTTGGTATACACCTAGATGACTAATGAAATAGAAAATGTTTGATTAGAGTGAACTAGAGTTGTGAGATCTTGGCTAAAAAGAGCTCCTTATCTGCTAAACACTAGATGGCTTGGTGGGTTACTGCATGTGTTTGAGGCATAATGGGTTATTTTAGATTGATGACATAGTAGGTTCAAATCCTGGATGAACCTTATATATAAAAAAAGTTTTGTGTTTTATAATTATCAATTTAATGTATTACATATATGTGATTTGATGTTATATAAACTTCTGGTATGTTTTGAATGTATTTTAATTGATTTAATCTGTGTTTTTGCTTAGTAAAAGTGGGCGTTTTCACAGGAAGTCCTGTGGTAGGAGGGCGGGATACAAACAGTATGACATTATCTCGTGTGTGTGTATATATATCCTTGATTGTTTTAAGATCTTGATGCCCTGATGAAGTGGCCTATGAGCCATGAAACACGTGTAGGCAAAATAAACAGAGTGTGTGATTAACTCTGTGTTTATCTTTGTGGTCAGCGTGGCATCTCATCCCAGCTCTTTTCACTCTTATCTGGATTCTTCAGTTCTCAGCTGGGAGCCTGCAGCGACCTCCTGTGTGCTTTTATTGTAGTTGTGACACTCACAACTACATCAGGTGAGTTTAACCATTTGGGGTCTGAGGGACCTGTATAATAGAGGTACTACTCTATGTGCGCTTCCTTTCTCTTTTAATTTACATCATTTTATAGAAAAATCATCTGAAAATATATAATTGGGTGCTTTACTTTCCTGATTGTGTAAAACCATACACATAGGGTACCGTTACACGTAGCAACATTGCATGCAATTTCACTTGCAACTTACTGGTTGCAGTGAAATCATGGACACATTGTTACATTTGTACATGGCAACAAAATGGAACAATGTGTCCATGATTTCACTGCAACCAGTAAGTTGCAAGTGAAATTGCATGCAATATTGCGATGTGTAAAGGTACCCTAATGGGGATGTCACACACGTCAATATATCGCACATGCGATCAAAATTTTGCATTGCACCAACGACGCTCAATCCACATCGCAGCGTATGACAGCACGCTCCAACCAGCGATCAGTCGCGTGATCGCAGGTTGCACGGTTTAGATCCAGACCTAAAACCTAGCGACGATCGTTCATTGTCTTTTGCACATCGACGCATGTGACATCTGTGTAATGACCGGTTTGATGATCGCGTGCAATGCAGCTAATCTTGTCAGACTGCCAGAATTGGTCGCAGCATCGCACTTGCGATCGTTCCAGCGTCTGATCGGACAGTCGCTTGGAAGAAAGTCTTCCCGTCTGACTGCTCTGTTGCGATCATTGTACATCGCTTGGACAATCTAATAAAATTACATCGATCGTACGATTGCACAATATATTGACGTGTGTGACGTCCCCATAAGGATACCGTTACACACGGCAATAATACTAGGCAATTTCACTGGCAATTTGCTGGTTGCAGTGAAATCAGTGACACATTGTTCTATTTTGTTGCCGTGTACAAATGGAACAATGTGTCCATGATTTCACTGCAACCAGCAAATTGCCAGTGAAATTGCATGCAATGTTGCCGCATGTGACATTACCTTCAATCACCTGACAGTCACAAGATCTATTTTATTTTTTATGGCTGCTTTACACGGCACGATATCGTTGTCCAACAACGATAAAAAGTCACGTGGTTCGGGGTGTTGACGCCGATATCGTTCGTGCGTTGTGTGGTGTAAATGAGCAATGCGATGCAAGAACGATGCCAAAACGATATCGTTGGGGAATTGTGCAGGCTCTCCAACTGGCCGATATTGGATGGACGATCTGGCAGGATCGTGCTGTGTGACAGCGCAACTACGATCTTGGGCACAACTTCCCCTATTCACTACAATGTTAATTGGTCGTTCCTGAGTTGATGAGACACAGTGTGCAAGAGGGGAGTACAATATCGTACTTGCGTTGCCTGCCGATATCACACTGTGTAACATCTTCTATGCGATCTTGGAAAAACGCCAAAAACGTGCGCGCTCCCGTGAAGTTGTATACAATATCGAAACGATATTGGGACGTGTAAAGTGACCATTACTTTGACAGACACTGACAGACAATACTCCAAACAAAACAATTTCAGTTATCACAAACTATGATATTGTGTAAAACTATACACTTCCTTTACAGCCCACATTTATTTGCAGCCCTCGCCCGCTTGGCATAGCCAACATGGTTTCAGCATTCCCTTTGGCTATGTGCCGACACAACTTTTAAGGTGTGGAAATTTTCTGCAGCAAAAACGCTGCTAAACTGCACCCTGCACCAGAAAAATGCATCAAATACGCAATGCGTTTTTGCTGCATATTTGGTGCAGATTTTCATCTTGCAGATTTTTTATCACTATTGTCAATGGCAGAAACAGTAGAAAAACATTGCTAATACACACCAAGAATTGACATGCTCATTTTTTCTCTGCACCAAAAAAAAGCTGCAAATCTGCCAGGATGAAAAAAGCATCATTGGCACAGCACTTCAGAATTGTTGTAGACTTTGCTGGTAAGGATAAACATACATTTTTGTGACAAAACACGTCAAAAAACGCATAGCACATATGACAAGAAATCCTCGCATATTGACTGGCTGTTTAACAGCTGCGAAACATACGGACCGGTGATTCAAGCATCTGTGATACTCTGCCGAGAAACAAGTATGCTCAAGCACTTCAATGCTCAATTGAGTATCAGGTGGTGCTAAGCATACTTGCTCATCACTACTGCAGATAAGAGTCATTCAACAACACATCAGCAAAAAGTACAGTAATTTCCCAAGCATTACTATTGTGGTTTCTGTTAATATTATGCCAATCTCAAATGGGTCTATAATACCCTGAGAGTCTGTAATTAAAATGCAGACAGCAATTGTGAATGAATGGAGCCTCTTTATTTTATAAAATTAACAAAAACATACGGTATTTGTTCTTTTTAAAATTTAGGACAATGGAGATTTATGTCTTCAAAGTGCATGGTGTAAGAGCAACTGCTGCCACAGGGACAGTGGAGTGAGCCTTCCTAGATGTGCACCTAAGGCAGCAGAAACTCAAAAATGTTCCGCTTTGGTGAGTACTGACAAATTGCTATTGGACTAGTTTTTCAATCACACATGTTCAGCTAGCTTCACATGTAGCAGTAAGCATACGGTTGGCATACTTCAAGGCACAGATGTGATCTGGCTGCATACTGACAGGCGAAGTGGCTGTCATATACAGTAGATAGAGAACATAGTGAAACCAACATAGGAATGAGCAGAGTAACAGGTACAGTCCAGCCAGGAAAAACATTTATAAAGTCTTTCTTTTTATTAGAAACCCATTAAAAGAAAATGGAATACATTACCAATATTAAAACCCATGGAGACCTTAGGGTACCATTACACGTCGCAACATTGCATGCAATTTCACTGGCAATTTGCTGGTTGCAGTGAAATCATGGACACATTGTTCTATTTTGTGGCCGTGTACAAATGTAACAATGTGTACATGATTTCACTGCAACCAGCAAATAGTAAGTGAAATTGCATGCAATGTTGCGACGTGTAACGGTACCCTTACATATTTCAGGCTTCTCTCATTGCTGTGCTGCACCACCTGGACGGCGCTCCCTCCAGTTTCATCTGTGACAGCAGGACAAGTTATTACAAGCGTGGAGAGCTTCCATTCCTCTTCATTTGAAACCAATGTAAATTGAACAAGAGAATGAAATCTAAGGGACTGAACATCCTTCTTGCAAAAGTTTATTGATCCAGCATACACAGAAAAATTAAAGAAATGTTTTGGCCCCTTTAAGGTCATTCTCAAGCCATTAAAAAGTGTACACTTTTAGTGTGTGGCCTTATGGGGGCAGAAACGTTGCTTTGGATTTCATTCTCTTGGACTGCCTTGCAACTAGATAGAGGCTTGCACTAAGTAGCACAGACAGAGGAGTGGTGCATGAAAAATAACTTGTACATGTAATGTAAATTGAATGTTATAGTTAAAGAGGTTTTCCCATTGTCTTACACAGATCAAAAATGTCACTTTTAGGCTGCAAAACACACTAGGGTATGAAAAATCTGACAGTTTTTCATCAAGGAGTGCGGGACTAGTGGCATCCATTTTTTGATCCATGTGGCATGCCAGTGCAATGTGATTGTGTGTTTTTACAGAAACTCCTGAGTCAGAGCAAACACTAATGTGTATGGCAACCAAGCGCAATCACTGTCCAGATTGTGGACATGCAGTCTGACTACAACAGCCAATCACAGAGGCTTCCACAGAGTGTGAGCATCTGTGATCGGCTGTTGTCGGTCAGCTCAGCGAATATGCATGAAGTTTAATGGTATCAATAGCGGGTCAGGCTACCTCCTGCTCAAACCAATGGTTCTCATACAGGTCAGGTCAAATCATAACAATAGCATAGATAAAAAGAGAAGTTAATATATAACTTTTAATAAACTCAAATGTTAAAAAGACCTAGTTGTCTAGACTAACAAAAACAGAAAGTCGTGCAAAAGTGACAGTGCAAAAAACTGTGTATTGCTGTGAGTAGTCCCCTTTACTCTTTACCAAGGGGTTAATAGAGTCAAATCCAGATTCCGTCCATATACCTAGGAATACTGGCTTATGTCTCTAGTCGTGTTAACCTACCTACAGGAAGTGCAATATCAAAGTTCATACACTCCCCTCATGGTACACAGACCACATGTAAAAAAAAACAAAGTATACACTCCAAATCGGAGAAATCTCACCCAGTTACTCCACCGCTTCAAATGAAGTGAGTCCACATAGACTTGGATCAACCTTTCATTGATGTTGTCCAGGCTGCTCAGGACTCAGTACTTTATAGTCACCACCATGTCATCTGATGCGTTCCATCTGATGCGAGAGTAAGGGACTCTCCTTTGTCCCTACAACGGACTTCAACAGTTTCGAAATGGTCAAAGATCTGAATCTATTCGCCCGAAAATTCAGGTGGCGAAAGCATTTTGTCAAACAGGACAAGAACATCAGCAAACAACTGGGTGTTCCAGATGAACTTCTGGAGGATGTAAGGCTCTTGTTTAATTTGGGGGAGACTGACCGTAACCTGGAGGACAAAGGCCCGTTCACAAGCCTTCGTGAAGTGAGCACACATATGCCGCCTCTGACTGGGGATGTAAGTTAAGTTGACATTTTTGTCAACCTGGTCTCAAATGAGATGCGGAACTTGCAAACCTGGAAAGGGAGCTATAACCTAACCAACGACGAGATGTCCAGTATCCTCAGTTTAGAGAAAGACCTGTCCATCACCATTAAACCATCTGATAAAGGTGGAAACGTGGTTGTAATGGACACTGAGGCATACAAGGTTATGTGCAACAACATCTTAAGGGATCGTGACAGCTATGCCATATTAACATCTAGCCCTATCCAGGAACACAGGAGGGAACTGAAAGTCCTTCTAGACTGGGGGCTCAATGAAGGCCTCTTGGATCGCAAGGAATTTGACTTCCTTCTTCAAAAACACCCAGTGATGGCAGCATTTTATTGTCGGCCTAAGATCCACAAGGGTGTCTCTCCACTAAAAGGCAGAACAATCGTGTCGGGTATTGACAGTATTACACAGAACCTAGGTATATATGTCGACGGGATCCTAAGACCACACGTGACCTCCCTCAACTCCTATCTGAAGGATACTACAGACCTCCTAAAGAAAATTGAAGACGTGACTTTGGAGGAAGACATGCTCCTCTGTAGTATAGATGTGGAGGCTCTGTACTCCTCGGTCCCCCATGACAAGGGGATTGAAGCAGTGAAGTATTTCCTCAACAGCAGGGGCTCGCAGTGTGAGAAAAACAATGAGTTTGTGATTAAGCTTCTGGATTTCTGTCTAACTAGGAACACCTTCACGTTTGGCGGTAAGTACTTCCACCAGCTCAGGGGCACTGCAATGGGGAGTTCTATGGCCCCATCTTATGCAAATCTGCTCCTGGGCTGGTGGGATGAAACCGTGGTCTTTGGGGACCACCCACAGATTGATACCGAGAAGATCATTCTGTGTCCTAGGTTCATAGACGATGTCTTTCTAGTGTGGAGAGGGACTGAAGAGGACTTTGATGGTATGGTGGAAGCACTTAACCATAACACCATTGGCCTACACTTCACCTCGGAGGTTAGTAAGAAAAAACTTCCGTTCCTTGATATCCTGATTGAAAGGACAGGACAAGGAAACATTAGAACGAGTACTTTCAGGAAGGAAACGGCTACAAACTCGTTACTGAGGTGGGGGAGTGGCCACCCTAGGAGCCATAAAAAAGGTATACCGAAGAGCCAGATGATCCGCATGAGAAGAAATTGCTCACATGAAGAGCAATTTAAGACTCAGGGCTACAGATCTGAAGATGAGGCTCAAGGAAAGGGGATAGCCTAGTAGGGTGGTAAAGAAGGCCTGGAAGGAGGTGAAAGACCTCGATAGGTCAAAATTGCTTGTGACCAAAACAGCACCATCTGATAAAGAGGATGGAGACGAGGTACGCCTGATTGCGACCTACACCAGCGGGGCGGAGGACGTAAGGGGCATTCTTGCCAGACACTGGCCTATCCTGAAAATGGACCCGGATCTTAGTCCATTCCTCCCAGCCACACCAAGAGTGACCTATCGAAAGGCAAAGTCCCTCAAGGATAGGCTGGTACACAGTCACTTAACAACCCCGGGTACATGGCTCAAAACTAATCTTAAGGGCTGTTTCAGGTGTGGGAACTGTAGCGAATGTGAATCCATAGACACTACCAAGAGCTTTATCAGCAAAGGTGATGGAAGAACCTGTTACATCAGGTCTTTCATCAATTGTAAGACACGAGGGGTGGTTTACAGAGTTCAGTGCCCATGCAACCTGTAGTATGTGGGGAAGACAAGGAGAGAGCTGAGGAGGAGGGTGTGGGAACACAAAAGGGATATCAAGAAACACTATGATACCCCTATCGCCAGGCATGTTAATGCGGTACATGGCGGTGATGAGAACTGTGTCAAGTTCATAGGTATAGACCACATACTACCCCCCCCCCCAGCTCGAGGTGGAGACTGGGATTCAAAGATCCTGAGAAAAGAGTGCTTCTGGATTTACACCTTGAATACTGTGGCGCCCCTAGGACTGAATGAAACCCTGTCTTTTTCTCCTTTCCTGTGAAGCTGACACAATAGGGATGGATAGGAGGGAGAGCCGACGTTGAGTGGGGGCGCCAGGTTTCAGGGTGCCGACCTCCGCTGGCAGGTAGGGTTAGGGGGTGAGCAAGGAAGAGATGTACAGTTTCTTCAGGCTTATCTGTTACCCCAAATATTGTTCTTATCCCTTCTTTCCCCATACTGCCCCACTCTATGAATGATGGGGAATCCTGTGCCCTGGCTGGTGTGGGATGCCCATATGAATACCTAAAACCATGTTGGAGGTCTGATGTGACCAAAAGTCCCCATTTTCCACCCTTCGGTCAAAATGCAATCTCTGTATATATGGATGAGTGGATTTCTGCCCCTAGAACTGCTGGCAGCGATACAGCAGATGTGGGAGGGGCTCACACACTTTGCTGGGATGTTCTGAGCCACTGTGATCCGCCTCCGGCTCTGACAGAGCTGTGAAGGTGTGCCTTTGGCTCCAACAGAAAGCAGGAAGTGTCAGGTGGAACGAATATGCGTTCCACAGGCAGCCAGGACCGGAAGTGACATGTTGCAATGCCGCTGGCGTCACTTCCTGTCATGTGACAAGCTATGTGCCTGATCAGGAAGTGCTATAAAAGGCACTTCTGGCCAGCGGCGGCTTGATCCAGGCTGATGATCCTTGTGGGGCCAGACTGGGTAAGTGTACATTCCCTGAGACCCTGCATGGGACTAGACTACATGATAGTAAGACTGTGTGGATTTGTATGGGGCAGGAATGGAGGTATTGCAATCAATATTCTCTGTCTTCTTGCAGACATCATAGCCATCATCTACATAAGGGTGGGTGTATCCTATGATTACCAACCCTGATGTGTGTACTATGACTCCCCTGATGAAGAGGGATCTGAAACGTGTCGGGAGGAACTCATCAGATGACATGGTGACGACTATAAAGTACTGAGCCCTGAGCAGCCTGGACAACATCAATGAAAGGTTGATCCAAGTCTATGTGGACTCACTTCATGTGAAGCGGTGGAGTAACTGGGTGAGATCGCTCCGATTTGGAGTGGATACTTTGTTTTTTTTTCCACCTATACATGTGGTCTGTGTCCCATGAGGGGAGTGTATGAACTTTGATATTGCACTTCCTGAAGGTAGGCAGACACGACTAGAGACATAAGCCAGTATTCCTAGGTATATGGACGGAATCTGGATTTGACTCTGTTAACCCCTTGGTAAAGATTAAAAAGGGATTATCACAGCAATATCACGTTTTTTTGCACTGTCACTTATGCACGACTTTCTTTTTTTGTTGTCTAGACAACTGTCTTTTTTAAACTTTTAATTCATTTATAAAAGTTATATTTTAACTTCCAGGGGCGGACCAGACTAGTTGAGCCCTGGTGCAAGAATTTTCGGGCCCCGCCCCCCGTCTCGGAACTCAGTGCCAGAACAGTGCCGCGGTGTGCAGCACAGCCAGCGGCATAGCAAATGTTGTGGCCGCCCGGGGCGTTCGAAAATCTGCTGCCCCTTTGGTTGTTGATAATCTGGAAGTGTACATAGTACTACATCGTCTGCCCTATATACAAGAATATAAACTCTGTATAAAACAAGAGAAGGGGTGCAAATTGCCACCTGGCCAAACCCCAGTGTATGGCCAAGCGGGAGTCAAAGAGGGCCGGGCCGAAGCAATTTTCACGCCATATGTGGAGTTCAAATGTAATATAAATGCAAAAAAACTTATTCTTATATTATGTCACAATACGGGAATCTGAGGATCTTCTATTTGGAGGTCAGGGCTCTCTGATACCATGTTGCTGCCTGTCTCGCTGTCATCCTTTTGACACTGCAGTGTGATGGACAAGAGAGCATTAACTGGTTAATAACACAAGTCATGGAGTGTGTGACTGGAGCCATAAACCCTCCCCATACCAGTAGGATTACTATATGGATTTTAGTATTAGGGTACGGACACATGGTTGAAACCCCTTATGAGTGCAATGTGTGATTTCCTCGCATTGCAATTAATCTCTGAGAGCGATGGTGAGTGTCGGACACGCTTCTTCTATCCAGATTCAGGATGAGGAAAAAGTTGCAACATTCTGCGACAGTCTGCGATTCCCGTGCCGAGATCACCAATGCAAGTCTACGGGTACGACAAAATCACGGACCGCACACAAACCATCCGAGAGGCATCTGTTGTTTCACGGATACATTATCATTGTGTAGCTGAGACAACTGTAAAATGTTCCTGTAAATGATTCTACAGTAATAGCTGCTGAGGAAAGAACAGATTGATTGCACACGGATGTGATCTGAGAAAAATGTCGGACACTCGCACAGCAGTTGCCAAACGGACCAAAAAACAGATGTCACTCGTCCGACTCTCCTGGATGGGAAACAGACCGATTTTAAGGTGGCGGGAGACAGTGTACCACCATGTCCCCAGCTCCGTGCTGTGCACAGACAGTGTACGGTACACTGTCTGTATACAGCACGGAGCTGAGGACATGGTGGTACACTGTGCACAGCACGGAGCTGGGGACATGGTGGTACACTGTGCACAGCACGGAGCTGGGAACATGGTGGTACACTGTGCACAGCACGGAGCTGGGGACATGGTGGTACACTGTGCACAGCACGGAGCTGGGGACATGGTGGTACACTGTGCACAGCACGGAGCTGGGGACATGGTGGTACACTGTGCACAGCACGGAGCTGGGGACATGGTGGTACACTGTGCACAGCACGGAGCTGGGAACATGGTGGTACACTGTGCACAGCACGGAGCTGGGAACATGGTGGTACACTGTGCACAGCACGGAGCTGGGGACTTGGTGGTACACTGTCTGTGAACTACAACTCCCAGCACCCAACACACTACCCAGAAACCATACAATAACTCCCGAACAGGTAGGAGAACTACAATTCCCAGCATGCCACACCCTGCCAACACAGGAAGGTGGAGGCTGCTGCATGGAGGCAGAGACACCCTGTACAGCCGCCATTATCACCACACACTGCCCCACTCCTCCTGCCCCCCCATCCTCCTCTGTCCCTCCTGCTGCCCCCCCTGTCCTCTTCTCCTGTCCCCCTGTTCCTGTCCTTCTGCCCCCCTGTCCTCTTCTCCTGTCCCCTGTTCCTGTCCTTCTGCCCCCCTGTCCTCTTCTCCTGTCCCCCTGTTCCTGTCCTTCTGCCCCCCCTGTCCTCTTCTCCTATCTCCCTGTCCTCGTCTCCTGTCCCCCTGTCCTCTTCACCTCTGTATGCTGTATATAGCATATGGCCCATATGCAGACATATATATATATACACACACACACACACACACATCTTCTCCCACAGATATAATCCCTCTTATTCAGTCTCTCCCCCCCATGTGTACCGTCTCTCCCACTCCATGCATACCTTTTCCCCCTGTGCAGGCTCTCCCACCCTGTGCCTGTCACCCCATGCACTCTCACCCCTCCTGTCTATGTCTCCACCTGTGTGCAGTCTCTCTCCCTCTGTTCACTCTCCCCCCTGCACCCTTTTCCCCCCTGTGCGCTGTGTCTCCCCGATGCGTGCTGTGCACTTATCCCGTGACAGGAGGGGGCCCCTGTGTGATGTGCCCCTGACCTGACAGGGGGGGCCCCTGTGTGATGTTCCCCTGACCTGACAGGGGGGGCCCCTGTGTGATGTGCCCTGACCTGACAGGGGGGGCCCCTGTGTGATGTGCACCTGACCTGACAGGGGGGGGCCCCTGTGTGATGTGCACCTGACCTGACAGGGGGGGGCCCCTGTGTGATGTGCACCTGACCTGACAGGGGGGGGCCCCTGTGTGATTTGCACCTGACCTGACAGGGGGGGGCCCCTGTGTGATGTGCACCTGACCTGACAAGGGGGGCCCCTGTGTGATGTGCACCTGACCTGACAGGGGGGGGCCCCTGTGTGATGTGCACCTGACCTGACAGGGGGGGGCCCCTGTGTGATGTGCACCTGACCTGACAGGGGGGGGCCCCTGTGTGATGTGCACCTGACCTGACAGGGGGGGGGGCCTGTGTGATGTGCACCTGACCTGACAGGGGGGGGCCCCTGTGTGATGTGCACCTGACCTGACAGGGGGGGCCCTGTGTGATGTGCCCCTTGCTATGGTCCTCTTAGTGCCGTTTTCCACCCTTTTTCTCTCCCTCCTAATCTGAGCCGAGCAGCAGCAGCTGATTTCTGACTCTGTCTCCTGCATCATTGCTGTGCAGGAAGAAGAGATCTGCTGCTGACGCTCGGCTCAGATTAACAGGGAAAGGATGGGGGCAGTGTTCAGGAGCCCCTGCAAGGGGAGAACATATACAGAGCTACCAGAGGGGCCTACCTTCCAGACCAGGGCCCCGGGTGGCGAGTGCTGACGACTGGAGCACATGGAGGGTGAGTGATCTTCCTGCTCCTGCTCCACTGTAGACCGCAATAGAAGAAGAATGGAGGAGGCGGAGCAGGGGCGCTTTTCTATGCGTTCCAACTGTGGAAAGCACAAAGGAAGCAGAAATGACGGGCCGGAAGCGGGGGCGGAGCGAGGGCTCACTGGGCTGGCGGCTAGCCGGCCACTGGTTTTAAAGTAGCCACCGTACCGCGCTGCCGGTACGATAACAATACCGGGTGGGCCCCCGACGCCGGCCCTGGACAGAATAGTGCCGCGGGTGTGACACCTGACAGCACCACCCTCCCCCCCCAAGAACTCAGTGCCAGAGCAGTGCTGTGGGTGTGACAGAGGAACGGAACTGCCGCTGGAGCCCCAGGGGCCCCCTAGCTTGTCGGGGCCCTGGTGCAGCTGCACCAGCTGCACCACGGTAGTTCCGCCCCTGTTAACTTCTCTTTTTATCTATGCTATTGTTATGAAGTTTAATGGGCAGCCCTGGAAGCAGCAGCAGGAGACTGGTCAGCTAGATCTAGCTATTCCTACCATCTTTCTATCTATCCTATCTATCTTTCTATTTTATTCAATCTATCTATGCAGTGTGTCTACTTTTTTCAACTTTATACAGCATGGGAAAGACCATGTTAAAAATGCATTGCACACGGACACCAGGCAAATGTCACACTGATGTTAGCTGAGAAAAAAACACACAATCACAGTGCACTGGCATGGGAAAGATCATGCTAAAAACGCTGTCGGTGTGTTGTCACTGTGCTGTCAGTGTGCTGTGCAATTTTTTATTGCACCCATTAACTGGCATTGGTGAGTCTCGCAGGAGACTCGAATCCAGTGGCAGCATGCTGTTACTTCTTTCTCATCCAGGATCTGGATGTGAAAAAAGCTGAACACAAATGTTCATCTGCTTTCACTCATTCATTAAAGGAACCTGACCCCAAAAAATCACCCCCAGCGTATCTATAGCTGTCCCTGCACCTTCCTAATGGTATTCTACCTATCCCTATGACCTAAATGAGTATTTTCAAAGTTTAAAAAAGTGTTTTTCATCCTTGCATAACTGCGGCTTCTGTTCCCCTCATAAGTCGCAAAAGGCGTTCCCTGAGATTGAGTCTCGCCGCCTCTGCCGCTTGTATTCATGCCCCAATGGGCGTGATAATGCTTCTGCCGCATCCTCTCCCCCCCCATGGGCGGATTAGCCATTATGACGCTAATCGTGTCATATCCGGCTCTGATGACGTCGGGACAAACTTTGGGCGCATTGCGCTTGCACAAGTTTTGCTTTACGGCAGCTCATCACAGATGAGCTGCCGTAAAGCAAAACCCATGCATGCGCAATGCGCATCGTGAGGTCCGTCGATACACCCAAAGGGTGTACCGATTTCATCAGAGCCGGATATAACGCAATTAGCTTTATAACGGCAAATCCGCCCATTGAGGAGGGCGAGGATGCTGCAGAAGCATTATCACGTCCACCAGGGCGTGAATACAAGCGGCAGAGATAGCGAGACTCAATCTCAGGGAACGCCTTTTGCGACTTTTGAGGGGAACAGAAGCCGCAGTTATGTAAAGATGAAAACCACTTTTTTAAACTCTGAAAATACTCATTTAGGATTAAGGATAGGTTAGAATATAGTGATGAGCGAGCATGCTCGCCACTACTCGGTACTCGCACGAGTATCACTGTACTCGGGCTACTCGCCGAGCACCGAGTAATCTCACGATACTCGTGCTTTGCTCGTGGTCGTCATCTCTGCATGTTGGCGCTCTTTTGAGAGCCAGCCCACGTGCAGGGATTGGCTGGCAGACCACTGCAATGCCACAGCCCTGTTAGTTGTGGCATAGCAGTGATTGGCCGGCCTGCACAGCGTCACCGAGCCTTTATAACTCCCGGCGCGCTGTGCTCGGCACACAGCCATCCAGACAGTGAGTGTAGGGAGAGTGTCTGCTGCTGCTTAGGGACAGATTTGCGGCCCTTAGAGGTAGATCCGGAGCAGGGCTGCAAACTGCTGCTGACCACAACAGTCCTTCTCAGGACTAATCTAGGAGGATATAGGCAGGGTGATCCAGATCGGAGTCCAAGCTTTCCAGTGACCAGAACAGTCCTTCTCAGGACTAATCTAGGAGGATATAGGCAGGGTGATACAGATCGGAATCCAAGCTTTTCTGTGACCATTAGAGTCACCACACTCTTGAACTTACTACCTTAATACAGGTTAGGGACTAAAATCCTCTCCTGAAACCATTACAGTCACCAGACAGTTGTACGTGCTACCTTAATACAGGTTAGGGACCAAAATCCTCTCCTGAAACCATTAAAGTCACCAGACAGGTGTACGTACTACCTTAATACAGGTTAGGGACTAAAATCCTCTCCTGAAACCATTACAGTCACCAGACTGTTGTACGTCATACCTTGATACAGGTTAGGGACTAAAATCCTCTCCTGAAACCATTAAAGTCACCAGACAGGTGTTCGTGCTACCTTAATACAGGTTAGGGACTAAAATCCTCTCCTGAAACCATTAAGTCACCAGACAGGTGTACGTACTACCTTAATACAGGTTAGGGACTAAAATCCTCTCCTGAAACCATTACAGTCACCAGACATGTTGTACGTCATACCTTGATACAGGTTAGGGACTAAAATCCTCTCCTGAAACCATTCAAGTCACCAGACTGTTGTACGTCATACCTTGATACAGTTTAGGGACTAAAATCCTCTCCTGAAACCATTAAGTCACCAGACAGTGTACGTCATACCTTGATACAGGTTAGGGAACTAAAATCCTCTCCTGAAACCATTCAAGTCACCAGACTGTTGTACGTCATACCTTGATACAGTTTAGGGACTAAAATCCTCTCCTGAAACCATTAAAGTCACCAGACAGGTGTACGTCATACCTTGATACAGGTTAGGGAACTAAAATCCTCTCAAACAAGTCACCAGACTGTGTACGTCATACCTTGATACAGTTGGGACTAGAAATCCTCTCTGAATTAACAGTCACCAGACTGGTGTACGTATACCTTAACAGGTTAGGGACTAAAATCATATCTCTGTTACAGTCACCAGACTGGTGTACGTCATACCTTGATACAGGTTAGGACTAAAATCCTCTCCTGAAACCATTACAGTCACCAGACTGGTGTGTACGTCATACCTTGATACAGTTAGGGACTAAAATCCTCTCCTGAAACCATTAAAGTCACCAGACAGGTGTACGTACTACCTTAATACAGGTTAGGGAACTAAAATCCTAATCTCTTGTGATCTCAACAGTCACCAGACTGGTGTACGTCATACCTTGATACAGGTTAGCGAACTAAAATCCTAATCTCTTGTGATCTGAACAGTCACCAGACTGGTGTACGTCATACCTTGATACAGATTGGGGACTAAAATCCTCTCCTGAAACCATTACAGTCACCAGACTGGTGTACGTCATACCTTGATACAGGTTAGGGAACTAAAATCCTAATCTCTTGTGATCTCAACAGTCACCAGACTGGTGTACGTCATACCTTGATACAGGTTAGCGAACTGAAATCCTAATCTCTTGTGATCTCAACAGTCACCAGACTGGTGTACGTCATACCTTGATACAGGTTAGGGACTAAAATCCTCTCCTGAAACCATTACAGTCACCAGACTGGTGTACGTCATACCTTGATACAGGTTAGGGAACTAAAATCCTAATCTCTTGTGATCTCAACAGTCACCAGACTGGTGTACGTCATACCTTGATACAGGTTAGGGAACTAAAATCCTAATCTCTTGTGATCTCAACAGTCACCAGACTGGTGTACGTCATACCTTGATACAGGTTAGCGAACTAAAATCCTAATCTCTTGTGATCTCAACAGTCACCAGACTGGTGTACGTCATACCTTGATACAGGTTAGGGACTAAAATCCTCTCCTGAAACCATTACAGTCACCAGACAGGTGTACATACTATCTTAATACAGGTTAGGGACTAAAATCCTCTCCTGTGACTGTTATCGCTGTATACAAGCAAAATGCGCAAGGGCGTTGGCAAGGAACAAGGAGGTGAACGTGATGGTGGTGCAGGCAGAGGCCGAGGTCGTGTGCAAGCACTAATTTCGCAACAAGAAAGTGGCACATCTACTCGCTCACACGTCCTGTCCCAAATTGTTGGTGCCCGCTGCAGTACACCGCTCTTGAACCAACACCAGTGTCAACAGCTTGTTACTTGGATAGCGGATAATGCTTCAAGTCTGATTGGCACCTCCACAAACACCCTGTCTTCCACACGGTCAAGTGTCAGTAGCCGTGATACTGCACCGCACATTTCCCAACCTGATCCTCCTTCCTACCAACAGGCCGAGTACACGTCCACGGACATTACTGATCCCACACTTGGACACTCGGAGGTCCAGAAGTGTGTACCCATGGGTCAGTGGAGGTACATGGCAAATTCCCATTACAAAATTTAAATTCAGTTGTCATTTGTTGGTGGTGTGGTGAAGTCTGGCCCAATCCAACCCTTGTTCATCTTGATCTGAGTCAGCCTGTCAGCATTTTCAGTTGACAGGCGGTTGCGTTTATCAGTAATGATTCCACCTGCGGCACTGAAAACACGCTCTGACAAAACGCTAGCGGCAGTGCAGGCCAGGACTTCCAAGGCGTACAGAGCCAATTCATGCCCCGTGTCCAGCTTGGAGACCCAATAATTGTAAGGCACAGAGGAATCTCGCAGTACAGTTGTTCGATCGGCAAGGTACTCCTTCAGCATCTGGCCAAACTTAGCATTTCTTGTTGCACTACCCCGCACCTCAGGGGCTGTGGTACGTGAGGGGCTGAGAAAACTGTCCCACCTCGTAAAGACTGTTCCCCTACCTTTGGCGGATTGGACTTGTGCTCCTCTCGGCCGTACGCCTTGGTTGTCCACCGATTCCTGACCTATGCCGCTAGCGTTTTGTGAGGGGAATGATTTGCCTACTTCCGTGACTATGGCCTTCTGGAACTGCTGCATTTTGGCTGACCTCTCCGCCTCAGGAATGACAGACATAAAGTTCTCCTTGTAGCGTGGGTCTAACAGTGTTGCCAACCAGTACAGATTGTCGGCCAAGATGTTCTGAACGCGAGGGTCACGAGCCAGGCAGCTTACCATAAAGTCAGCCATGTGCGCCAGACTCTTAACAGCCATCACTTCAGTATCCAGAACAACACGATGACTGAACATGCTGTCCTCCTCCTCCTCCTCCTCATCTCCCCTGTCCTCTGGCCAGCCACGCTGAATCGAGGGTATGACTGGTGTGCATGTCATATCCTCAATTTGGCCAGAGAGTTGCTCCATGTCTTCATCCTCCTCCTCCTCGTCATAGTCCTCCACTGCACGTTGTGATGAGATGAGGCTGGACTGTGTGTTTTCACCCACACCCACCACTGTTTCTTGCTCCAAGTCATCGCACTCGGCCTGCAATGCATCCTCTTTGTTTTTTCAGCAGAGACCGTTTTAGAAGGCAGAGTAGTGGTATGGTGACGCTAATAATGGCGTCCTCGCCGCTCACCATCTTGGTGGAGTCCTCAAAGTTTTGGAGGACGGTACATAGGTCGGACATCCATCTCCACTCCTCAGGTGTTATGTGTGGAGTTTGAACCATTTCCCGACGGCTTAGGTGATGCAGGTAGTCAACAACTGCCCTCTTCTGCTCACATATCCTGACCAACATGTGCAGAGTTGAATTCCAACGCGTGGGGACATCACACACCAGTCTGTGTGCCGTAAGACGCTAACGGCGCTGAAATCCGCCAAGGCCGGCTGAAGCAGCAGGTGACTTGCGAAAATGTGCAGACAGACGACAAACTTTTACCAGCAGTTCAGACAGCTCTGGGTATGACTTTTCAAACCTCTGAACCACCAGGTTGAGCACGTGGGCCACGCATGGAACATGCGTCAGCTGGCCTCGCTTCAAAGCTGCCACCAGGTTCCGGCCATTGTCACACACGACCTTTCCTGGCTGGAGAGAGGAGGAATAAAGGATGAAAATACTTTTGGCTCTTTGGTGAGTTTATCCACACCACAGCAGCGCGGACCGTGACACACCAGCACTCCCATCATCTTTTTGGATTCAAACCACTATCCAGTGGTCGGTGGAGGTCCTGCAGCAGCTGGAACATAGTTTCCAAAAACGCCTTCAAACCAGTTGTGGGGTTCACAACTGGACCAGGTGAGCAGCTTCACAGCACACACCATCACACATAAGTGTCACTAGTGATAGGGCACTATTGCGCCTCTTGTCCCCCTCCCTATTTTCTTTTACACTTTCCTGGCTTTAGGTTCACAGGTGTGAGACAGTGATCTGCCTGCTGTTTCAGAGCTGTCCACACCTCTTCTGCATTGTGGGGTTTGTCACCTATGCAGACTAACTTCAGCACAGCCTGTTGCCGCTTCGCAGAGGCAGTGCTGCAGTGCTTCCAGCTTGGGACTGGTGTGGAGGGTACAGTGGATGAGGATGTGCAGGAAGAGGAGGAGGAGGAGGCTGAAGAGCATGACATTCCGGAGCTGTAGAGTGTCGGTGAAACCCTGACAGAGGTAGGGCCTGCTATCCTTGGTGTGGGAAGAACGTGTTCCGTCCCTCGCTCAGACTGTGTCACAGCCTCCACAATATTAACCCAGTGTTTTGTCAAGGAGATGTAGCGGCCTTGCCCACAAGAACTTGTCCACGTGTCTGTGGTTATACACTTCAGCCCCTGACCTTACCCCTGCGGTATTAAAGAACAGCAATGACTGTCTAGCTGCAGTTTATAATATCATGTCCACTCTCTATTTGAAACTAAACCTTTCCAAAACTGAACTTCTTCTGTTCCCCCCCATCCACTAACCTCCCTAAATCGGACATCTCTCTCTCAGTTTGTGGCACCATTATAACGCCTAGGCAGCAGGCTCGTTGTCTGGGTGTTATGTTTGACACCGATCTCTCCTTCTCCTCCCACACGCAATGTCTCGTCCGCTCATGTCGCTTACACCTGAAGAATATCTCCAGAGTCCGTCCCTTTCTCACCCTGTAAACAACAAAAACCCTGACCGTGGCCCTAATCCATTCCCGCCTTGACTATTGCAATTCTCTATTAAGCTGCCTCCCCCTCACCAGAGTTTCTCCTCTCCAGTCCATCCTTAATGCAGCAGCCAGGATCACCCATCTGGCCAATCGTTACTCAGATGCCTCTGCTCTGTGCCAGTCATTGCACTGGCTGCCCGTATACTACAGCATCAAATTCAAATTGCTTCTTCTCACCCACAAAGCTCTTCACAGTGCAGCACCCCCCTACCTCTCCTCCCTCATCTCTGTCTATCACCCCACTCGCGCTCTACGTTCCTCAAATGACCTTCGACTGACATCTGTAATAATCCGATCCTCCCACTCCCGGCTCCAAGACTTCTCCAGAGCTGCACCATACCTCTGGAATGCTTTACCCCAAGAAATCAGGACTATCCACAACTTGCATGGCTTCAGACGATCCCTAAAAATGCATCTTTTTAAGGCGGCCTATCATACTCCCTAATACAAGTCATTTGTACTGTAGATAGTGAATGGGCTATCCCTCTGGACATTACTCTTCTACAAACTCCACCAAACCAAAAAGGTCTACACAGACTGTATAATGACCATCCATGTAAGCTTAGTTCTATGCCCCATTTCCTCAAGATGCCTGGACCATCAGTGCAATAAGCCCCTGTACCTTGTGCAACCCCTATCTTGTTGTAGATTGTAAGCTCTTTTGAGCAGGGTCACCTTCATTTCTTGCTTTATTTTTTGTATTTTCTTTTTTACATTGATTCTATGCCTATTGTTTTGTATCCAATTATTGTACTGTATTTGTTCTCTACTGTAATTACTTACTGTATTATATTTTCTGTACTCTAACCCTACACTGTAAAGCGCTGCGTAATGTGTTGGCGCTATATAAATAAAGCTGTATTATTATTATTATTATTAGGTGGACTTTGGCTGAAACAGCGTTGTTGAGGGCACGTGTGATGCTGTTGGACACGTGGTTATGCAATGCGGGGACGGCACATCTGGAGAAATAGTGGCGGTTGGGGACCGAGTAACGTGGGACAGCAGCCGCCATCAGGTAGCGGAATGCTTCCGTCTCCACCAGCCGGAAAGGCAAGATTTGAGTCGCGAAATGTGATCATTCAGGACTGTGGCATGTGGGGCGTTGTCAGCGTATTTGCGCCTGCGTTCCAATGTTTGCTGAATGGATAATTGAACGCTGCGCTGGGACAAGGACGTGCTTGATGGTGGTGTAATTTGTGCGTGTGCAACTTCAGGTGCAGGGCCGGAGGCTTGTTCGCGGCCAGCATGGACAGGGGATTGGCTCGCACGCACAACAGGCGAAGACGTAGCAGTGACATCAGCAAGCACCGCTCCTCGACTCTGTTGTACTTCCAGAAAGTCGGGTGCTTGGCTGACATGTGCCTGATCATGCTGGTGGTGGTCAGGCTGCTACTTTTCGTACCACTGCTGATGCTGGCATGGCAGGTGTTGCAAATGGCCTTTTTAGAGTCATCTGGAGCCAATTTAAAATACTGCCAGACTCGGGTAGACATAACATTTGCACAGGCACCTTGTGTCGTGTTGTTGTTCCGGGGAACGGTTGCCTGCCTTCTGCCTGCGTACCCGACCCTGCTTCGTACTGCCTGTTGGGATGCTACGCCTCCCTCACCCTGTGCACTGCTGTCCTCGCTCTGCGTATACTCCTGCCAGGTTGGGTCAGCTACTGGATCATCCACCACGTCGTCTTCCTATTCCTTGGCTAATCGCTGGACTGCTCCTCCTTCTCCTCATGTGCCACCATGATGACCGTTACAATAGTTTGGCTGTTGTTTCAGGTATACCCCCAGTGGTAAATTTTTACGCCCATTCTTTTTGAATTGGCATTACAAAGACAGGATACCCGCATCTTTTCAATGTGAAAAATGTTTTGAGGCCCTCCTGCACGTCTCTATCCAGGGACAATGAGGAGCCTCCCAATTTTTGGCTGCCCTGGCCAAAGGCCTATACTACAATACACCCACTTGAGGGTTACAGGCCCTCCTGCACGTCTCTATGCAGGGACAAAGAGGAGCCTCTCAATTTTTGGCTGCCCTGACCAAAGGGCTATACTACAATACACCCACTTGAGGGTTACAGGCCCTACTACATGCCTGTATGCATGGGTCATTGTTGAACCTCCCAATTTTTGGCTGCCCTGGCCAAAGGCCTAGGCTAAAATACACCCACTTGAGGGTTACAGGCCCTCCTGCACGTCTCTATCCAGGGACAAAGAGGAGCCTCCCAATTTTTGACTGCCCTGACCAAAGGGCTATACTACAATACACCCACTTGAGGGTTACAGGGCCCTCCTGCATGTCTCTATCCAGGGACAAAGAGGAGCCTCCCAATTTTTGGCTGCCCTGACCAAAGGGCTATACTACAATACACCCACTTGAGGGTTACAGGCCCTCCTGCACGTCTCTATGCAGGGACAAAGAGGAGCCTCCCAATTTTTGGCTGCCCTGACCAAAGGGCTACACTACAATACACCCACTTGAGGGTTACAGGCCCTCCTGCACGTCTCTATCCAGGGACAAAGAGGAGCCTCCCAATTTTTTGGCTGCCCTGACCAAAGGGCTATACATACAATACACCCACTTGAGGGTTACAGGCCTCCTGCATGTCTGTATCCAGGGGCATTGGTGAACCTCCCAATTTTGGACTGCCCTGGCAAAGGAAGATACTACAATAGACCCAGTTCCTCAAAATGGGCACATTATTTCAAGACAGGGCTTCATGTTCGTCTCTTCTCAGGGTCATCGCAGTGCCGCACAATGTTTTCACAGTAAAATCTTTCATGTAATCACAAAAAGTAACATACACCAGCTGTATCTCACTATTGGGTATGTGCCCTTAACATTTCCACCCTAAATATTCTTTTTGGTGTCATTTTGGAAGGTTTTCTGGAGACTCCGTAAAATTGGCGTGATACTCGGACAACATTGTTCACAGCTGTGACTTTTCAGTGAGAAATGCTTCCAGGGGTCTTCCCCATGGTGCTGCCATGTCATTTCAGCACTCTTCTGAGACTTTTGTGACATTTTTAGGGTTTTTCCATGCTGCCGGCAGTCATTTCATAAAATACTCGTGTCTCCCATAGGATAACATTGGGCTCGTTACTCGGGCCGAGTACACGAGTATCTCGGGATGCTCGGCCCGAGCTTCGAGCACCCGAGCATTTTAGTACTCGCTCATCACTAGTAGAATACCATTAGGAAGGTGCAGAGACAGCTATTGATAGGCTGGGGGGTGATTTTTAAGGGGTCAGGTTCCCTTTAACATTGGTCAGAGAGCAATGTGAGATTTTCTCACATTGCACTCATCCGATTTAAACGTCCATGTGTCTGAGCCCTTATTTCCGGGTTCCTGCTCCAGCACTGGCACTCTGATGGTGACGTCAGATTACAGAGTGAGGCGTACGACTACGCAAAAGTGACAAAATAACTTTAGATCCAAATACATCAGCAGAGAACCAGTACTGGAGCAGACTGAATAGTTAAAGGGGATCTAAGGGGTCAGTTGTCTCCTTGTGAAGAGTGAAATGTCAGTTCTCACATGTATACTTAAAGCGGTTGTCTCTTCTTTTTCCATGAGCACAAGGCTGTCCAGCCTTCTTGCTTCCTGATTCTGGAGAGGCAGTACGCTTGTAATTACCGTAATTAAACATTACATTAACTTTTTTATATAAGTCATTTACAATTTTACTTGTTTAATATAATGGGAGTAACCTGTTAAAGTTCTGTTTGTTATTTGTAACCTGTGGAAACCTATGGAATATAAAAGTTTAATAGCCACCTAGTTGTGTGAAAAAACTTAAGATTTACACTTATTTCCCTAAAATCTATTTGACAAAAACTGCAACTATCAGGTATGGCGCCCTGCTCACACTGGTAACTACAGACTCACCTACAGCACGGATGGGTTTTCACAGTGGGTACACAGATACAAACAACACCTTCCACACCAGCACAGTAGGGGGAACCGAACTTGCTGCCTTTAGGCAAGATCCCCTATAAATACTGATGCTGGGGGAGGAGTTAGTTACAGTGTGCAGACGCTACAAGAGCTGTGAAGACGCACTGGTGGTCGGTGCTGCGTTAGGCCCGAGCCAGTGACCCTGAACAGCCTCCGAGCAGTCCTGCAAGGCCCAAGAGTGGTGTCGGAAGGCGAGTAGAGAGGAAATAACAAAGTGGGAAGCGAGGAGCCAGCGTTAGGTTCACCCAAACAGCACACCGGACACCAGAGTCCGAGTCTACTGGAAAGCACCCGGCCCAGTAGAGAACACCGGTATACCGTGGAGACTTCAGTCCTCCTGGGCACTTGTGCAGTCACAGACAGCAACAGCGGTAGTCCATAGAGGGTGTCCCGCTGACAGCACAGGTAGTGAAAGAGAGCAGGGGAGGCCAGCCAAGTTTCACACGGGTCAGGGGCTTCACACACACATGGGGAAAGAGACAAGGAGGCCTTATACCCACTCGCTGTGGACAGGGCCGCACCGTCCATTGGACAGTGTGAGCCCTGTCATTCAGGCGGCAGCCGGCAGGGGGAGCGGCTGTGCAGAAGGGGGCGGCGCCTCAATGCAAACAGCCTCCCCCTGTCATGGCGCCGGCCGCTCACCCCGCGCACCGGAGGTAAGCGGCGACCGCCGGGGGTGAGGCACAGAAGGGGCGGCAGGGGCCCCAGGCATCAGTAGCACCCCCCCCCCCGGGACTCACGGTCGAGGCCGGCAATCACTGCCGCGGCTCAAGCGGCAGTGGCGAGCCGGTCACTGTAGAAGGGGCGGCAGCCCCAGGCTCCAACAGCACCCCCCAACCCCCCCCTTCCCCTGTAGTCAGTGCCGCGGCTCAGGCGGCAGTGGGGCTCGGTGCAACCCCTGGCTGTGGAGACCCAAAAGTGCATCCCGAACACCCGGCAGTGCTCTGGACGTTTACCTGCAACTACACCAGTAAAAGGTAAAGAACAACCAGTAGTGTGTGTGTCAGTTCCTTACCCGCGCCCCTGCCATCCACAGAGACTGTCCCGCTATCCAACAGCTCGGCCAAGTCCCTGCTCCATCCCTCATCTTCATAACCAAACACCCCAAGGGATCCAGCTCCGCCTGTGGGGAGCTTCAACACCTAGCTGCCCATCCATCATCCCTGGAGGCCCTATGCAGCGCTGGTGCAGTCACCAGATACCACAGGTGGCGTCACGATAAACTTATAAACATTTATTCCCATATCAACTACCCCATTTTAGTTGACCACCAGGGCCACGGGTCTGGGCAGGCCAACAGTGAGATCGCTACCACAGCAGAGGGCCCACATACCCGAGTCCCATACCCTGGGCTAGTCACAGGATGAAATCATGTCATGGCCAAGTGACTTCGGTGTTCTAAAGCAAACCAGTCATCTCTCCTAAAATATGGAGCGTCTTATCTCTTATCTCGTAATTGTCCATTTTTGGAAATGAGAAAAAAAACTTGGGCTGCATACTCGTGTATTGGGATAGCTTTTAACCGTCCCAAAAATGGTGGGACTCTCCTGATTTGGAGGAGCTGTTCTGCTGTCACAGGAGGCCTGGGCTGTATCCTGACTTCCATTCAAACTGTCTGATGTCTTGTCTTCTGCCATCTTCATTGCTCTGTAGTTACTCTTCCTCGGTTGTGGGTCTTTTCTCTTTACTTGAGCTTTAGTCTCCCAGGGGAGACCCCCACCCTTTACCATTGTAATGGCAAAACGCCAGATTCTTATCAGGTTAATGGACGGAGGAATAATAGACACCAAGTCTTAGATTGCAATATCAAAGTATTCCTAGGGGAGGAGCCCCATCAGGTTTATTATATAGACAAATGCTGATGCATAAATTAATAGTCATTGGTTACATTCTTATTTACTTCATGGTGATTGGTTCTTTATCATGTAAACAACTAGCAGGGAATATAGGGACTTTCCATGTCCCTTGGCAGGGTGTGTGTCTCTACCCCCTTATCTTATCTTGACCAGATGGGGGGCCCTGTAGACATGTCAGAGACATGTCTTTTCATGTTCTTACTTAAAAACAACTTACATAAGAGCTCCGGACGCCATCTTAGGACTCTGGACGCCATCTTAGCAATCATACATATAATTGTGTATATATGTATTTCTTCAGTAAATCAAACAATTACTCATTAATACAATTATTCAACAATGTCAGATAATTGACCTGACATTATTTCCTCCTCTAATTGTTTGAATTTCTGAAGATACATGATTTATCACCTTGTGTAACCTTATGCTGCTATTCTGCCTATATAGGGGATGACCCCCTGGACAGGCCATATATCACAGAGTACACAGATAAGCCGCATACACCATGGGTAAGGTTTACCATTCTGGACTGCCCATTTGGTGGTCTTCCCCTTGTAAGCATTCACACATCTTTATTATCATTTGCAACACGCATTCTCTAATCCTTATGCTCATATAGGTAACTTTCCAGAGATGCACCCCACCACGGGCCTGTACTTGTGAGCCATACTGGCAAAACCAGAGGTCACACCTGGATTACCCTCCTGTAATGACAACAGGGTACTGACCCAAACTGTGAGGGTGCAACTGTAGACTCTTCTTCCCCTTCCAGGGACACGGTTCTTTGTCCGTATCCTAGTGTTACCTTTGAGCCTAAATGTGAACCCACAATGGGCATATAATAGGTGTAAATGCATCTTGACTCTCATCATAGCTCAGGTAGAGTCTTGAGTTCAATCAAAAGTCTCTGCAACAAAATAGAGTTCAATCAGGGTCTCTGCAATAAGGTGCACGTCGCTCGCCAGTAATCTTGTCAGCCCTCTTGAGTCATTTGGAGGGATTGGGTCATCTGAAGTTTCAGCTTTGCTCATTCTGGCGTGCTTGTCACCAGGTGCAGTCTTTATTGCAATGGAGACATCTATTTCTCCCATCATTAGTTTATGGCACAGGATTACTTCACTCTATTAACTCAAAAGAAAAACACTTTAGTTCACTCATTATATATTTGTCCACTCATATATGTATATATTCTCTGCACACTTTTGCTTTAGGATTTAAATGGTATCCTTTTAACCCTTAACAATGCTTCTATTTTATCTGTGAAACAAAACACTTAATTAGTTTCCAGACTATCAGGATGATCAAGATTATTATATATTCACTATTGTCTCTGCAAGAGCTGAATGACATTGGACTTCTCAATCCCTCTCCAAGACAAAGATGAGTAACATCATGTCATTCCCTGTATCCTGATTTTTCTGTACCTGGTGCCAACCCTTTAGTGGCCTCGTGTACAGAGTTTTATTATCCTGATCACAGCATTTACAGTGCAGCATCCTATAAGGATCAGCCCCAACATGCACATTGTTCCCAGAATCCACCCCCAAGTGCCTCCAAACAAGGCTAGGGTTGAGAGTACTCCTTTCCACCAAACAGTTTGGTTGTTAGGGTTCTCCTCATTACTTACAGTAGTACTATGGTCCCAAGTGGGAAGGTGTGGAGTGGGGAGAGGCACTGGCTCTAATCTGGCTAGAGTGCATCTTCCTACCCCTCCAGGTGGCAACCATTTAAAGGCTTTGTGGCCACACACCAGATATATCGCAGGGGACAATGTGCAGGCTTTCCTTAGGGGCACAGTGTACATTACCTTATCTACAAGGCAATATAAATAATTTAAGATTCCCACCATTGGGGCCTTTGCGCACCAAGATCTTTGCAGACCATCTAGTGCCAGGCAGTGGGGATCATGTTGACTTCTATTGCATAGTGTGTAATGATCTGTTGATAGGGGTTCTCCTAGGAACCATGTAGTTCTTGTTTTTAAGTCCAAGTCTGAACCCACCCCTGGTTCATAAAATACAAATCCTGTATTGCTAATAACATATTGAACCTGTGTTGGTGTTGTCATAGTAAAATATACCTTATCTGTAGGTATATCCCCCAAATCTACAACATCATCTTTCCTATTTGTGATTATCAGCTTAGTAGCTTTATCACGTATTGAGTATGTATGTCTTCTCTTTGTCAAATCCAAGAGAAGCCATGGATACTTCTTCCAACTGATTATATTTTTAGAGATCACAGTAAAATCCCTAGGTTCATTCAGGTCATCCCATATAGTACTATGGAAACAAGACTTATTAAAGACCTCTGATGGCTCTAATGGTACCGCTATGTAAGCCTCATCTGTATCAGTTATATGTGTGCCAGTGACCTTTGTTAAAAACAAAGTGTGTTTCAATAACAACAGAATCAGGAATGTCACTCTCCTCATTGTCTCAGTGGTCCAGGGCCTTCTTGCAGTGTCCTGCAGAGTGCACCCGCACTGGTCTTTCTGGTCTGACAGCAGTAAGCGTAATCATCTGCACTTGATATGGCCCATCAATCTGGGTTCAAGGTTCTTCTTGAAGCGTCTCTGTAGGACCACCCAACCTCCAGGCTTCAATGAGAGTGTTCCTTTAAAACAATGAGGATCTTCTAACTGAAGAGAAACAGGTTATTATACCTTATACAAACAACTGTGCAAGTTTGTGAAACTCAGGACAGGTAAAAGCAGCAACAAGAACATGCTCATATATGCACTCTTTAGATGGCTATAGTACATAATTTACTCAGTCCCTGAGACCGGTACAAAGACTAGGGGGTGTGTTCACCTGGATAACTAAATATAGTCCTGTGCAGGGCCTGTGTGATCCCCAGGGTCTCCAGTATATGTCCCATTATCTCCCTAGTGAAATGTGTACCTCTGTCACTTTCTATCAAATTCAGGAACCCCCATCTCTGCAGACCACTTCTGAACAAATCGATGGCCACCAGAACATACTCATATGTACCTACTTTGGGTAGCTGAATGTAGTCCACCTGCAGTCTCTGAAACGAGTACAATGGTTTAGGAGTGTGTTTCCTAGGGGTTTTGACCCCCTCCCCCAGGGTTGTGTCTTGCACATGTAAGGACAACCTGAACATATCCTTGCAATGAGGGTCTGAATCCAGGCGCAAACCAATGTTATAAGAAATAGAGAGCACATTGCCCCCTTTGATAGATTGCGTAGGCCCATGCGCCAGCTTGACCATAAGACAAGTCCTACCTTTCACTGCCAGAGGTCTCTTATCAGGACAGCTCCCGCCTCCATTCACACTTTTTGTCTCGAGGCGTATTCTGAGCTTGCAGTTCCTGTAAGAGGGAAAAGAAATCTGGTGCCCTTGGCAAGGACAAGGGTGAGCAACGCGCAGGTGGCGGCCTGTTTAGCTGCCTCGTCTGCTAGAGCATCCCCCATAGCCTTGGGGGTGTCTTCTTCTTGTGGGCCAGTATTCTTGACTACTGCTACTTCAACTGGTGGTTCCAGGGCCTCTAATAGTCCCGCACCTGTTCAGAGGTTTTAATGGTTTGCCTGAGGAGGTCAAAAAGCCTACTAGCTCTCCAGATTTACACCAAGTCATGTGCTACACCCCATGTATATCTGGAATCAGTATAGCAGTCCTTTCCCAAAGTACAGGCTGCAGTGAGTGCTCTTCACAGGGTGGCGGTGAACACCTTACCATTCTGAACTACCGCATACCCGGTAACATAGCGTCCCTGTTGCCCATCAAACCATCTGGATCCATCTACAAAATATTCTGAATCAGGATTAGTTAGAGGTGTTTCCTCGCATTTCAGACAATCATGTTCAGTATTGATTGCGACAGCATTCTCCTGCCAGTTTTGTAAGGTACTATCCTCACTCTTATGCTCCTCCTCTGCTAATTCCAGAGGCATGAGTGTATGCTGGATTTAGCACTGTACATTTTACCAGTGTGATTGTAAGGGTTAAGCAGTATTAGTTCATACCTAGTGATCCTGGCTTGTGATAGGTGTATCTTTTGGTAGCATGTAAAAGTTCAGCTACAGAATGTGGTACCGGGGAATAGTGTCTCTTTCCCAAACCATAGGCCTCAATAAACTGTATTATTTCTGGACTATTTATCTTAAACAAAAATCCCATAATCAATGTACATGTACCAAAAGAATATTTTACACTTTGTCTCATTCTGCCTTCTGCATATATTCTCTCAGAGGAGAATAATATACAATATATATATATATATCATAATATATCATTGCCATCAGTGACTTGAGCATCATCTCTGTTTCTTGCTTCACCTTCTATTCAATTCTTTTTGTCCTGTTTAAAATACTTTTAACCCCTTCCGACATAGGACGTTGTGCAACGTCTGTGTTTCTGCCCGTTCCCGACACAGGACGTTGCCACAACGTCCTGGCAGATTTGAGCTCCTGCACCCCCTGTGAGCGGGTCACTCAGGTGTCACAGATGTGCGCTGCACTGTGACAACTGTAGATGACCCCACAGGGGGTGGATTAACCCCCCCATGCCAGGAACCCCTCCGATCGGCAGTTTAAAATGAAACTGCCGATCGGAGGGAATCATAGGGATTCGCCCCTCCAGATCTGATTGGAGCTCTCCAATCAGATCTGGAGGGGCGGATCGGCAAGTGCCCACCCCTCCTCACCCCCTCCAGCTCCAGGACTGTCCAGGGCCCCCCGCACGTCCCCCCACCAACCGCCGCGCCCCCCTCTATTAAATGTATCTGCGGCGGGCTGCACCGCGTGCGCCCGCCGGCAACACTGCCTGCTCCCTGGCGTGGTTGCTCCCCCCAGGCTGCCCCACCTCGGGCCCTGTGCTGGCCCCCCCTCACCTCTGCGGCGGGCTGCACACACTTCGGTGCACCCGCCACTGCCGCGCTGTGCAGCTCCTCCTTCTCTGCCCGGCCCGCCGGTCTGTGGCCCCGCCTCCTCTCCCGGCCTTCTCCTGCTCATCGGTGGGGTAACGAGGGAGGTAGTATGTATGTTATGTATGTGTGTGTATGCATGTATGTGTATGTATGCATGTATGTGTATGTATGCATGTATGTGTATGTTATGTATGTTATGTTGTGTTTGTATGCATGTATGTATGATGTATGGTGTGTATGTATGTAGTGTGTGTATGTATTAGTTATGTATGTGTATGGTATATGTATGTATGTGTATGTATCTATGTTATGTATGTATGTGTATGGTATCTGTGTATGTTTATGTATGTATGTATGTGTATGTATCTATGTATGTATGTATGTGTATGTATCTATGTATGTATGTATGTGTATGTATCTAATGTATGTATGTGTATGTATCTATTATGTATGTGTATGTTATGTATGTATGTATTATGTATGTATTGTATGTATGTATGTGATATCTATGTATGTATGTATGTATGTATGTGTATGTTTGTATGTTATGTATGTGTATGTTTGTATGTATGTATGTGTATGCATGTATGTATATGTATGTATGATGAATGAATGAATTGATGGTGGGTGAATGGATAGGGGGTGCATGCAGGGACGTGAGCGTACATGAGAGTGTGCGTGGACGTGAGTGTGCGTAGAGTGAGTGTGCGTAGACGTGAGTGTGCGTAGACGTGAGTGTGCGTAGACGTGTGCGTGCGTAGACGTGTGCGTGTGTGGACATTGATGAATGTGGAACGTAGGTGCGTGCATAGATGTTGTGTGTGTGCATAGCGTGTGCGTGCATGGAGTGTGTGCATAGATGGATGTGTGCGTAGACGTGTGCCGTGCGTAGACAAGTGCTGCGTGGGACATGTGTGTAGGACGTGTGCGTGCATAGATGTGTGTGTGCATAGAGCGGGGTGCGTTGGATTATGGGTGCATAGGTGGATGGATGGGTGCAACAAGGGATCAAGTGTCCTCTTGTTGTAGTTCTGGGATCATAGTCATGGTGCACTGTATGAAAGGTCATTGTCATACAGTGCACCATAACTCTGACCCAGAGACTGTAAGAAGAGGGACACTTCATCCCTTGCTGCAGTCTACTGGATTGATCGGAGGCGATCGAGCGTCGTGGGGACCTTCGTTGTGGATACGTCGGAGGCGACGTGCGGCGTGGGACCTTCGTTGTGGACACATCATGGGCGCCTCGAGAGTCGTGGGCCCTTCGTTGTGGACTACGTCGGATCTTTAAAAAAAAGTTGGAGTCCGAATTTTTTTTTTGTGTTTTTTTTTTCAAATAAAAAGATTTTTCTCTGTGTGTATTTTCTGACTATTTACCAGAGATTCCAAAATGGCGGGTCTCTAACATTGGCCCTATATTTTAAATTTTCGGGCTTAGTGCCAGCTGCCAATAAAAAAAGCTGGCATTAACCCATTTATTCCCCAGTTTGCCCCCGGGCACCAGGGCAACTGGAAGGTCTGGGTACAGCGCCAGAAATGGCGCTTAAATTTGATATGCGCCATTTTTCTGGGGCGGTGGGGCTGCAATTCACAGCATGGGGGGGTCCAAACGCTTGGGCTCCCCATGCTGGGGAAATTCCACCCCCAACTGCCTAGCTGAAACTGGCGGACCAAAAATATGGGCGGCCCATGTCAATTTTTTTTCTAAATTAGTTCTAGAGAAAAAAAAAGGGCTTTGACGTATTTTTGGGGGCCCCAGCCAGGTACAACAAGGCAGCTGGGGGTTGGTGGCAATCCGTAGCTGCCAAGTTGTACCTGGCTGACAAAAAAAATTTTGCGGGCCCCACCCCAATTTTTTTTCTAGAATTGTCCTAGAAAAAAAATAAAAATGGGTTTGCTGTATTTTTTGGTTGCCAGCCAGGTACAATGAGGAAAGCTGGGGGTTGCTGGCAGTCCGTAGCTGCCAAGTTGTACCTGGCTGGACCAAAAAATATGGCGGAAGCCCTAGGGCCTTTTTTTTTTCTAAAATTAGTCCTAGAAAAAAAAAAATGGGCTTCGCTGTTTTTTAGATGCATAGTGAAACTTTGAACCCCCAGGTGCTTCACAAATTGATCCGTAAAAATGAAAAAAGAAAATTTGTGTGAAAACAAATTTACTTTTTCCTTCTTACGGTCCAATTTGTGAAGAAACCTGGGGGTTTACAAAGTGTCACTTTGCATATGATGCATTCTTGGGGGTTTATTTTCCCCAAAAAGGGGGGGTGGCATTTGTGGGGGAGCCCCAAAATGTTTGGGCACACGGGGGCCCTCTCCATACACGGGCCCTGGTGGGCCGCTTAAAGATTCCAATAGTTAGCGGACCACCATGTCGGTATGGAGAGGGCCCCTGTGTGCCCTAAACATTGGAGCTCCCCTTCAAGTGACCCCATTTTGTAACTAGACCCCCCAGGAACATATCTAGATGCATAGTTGAGCAAATTTGAACCCCCAGGTGCTTCACACAATTGATCCGTAAAAATGAAAAAGAAAATTTGTGTGAAAACAAATGTACTTTTTCCTTCCCTTTTGGATCAATTTTTTGAAGAACCTGGGGGTTTTAAAGTGCTAAATTGCATCTAGAAATTCCTTGGGGGGTTTTAGTTTCCAAAATGAGGTCACTTGTGGGGGAGCTCCCAAAGGGTTTTGGTACACATGGGCTCTCCATACGCGACCCCCCCTTGGTGTCCGCCCAACAATTCCAATAGTTGCGGAACCCCCCCATGTCGCGTATGGAGAGCCCCTGTGTGCCTAAACCCCTTGGAGATCCCCCCAAGTGAACCCCCTTTTGGGAAAAAAAAACCTCCCAGGGGAAAGAAACTAGATTGGTTTAGTGAAAAATTTTGAACCCCCGGGGCTTCACAAAAATTCATCTGGGGAAAAATTGAATAAAGTTCCTTTTTTTCCACAAAAATTCCTTTTTTTTTTTTTTTTTACAGATTTTTTGTGAAGCAAAGGGGTGGGTTTAAAATGCTCACCATCAAACTTGCTAAGTTCCTGGGGGTTTTAGTTTCCAAAATGGGGTCACTTGTGGGGGAGCAAAAATTTTTTGGCACACGGAGCTCTTCAAACGCGAAATGGGGGCCGCTAAAAAAGTTGACTGAAAAATCAGCTCAAATTGTTTAGCGGACACCATGTCCCCGTTTGGAGAGCCCCTGTGTCCCCTAAAAATTGGGTCCCTTAAAGTGACCCCATTTTGGTTCTTTTAGAGCCCCAGGGAATTATCTAGATGTTTTGGTGGCTTTTTAAACCCCCCAAAGTGCTTCCCAAATTATCCTTTAAAAATAAAAAAAAGTATTTTTTTATTCCTTTTAAAAATTTTCTTTTTTCATTTTTACAGTTTTAATTTGTGAAGCATAGGGATTAAAATGCTCACCCCCATCTAGAAATTCCCTGGGGGGTCTAGTTCCAAAAGGGGTCACTTGTGGGGGAGCTCCAAGTTTCTAGGCACACAGGGGCTCTCCAAAGGAAATGGTGTCCACTAACAATTTGACTGAAAATTCAGCTCAAATGTTGCGGAACCTGTCGCTTTTGGGGAGAGGCCCTGGTGCCTTCACATTGGAGCTCCCCCACAAGTGACCCCATTTTGGAAATTTAGCCCCCCAGGGAATTTATCTAGATGGGGGTTTGAGCATTTTAAACCCCCCCAAAGGTGTTCACAAATTCATCGTAAAAAAATGAAAAATTTACTTTTTTTTTTTAAAAAAAATTTTTTAGCCTAATTTTTCATTTTCCAAGGGGAACGGATAAATGAATGCTAAAAATTGTGGGGCAATTTTTCCCCTGAGTACACAGATCCCCTCATTGTGGTCTAACCACGTTGGGAAAAACAGCAGGGCTCAGAAGGGAAAAAGGCTTTACTTTTTGAACGGAAAATTAGCTCAAAAGTAAAATTTGCGTCATTCCCTTCTGGCTCTGCCGTGCGCCCAAACATGGTTTAACCCCAAATAGAACAGGTATCGATGTTTACTCAGGGAGAATTGCCCAACAATTTGTCGGATCCTTTTATCCTTTTTCCCAAATGTGAAAATGAAGAATTGAAGGCTAAAAAAAACATTTTTTTTGGAAAAATCAAATTACCATTTTTTCCTTCACTTTTGTTTTTAGTTCCCGTGAAGCACCTGAAGGGTTAATATTTTCTTGAATGTAGTTTGAGTAGCTTGAGGGGTGCATTTTTTTGTAATGGTGTACTTTTGGGTGTTTTCTGTCATGTCACCCTAAAAGGGACTTCCTGTGATGTGGTAAACAAAAAAATTGGTTTTGAAAATTTTTTGCTGGAAAACAAAAAAATTGCTGATGAACTTTGAACCCTTATAACGCCCCCCCCCCCCCCGAAACAAAAAAATGTTTTTTTCCCAAATTGTGTGATGAAAAGTAGACATGTGGGAAATGTTTTTTATAAACTTTTTGTGGAATTTTTTCTTTTTGGTTTTGAAAGAAAAAAAAAATTCAAAATTTTAAAAAAATTGAAAAATTTTCAAAAATTTTCCCAAATTTTTTAATTTTTTCCCACAATCGCAAAAATTTCAACCTAAATTTAATTACTAACATAAAAGGCCAAAATATGTCACGAAAAAACAATCTCAGATTCGCTGGGGACCCGGGTGGAAGCGTTCAGAGATTTTACCTTAAAGGGACACTGGCAAAATTTGCAAAAACCCCCCTGGTATTAAGGTCAAATTGGCCGGGGGTGAAGGGGTTAAAAGTAAAAGGTCAAAAGATATGGAAACATTGAAAGTGAAACTTCTTTAAAAAGTAACGGTCTCTTTTTTTTTTTTTTTTTTTTTTTCTGTACAATCCCTTATCTGATTATCAGACTCAGCGAGATTAAACTTCCCGTTCTTTTTAAACCTCCTCTTGTAAACCCCTACCTCCGTGGATTAATCCCTTGTACCAAAACAACACCTTCAAAAAGGTAAGTGTACAATATCCCCATCATTGTTCAATACCCCCTCCCGCTAAATTTTAGAATTTCCAAAATTTAGCATAGATTTAAACGTGGTGGTTATTTGCTTTTTCAAATGCTGGGGCCCCACCCATTTGGGGCCCGGCTTAGCACTATGAATATAATAATGGGGGGTTCAAACATAACTGCAAATGTCTAGTTGCATTTTGGTTTTGTCAACGGTGTTTCACACTGAATCCCCCCCTTTGGGTTCAGCATAGTTTACTGCGGGAAAATGCAAAACTTTAACAACCTTACAGCGTTCAAGGAAAATGGCAGTGATTTACACAAAAATATAGTTTCCCTTGGGGCTTAAATCGTTAATATGCTGTCTGTTTTGTGGTTAGATAGGGTGGTCTCTTATTAGGTGCTATTATCAAAAGGTCCCTTATTTAATCTTACAGATCCTCATACAGCCTATTATTGTCGTCAAGGAAAGGGTACTTGAAATAAAGGTGGACTCCCATCTGCAGGTCTCTAAACATCTCAAACATTATGGTTACGGGTGAGATGGCCATATCTTCCAACCTTTTCCTTATTGTCTGTGTGTGTATTGCCATCTGCATTAACACTCACAGAGGTTATGTGCAACAATAGTTTTTCTGGGCACCTGAGGAGAACTCAATGTGCACCTCCAAGTTATTTTAACTACACCGGTACCCAGTAAAGCATAAGGGGCTGTATGGAGTACTTCATAATTACCTTGTTGCTATCTGCAAAGCATTATAAAGATTAATTTTCACCGATTTGTTTTTCCCTTCTATTCACTCTTATCTTTGGACTAGTTTTGAAGGAGATAATATCTCCTCAAGTTGAATGCTTAAAATTTTAAAATTTAATTGAATCTCCCGTGCTCTTTCATGCACTTTCTAAAGAGCTTTAGGAGCGTCAAACAAACGGTAACTTTATTGCAGAGGGAACTTTAGTAGATTCTATTTATTGGTGACTTGTAAGTGGAATACTACGGATAATAGCCGACTTTTTCCACACTTCCGCATTTAAGGTGGACCATGTCTCTGTCCAGGGGCGGGTGGCCCAGGTAGGCTGGGGGGCAGGTGACCCCTGGGCTGGTGGTATAGTCCACCATTTCGGGCCGCCCCCTACAGAAACGGGCCGCGGGGAGTCGGGAGTCTGACGGCGCGGCGATAGCACATCATGACGCTGTAGAGTCAGGGCATGAGGTAAGGGATTGTGGCCTGGCTGACCAGAACCCCCCCCCCCCCCCGCGTCATCAAGTCAGGATGACCAGACCCCCCCCCCTCCGACCGAAGTCATCAAGTCAGGCTGACAGCACCCCCCCCCCCGGTTCATATGTCAGGATGACCAGCTCAACCCCCCCCCCCCCAGGTGCTAAAGTCAAGGCTGTCAGCATCCCCCCCCCCCCACTCCCGTCCTCAAAGTCAGGCTGACAGCACCCCCCCCCCCCCCCCCGGTACTCAACTCAGGGGCGGGCAATGGAAATCTTGGCTCACCCGGGTATAGAGGCTCAGCCAGCCGCATGCTCTTTGTCATCCTTTGGATAGTCCTTGTTGATGCCGCTGGGACTTATAATCTCGTCTTCCCAGCAGGATTCAAAACAGTGTATTTAAGACCTTGCTACTCCTACCTGGCGACCCTTTAGCTGTTCTTGAGAAACCAAAGTCTCCGTTCTTTTTGTAGGGCTGGCTTGACAAGCGCAGGCTTTCCCCTGCTCTGCAAGCAATATTTTGTCCCCTTTGCTATGGCAAGTAGCTTGGGAATCGGGCAGGTGTCACCAGCCAGGAATCAAGCTACACATTACCAATGCCCCTTGTGGGCTGTTTCAAGTATTTACAAATACTTAATTTTCCTGTGTCCTATCACCATGGTTACATACTTCACGTTCACAGTCAGAGTCACTGTAACTCACTGTCAGTTGGTGTCAGTGTACATGCTTTCATGAGATAGCTGTTTGCTTGCAAACAACTAATGTCCACCCCGCTCCTCAGAGTCTCTTGATGAAGGGGGGGGGGAAACTGTCATGGACTTGGATTTATACAATTGTAGCCACTTTATTGTGTTGTCTTGTGCGGACACACTATGGGCACATAATGACCAACCTCTACCCACATTCCAAGCAATTTTATCCTTACCTGACCCTTAGTCTGATCCACTTTGTGGGCCTCAGAGAACAAGAGCCCCCCCAATTTTTCACAATACCAGCCTTTTTTAAGTCTGGGAAATATACCGTGAAGAATTCTGTTTCCTCACGGACACCCATTACACAGTTTGGCCTTGTTGCCACCGGTGGCTGGGATTTTTACATTTTGTTTTGTATTGATTCCCCCTGCATGGTTTGATCTTGGTGACGCGTCCCTGGATCTGGGATGGTGAGGCCAGCATTCGGGGGTGGAGTTGAGCGTGGTTTCCCGGGATACTCAAAGCAGGGGTCACGTGCCCGGGGGGTGGTGCTGGTGACTCCGCTCTGTGAGAGACAGGGTCGCGCGGCGTCACTTCCGGTCATGTGATATGGCCTAAAACGTCACTTCCGGTTTCGGGTGACGTGATTGCATGCGGCCGTTATAAAATGGAGACCGCAGTAATGCCTTGCTATCCCCCTGATGAAGTGGCTGTAAAGGTTTCCTTAGCCACGAAACGGTCTGCAGCCCTGACTTTTCTCCTCCACCTAAGCCCTGAGACTCTGCAGTATTTGGTAACTATGGTGGCTCGTGATATGCTCTGTATGACTACAAGCTGGGCTCAATGCTTATTAATGGAGAGATCTGCTGGGCGCAGTAGTTCTCTCTTATTTAAACACTGCACTATAAATGCACTGCATGAAGTAATAAGGCAACAGTTTACTGTATAGGTTTAATACTGTTAGGTCATTTGGCCAGTATGTGTATACAATTGTAATATATACAGTGACTGTGTAACAATGCTGTGAAACTGCTTTTTAGTGGTGTAAAATAGTGCAATATTTGTAATTATTTGAGCGTTGATGTCTGTATATGAAACAGAGCATTGTCTCACCCATAATATGTGTTATAGGTCTTGTATGACCTTGTAACAGTTCAGATATGCACCTTGTGTCTAGGGCTTAGATCCACTGTTCCATTCCTTCCTGATCATAAATAAAAAGCACTTTAATTGAATTAGCTATTGCTCTTCTCTCTTTGATTGTTATATCTAACTGAGCGCTGACAGGGTGCTCATCTCCCGTGGTGGGTAACTCTGTTTTATGGATAAGCTTGTATTCACTCATATTTAATTCACATGCTGTCCATTTCATTGTGATCCTCCTTGAGATGATTCTACTTCTTCATTGGAGTCCAGACGTGTTTAAATAAACTGATAGGAATTGATTTGGAAAGGCACACAACTGTCTATATAAGACCTCACAGCTCACAGTACATGTCAGACCAAATGAGAATAAGGAAGTCAAAGGAACTGCCCAAGGAGCTCAGAGACAGAATTGTGGCAAGGCACAGATCTGGCCAAGGTTACAAAAGAATTTCTGCAGTACACAAGGTTCCTAAGAGCACATTGGCATCCATAATCCTTAAATGGCAGAAGTTTGGGACCACCAGAAGTCTTCGTAGACCCAGGGCTGGTTTTAGGCAAAGTGGGGTCCTGGGCAAAAGGTTAAAGTGGGGCCTTAACCACTCACATATTGCACTATCACACTCAGACATTTAGGGTATATTTAGAAGCGTATTCTTCAGACTGGTAGATGAGAGCAATCTATAAATATTCAAGACATTAAGGGCTTGTTTCCGGCCTTTTTACCCATCATTATGAATAATGAAAGGTGCAGAAAATCATTGGTAGAGCAATCTGCCCCTACAGTATCATGCTATCGCCAGCAGATCTGCAATTAGCACCTGGGTGATGTGCTATCAAGAGCAAGGATTTTTGTTCCTCCATAAATAATCCAATCATCCGATGATGAGCAGCAATTTGCTCATTTGTTGGGCGATTGCCAACATGTTTACACCTAGGAACTCTCATCTGTGCATCTGGGATTTATAAATGTGGATGTTACATACACGCAACACACATTATGTGACACAAATGTGGCACCCCTGCGGACTGGTAGCCACAGAAAAGAGCAGCAGCTGGGATGGTAAGCCATACACCCCAAACAAAAAGCACCCAACATATCCCCGAATCCCTATACCAAGGACTTTATGTCAGGTAAGGGAGAGGTGGGGAGGAGCTGAGTGGTGGGTGGAGCTTATATGAGACACCTGTGGAAGGGGGAGGAGCTATAGTAGTTACGTCAGAGTGAGAGTGACAGTTAGTCAATTTGGTTGGAGCTGGAGAAGAGGACAGGAGTGACTGAGGAGAAAGACAGAAACAAGAGAGGAAAAAACACCAGGACTCAGCAGCCGGTGTCATTTTATTGAGGCGGGCGGGGGTTATCTTCCCGCTCTTTTCCGCCCGCGCTGTGACTCAGTACAATTTCTGTAGAGGAGTAATGGCGGCCCGATTTTACAGTTCATAAACAGTTAATACAGTTCAATTCTAGGCACACAGTAGCCGGTTTTACCGGGCACGGGATCCTGTTCGTGAAGCCAGGTTGAGGCGGTTTACAGGGTAGGGGGTACTTGGGTACTGGGGCTGATGACGACTTGGATGGGGGATAACTGCTGGTCGGTCCCCGGTCCCGTGCCCTGGACCCTCAATGACGGGGATGGTGGGGGAATGATGGTGGTGAAGGGGATTAGTTATGTGACGCCACCTGTCGTACCTGGTAATGAGTATACCAGCGTTGCGGCCGGCCGCTGAGGTGATGGAGGTGCAGCTCAGTGTAGTACAGCTCCCCACAGGTGGAGCTTTACCTCAGGGCAGCGGGGATGGATGAGGGGAGTCGTAGTAGTGTCACTGTAGTTAACGCTATGGATGGCGGCGGTTAAGCAAGCACATGCACACACAGTAGTCTTTGTTTCGGTACCTTTTACTGGTGAAAGGGTAACAGGTACAGTCCAGAGAAGTAATCAGGTCCCCGGTGCAATTCGGGACCTTCCCCTTGGAGAGTTGTGAGGCCTCCTCTGTCTCTGTGTACGGTGGTTTGGGGTAAGTCCTGCCTGTAACTGAACTCACCGCTCCTTCTCTCTTTCAGGGCTTTGCTCTAAAGTGACAATGAGGTCCTTCTGCGGGGTCCCTATTCCTCCTGTGGCTCCTGGTCCTGTGTTTGGTCAGTTAGTGTCTGTTGTTTCCTCAGGGCGTTTTGGTCCTCCTGGTCCTTCCGGGCTTTTACTGCAACAATGGATGCTGGCAGCATTGGACTCTGGTGTCAGGGTGTACTAAAGGGAAACCGGGTATGTTCCTTTCCTTAATTCTCCTACTCCTCCACTAGCCTCCGACCCTCTCCCAAGGGTGCAGCACAGCTGGGTCAGTGTTCCCTGGTCCTGGATCGTTCCCAGCGACCAGCTCCTCACTCCTGGTCTCTCCTCTGATTGGAACTAACTAACTGACTCCTCCCCTCAGGTATGGATCTTTAAATGGGGATCTGACTTAAGGCAGCCAGTAGAGCTCCCCCTTCAGGTCTGGGGTGGAAGGTGTTGTGTGCTGTGTGTACCAAGGAGTAAATCCCTCCTTATACCGGTGGAACCTGTGGCAATCCCCTGCAGGGGTGCCACATTCCCCCCTAGTTAAAAATTGAACAGAGTCTCAAAATTAAAAATTTACAAAAACCAGGGAAAATTTTGAAAAACGGGTAACCAGTCCATACAGCGCTAGTCCATCCGCTGCAGGCTGCTGAAAGGGTGTTTGCCACTACTAGTCCTGTGGCTATGGTCCATTTTTGGAAGTAAGAAAGGAAAATTCAAAAGTCCAACAGGCAATGTCTCTGTAGGCTTAAAGTTCAAAAAACACAACAAAAACACTATGGGTGCCTCGGCGTAGGAGTCCTAGGTACTGCAGGTGCTTCTACTGGGTCATAAGCGCTGTAGGCCTCTTTGCCCTGGGGTCACCTATTGGCCAAGATTTTGCCCTCCCTAGACAGCTCCTTACGCCAACTCCACTCACCCCTCTTACTGGTGTTGTGTACCTGGTCTGGGTCGTTTTTGCCTACTCTTCATCCTTTTCTGTACCTTACATTAATTACATATTTACATTTTAAACATATTTACATTTTCCTATGTTTTGTACTCTATTGCCTGTACCTTAGTGGGGGTTGTCCCAAGTTGCTACGTGTTGACCTACGTAAGACTGGTATACCACTAGTATGTGATCCTGGTGTTGAGCGAACACTACTTACTGATCCATGGGTTGATCTGCGTAACACAGGTATGCCTGAGTGTCTTCTGATTCTCATAGTGGCAATGGCAGGTACACCAATTGCAGGATTCTCTGGTTCCAGTACAACGGGTGGTTCTTCTACTCTTGGCGTTTCTACTGCTGGTGGGAACATCAAAGTTGGAATTAGGTATGTACCTTCTATTTGAGGCCAATCCGCTGGTAATTCTCCAATGAGTGTCTGGATTGTCTTTGGCTTCTCTTTCTCAGGTTCTGGACAAGGTACATCTTCTTCTGGTTGTAACTGTTGAGGGCATTTCTTCAAATGATCCCTAGACACTGTTGCTGTTGTTTCGCCATGGTCTTTGCTGATGAGACAGGTTTTCTGGTTATCAAACTTAGATGGTAATACAGTGTATGGTTCTTTTTCCCATTGATCATCTAGTTTGTGCATTCTTCTTTTTCTTTTCAAAACCAATTCACCTGGTGTTAAGGGTGTCCTTGCGCACTTTTGTTAAAGTTGGTTTCTTATTTTTCTCTAGACTTTCCAGACTTCTCTCAATGCATTTTGTATTTTCTGGTATTGTTCTTTTCTTCTAGTATCCCAATCTTCATCTGTAGTATCTTCTTCAGGAACTACTATGCCTATTTCAAAGTCTACAGGCAATTTTCCTGGTCTTGCTCTCATGAGGTATGCAGGGGTACAATTTGTTGATAACAGGAGAAGAAAAAAACGGCACTCACCGGGGTTGCAGATAGCGGTGTCCTTTATTGGAGGGGTTGCAGGTACAGAGTGCAGGGAGGGGGTACCGAGGTGAAGGCGGCACCGTTTCGGGCTCTCGCCCTTCTACAGGCCACAGATCTGTGACCCGTAGAAGGGCAAGAGCCCGAAACGGTGCCGTCGTCACCTCGGTACCCCCACCCTGCACTCTGTACCTGCAACTCCTCCAATAAAGGACACCGCTATCTGCAACCCCGGTGAGTGCCGTTTTTTCTTTCTCCTGTTATGGACTTTGTTCTTTGACTGGCACTCTGGGTGAATACTGTGTTTCCGGTCGCCTCCTGGCTAGGAGTTCCCCTTAAAGTGGTGCCCTCATTCCTTCTTCTGGATTTTTATGGTACAATTTGTTGAGCTTACTGGGATGTTGTTGTAGATGTCAACAAGATCTGGTAACTTTTCTGGCCAATGGTTTTGTTCTTCTAAGGGCAGAGTTTTCAGCAATTCAATTACCACGTGATTCATATTTTCGCACATTCCATTAGTTTGAGGATGGTAAGGTGTGGTGTGAATTCTCTTGCATCCGTATAAGCGACAGAACTCTTAAAATATTTCAGCTTCAAAGGCAGGACCTTGGTTTGTCAAAACCTATTCTGGATAACCATGTGGTCTGCAGAAATAGGCTTGAAATGTTCTTGCTGCTGTCTGTGCTGTTAAGTCCTTTACCGGAGCTATCACAAGCAATCTGGAATAGTGGACTACCATGGTAAGAGCATAGGTGTAGCCCCATTTGCTGGGTGTGAGTTTGATATGATCTAAGGCTACCAGTTCTAATGGTTTTTGGTGATGATAGGCTGAAGTGGTGCTTTCTGGCTGTTACGGTCTCTTCTTCTTAATGAGCATGGTCCACAATTTTTACACCATCTCTCTATGGAGGCTCTCATGCTGATCCAATAGAATCTCTCACGTAACAATATTTCCAGTTGTCTCCATCCAAAGTGTCCTGCTCCATCATGGTACACTTCTAACACCATTTGGACATCTCTCTTTAGAACCACAACTTGCCATATAATTTCATGTGTTATTGGATTGATATACCGTCTGCACAGTTGACGTTGATAGTTGAATAACCTGCTTCTTTCTTTCCACAGGTACTGGGCCTCTGGTGGAGCATTCTTTTCAAGTTTGGAATCCAGTTGGGTTATTAACTTCTTTACAAGGCTCACTGCTGGATCACTGTCTTGAGTCTCCTTCCATCCAACAGGTTTAGTGCAACAGTCTGATGGTTCTGGTAGATGTGATCTTCAACCATTTTCCATTTTCTACTTTTGTTGACAGCTTGGAGTTCTATTTCCTCACATCATCCTCTTCTTCTTCAAGTCCTTGTACTTGAGGGTTTCTTGAGAGGGCATCAGCATTTGCGTTGCTGCGGCCTGCCCGGTATTTGATGGTAAAGTCATACTTCAATAGTCGGGCCATCCAACATTGCTCCAATGCACCAAGCTTCGCGGTATCCAGGTGTGTTAACGGGTTATCATCCGTAAAGCCGGTGAATTTCGAAGCTGCCAGATAGTGCTTGAACCTTTCTGTTATAGCCCAGACCAAGGCCAGGAACACCAACTTAAAGGAACTGTAGTTTTCCGGGTTCCTCTCGGTGGGTCGAAGTTTTCTGCTGGCGTAGGCAATTACTCTCTCTCTACCCTCTTGGATCTGGGAAAGGACTGCTCCCAGGCCTACATTGCATGTGTCGGTGTAAAGAACAAATGGTAGGTTATAATCAGGGTAAGCCAGGATTTCCTCACCGGTTAGAGCCTGCTTCATCTGTTGGAAGGAGTTTTCTTGTTCTTCTCCCCATTCCAATGGTGGCTCTGAAGATTATCTCTTCTTAGATTGGCCTACCAGAAGATCTTGTAGGGGCGCTGCCATCTTTGTGTAGCCCTTAATGAATCTTCTGTAGTAACCAACCAAACCTAAGAATTTACGTACTTCGGCGACTGTCTTTGGTCTCTGCCAGTCCTGGATAGCTGTCACTTTTTCCAGGTCTGGTGCTACTCCATCTGCGATGACCACATGCCCGAGATATTGGACTTTAGGTTTCAGCAGGTGACATTTAGATGGTTTGAGCTTCATCCTGTACTTTGCTAAAGCTTCAAATACCTCCGCCAGGTGTTCCAGATGTTCTTCGTAGATCTTGGAATACACAATGACGTCGTCCAGGTATAACAGCACCGTCTCGAAGTTCCGGTGTCCCAGGCAACATTCCATGAGTCTTTGAAACATTCCTTGTGCATTGCATAAACCGAATGGCATGCTGTTGAATTCGCATAGTCCCATTGGTGTTGTGAACGCAGTCTTCTCTCAGTCTTCTTCTGCAACGGAGACCTGCCAATACCCACTAGTGAGATCTAATGTGGAGAAATAATTAGCAGTCATTAATGCAGCAAGAGACTCCTCTATTCGGGGTAATGGGTAAGCATCTTTGTGAGTAATCTTATTGATTTACCTGTAATTCACACACATCCTCATAGTGCCATCCTTCTTTTTGACTAGGACTAAGGGGGCTGCCCAGGGACTACAGCTACCTCTTATAACCCTGGCTTCCTTCATGTCCCGCAGCATCTCTTTGGCATGCTGGTAGTGATTTGGTGGAATGGGTCTGTGTCTCAATTTAATTGGGGGATGATCTCCTGTGGGTATGCGATGGTGTACCCCTTTAATCCTCCCAAGATCTAATGGATGCTTACTAAATATCTGTTTGAACTCTTGTGCTACCCGGTAAACTCCACGCTTCTGGTGAGAGGGGGTGGCATCAGTTCCTACGTGCAACTGCTGACACCACTCCTCTAGCTGTCCTTTGGAGTTGTTATCCTCCACCTGACTAGATGGTGTGAGGTAGCGCCGGGATTGCAAGACAAACGGCCGTGAGCCCGGTATCAGTTTATACGGTACCCGGATTTATTCATGAGGCACAGCAGTGGCACAAGTTGCCGGGATCCGGGACGCAGCCGGATACAATGCCTACATCCCCCGGACAGTAACATGGTCCCTTCAGGTTAGGAGTTCTCTCCAGTCTAGGTCACCCTGGGCTCCCGGGTTAGGCCGTGTTGTAACAGCACACAGCCTCTCACGCCCTGGACCTGACCACTCAGCAGTCCCTTCTGCTTCAACTCAGGCCGAAGCTCTCCACAGGGGACACCGCCCCGTCTCCTAACCTAGCTTTTAACCCCGTGTCTCCCTCCGGGGACAACCTACAAGACATGGACTGGAGTGGAGCGTCCCTCTATCCTATATTCCATACTGGGTTCAATAGGTGACAGTGCACATTCTGGGGGATACAAGCACCCCTCGCATATGATCCCCCTCACTGTCTCATACACACCCCTCCTCTGTTCAAACGTGTGGGGTTGAACATCAGCCACCAAACAGGGTGCCCGGGACAGGGCATCCGCATTGCCTTGCAACTTGCCATCCCGGTGCTCCACCGAAAAACTGAAGTTTTGGAGGGACAGGAACCATCGGGTGACCCGAGCATTCCGTTCTTTGGTATTCCGAATCCAGACCAGGGGAGAATGGTCCGTAACCAACCGGAACTGCCGCCCAAGCAAATAGTAGTGTAGGGACTCCAAGGCCCATTTTATAGCCAAGCACCCCTTCTCCACTACGCTATAATTTTTCTCTGCCGGGGACAGTTTCCGGCTCAAGTAGGTGACCGGATGTTCGTCTCCGTTCACCTCTTGCGACAGCACAGCCCCCAGTCCCACTTCAGAGGCATCTGTTTGCACGATGAAGGTGCTCTTGAAGTTGGGACTGATGAGGACTGGCTGTCCACACAATGCCACCTTCATATCCTGAAACACCGCCTCCGCTTGGGGATTCCAGCGCACCATAACCGACTTCTTCCCCTTTAAGAGATCGGACAAGGCCGCGGTTCGTCCAGCAAAGTTGGGTATGAAGCGTCTGTAGTACCCAACGATGCCGAGGAACGCTGTCACCTGTTTGGTAGACACCGGTTGGGGCCAGTTTTGAATGGCCTCGATTTTATTTATTTGGGGTTTGATAACCCCTCGCCCAATCACATACCCCAGGTACCGGGCCTCCTCGAGACCCATAGCACATTTTTTTGGATTCACCGTCAGGCCCGCGTCCCTGAGCGAATCCACCACTGCCTGCACCTGGGACAAATGCGTGTGCCTGTGCCAATCCTTACTGTAGATGATGATGTCATCCAGATAAGCGGATGCATATTTCTGATGGGGTCTTAACATTATTTCCATTTGCCACTGGAATGTAGCCGGGGCCCCATGTAACCCAAAAGGCAATATGACATAGTGATAGAGGCCCTCAGGGGTAACAAAGGCGGTCTTCTCCTTGGCCGACTCGGTTAGTGGCACCTGCCAGTAACCCTTGGTTAGATCGAGTGTCATGAAATACTGGGCCTGCCCCAGTCTGTCAATTAGCTCATCCACCCGGGGCATGGGATAAAGCTCGAATTTCGACACCTCATTCAACTTCCGGAAGTAGTTGCAGAACCGCAGCGATCCATCTGGCTTCGGAATCAGCACAATGGGACTATCCCATTCACTCCGTGATTCCTCAATTACTCCCAGCTTGAGCATTTGTCTCACTTCAGCCGCGATGGCTTGTCTTCGGGCCTCGGGTGCCCGGTACGGTTTCATTTGCACCTTTACCTGGGGCTCGGTGACAATATCATGTTGAATGACGGAAGTACGGCCGGGCAGGTCAGAGAATACATCTGGATTCTGCTGCATCAACTTTCGAGCCTCCTGTCGCTGTGCCTTAGTGAGGGGATCACCTATTTTTACCTCATCGGCTCCTCTCAGGGCCAACAGCGGGGGCAACCCAACCGGGGGAGCCTCCATGATCAGGCACACCCGATCTTTCCAGGCTTTGAGCAAATTAACATGGTATAGCTGTACTGGTTTTCTCTTCCCGGGTTGGTACACCTTGTAATTCACTTCTCCTATCCTTTCCCGGATTTCATATGGCCCCTGCCATTTGACCAAGGGCATGCTCTCCGCAGTGGGCACTAAAACCATCACCCGATCCCCCACCTCAAAGGACCTGACGGTGGCCCTCCTGTTATACATGCGACTTTGAGCTCCCTGGGCCTCCATTAGGTGCTCTTTTACGATAGGCATGACCGTGGTAATCCGGTCCTGCATATTAGCCATATGCTCAACAACACTCTTATAGGGAGTGGGGTCCTGTTCCCATGTCTCTTTTGCGACATCCAACAACCCTCTAGGATGTCTGCCATAGAATAACTCAAATGGGAAAACCCCGTAGATGACTGTGGTACCTCCCGGATGGCAAACATCAAATAGGGCAGTAACATGTCCCAATCCTTCCCATCCTTGGCAGCTACCTTTGTAAGCATGGATTTCAGGGTTTTGTTAAACCGCTCGACTAACCCGTCGGTCTGGGGATGGTACACCGAGGTGCGCAGCTGTTTTATATTCAGCAGTTTACACAGTTCTGCAGTCACTTTGGACATAAAAGGAGTCCCCTGATCGGTAAGGATCTCCTTCGGTATCCCCAGGTGACAGAACATAGAAAACAGCTCCTGGGCAATAAGCTTAGCCTTTGTGTGGCGTAGCGGAATCGCCTCCGGGTATCGGGTGGCGTAATCGACGACCACGAGGATGTGTTGGTTGCCCCGAGCCGATTTAACTATGGGCCCTACCAAATCCATGGCAATCCGTTCAAAAGGCTCCTCTATAACCGGTAGAGGTACCAATGGACTCCGGAAGGTTGCGATGGGTGTGGTCAGCTGACATTCCGGACAGGAGTCGCAGAACCTCTGGAAATCCGCATACACTCCCGCCAGAAGAATCTCCGTAAGTTGCGCTCTTGCGTTTTTTTAGTCCCAAGGTGACCCCCCCAGCAGGTGGGAGTGGGCCGTCTCTAGGACCGCCCGGCGGTGTGTCTGCAGTACTACCAGTTGCTCCACAACCTCCTCCCGGATTTTGTCCACTCTATAGAGCAACTCTCGGTCGATCACCATGCGTGGGAACACATTTTCGGCCCCCGGTTGCTGAGCCACCCCATTTACTTCTATTACCCTTTCCCGTGCCCGGGTTAGTGTGGGATCCTGCAGCTGAGCTGTCCCAAACACTCCCCGGGGCACTTCCAGTTCTGGAATTGCTTGGGTCTCCTCGACCTCTCCTGCCAATACCTCTAGGGGGAACCTATCGGGGTGACACTCTATCCCTAGGTTGGCGACCCCTACGGCAGGTACCCCTGACTCAGGATCATTGGGTTTGGCACCAGATCCAATGGTGTTTGCGGAGGGCTACTCCTCCTACCCCATAGGGACCAAAACAATGATAAATCTCTTCCCAGCACAATCCCATAAGGTAGAGTCTTCACCACTCCGACCATATGGGTTACCTCTCCACACGGACTGGAAAACTTCACCTCCACGGTCGGATACTTGCAGAGGTCTCCATGTATACATCTGACCCCGATCCTTCCCCCCGTGGGCTCCAACCGGGGAGTAATGGCCCATGAACCAGAGTCGCCAAACTGCCGGAGTCCAAGAGAGTCTCCGCTCTGTGTCCGATTAACGTGCATCGGGCACATCTGGGGTTCCATCATGGGAACAACCGCATCTGCGGCGAGCACAGTGCTGGCATACATAGAAACCCGGCGTGTAAACCCGCAGTCCATGGGTTCAATAGTCAGAGGACAATAGGCCGCCACATGTCCTGGCCCTTTGCATCACCTGCACCACCTAGCCGTGGCACCGCCAGTCTGGAAGCCCATCGAGGGGAGCCTGTTCTCCTGCTGGCCTCACTCCGGAGTACCCCCTCAGTGGGAGCTTGTGTAGGACGGTGCCCAGCAAAGGGATGTGCACTTTTTCCCGGCTCCGGAGGCGGCGGGACAGACGCAGGGGGCAGAGTCCCGTATGAACTCCTGGGTGGCTATATACCTCTCAATCAAACTAACCATCTGGTTCAGGGTACCCGGGTCCCCTTGCCCCACCCAACGCTGTATAGTGACTGGCAGAGTTCGTACCAGCCGGTCGATCATCACCCTTTCCACCATCTGGCCCGGAGACAAGAGCTCAGGCTGGAGCCACCGTTTTACCAGCTGTAGTAAGTAATGCGCCTGAGATCGAGCCGATTTGGATGCCACAAAGGACCAGGAAAACACCCGTTGGGCCCTCACATAGGTATTGACCCCCAGTCGGGCAAGGATCTCACCTTTTAGAGGTCAGAGTATGCCTTCTGTGCGTCGCCCATCAGGAATGGCGCCACTACTTCAGTCCACTAGCCGGCTGGGAGCCCTTCCCCCTCCGCGGTGTGCTCAAAGACAGTGAGGAACACTTCCACATCGTCCTCCTGAGTCAGCTTTCTCAATGCCGATCGGACCCAGTCCCGGGCCTCACGCCGTTCCGGGGAAGGCGCTGGTGGCGGGTCTCGCGGTGCCATAATTAGCTGTAGGAGCTGTTCATTGGTTTTCTGTTGTTGCTGAAACTGCTCCTGTTGTCTCTTCTGGGTAAGCACCAACTGCTTTAATAGCTCCTCCATTTTGGTGGCGGACCGGAATTGTAGCTTGGCTGGAGTATGGACATGCAGTCCGTGGAGTATCCTGGAGTTCAGGCTGCCCGCATTCGCCACCATATGTGAGGTAGCGCCAGGATTGCAAGACAAACGGCCGTGAGCCCGGTATCAGTTTATACAGTACCCGGATTTATTCATGAGGCACAGCAGTGGCACAAGTTGCCGGGTTCCGGGACGCAGCTGGGTACAATGCATACATCCCCCAGACAGTAACACGGTCCCTTCAGGTTAGGAGTTCTCTCCGGTCTAGGTTGCCCTGGGCTCCCGGGTTAGGCCGTGTTGTAACAGCACACAGCCTCTCACGCCCTGGACCTGACCACTCAGCAGTCCCTTCTGCTTCAACTCAGGCCGAAGCTCTCCACAGGGGACCCCGCCCACGTCTCCTAACCTAGCTTTTAACCCCGTGTCTCCCTCTGGGGAAAACCTACAAGACCCGAACTGGAGTGGAGCGTCCCTCTATCCTATATTCCATACCGGGTTCAATACGTGACAGTGCACATTCTGGGGGACACACAGCGCCCCTCGAATATGATCCCCCTCACTGTCTCACAACGGGGAAACGGGCTCTACTGCCTGTATGTTGTTGTTACAGACAGTATACAGCTTTGCTACAGTAGCATACCGGGGTAGTTTTGCTTCCTCTTCCCCACAATTTAATACACGGATTGGTACTCTTCCCTTGCATACATCCACCGCCCCTCTGGCTGTCAGTAGTGTAGGTCTATGCTCTGAATATACCGGCTCTACAACTGCCTGGTATTCTATTCCTCTGAAACCTATTGCTGCTCGACACCATTTCATCATTTCACTTTTCTGTGTGGTAACACAATGGGAACCGGGTCTGTTACCCACACACTGCCAATCTCTCCCCCAAAAAATAAGAGGGTGGGGGACAAGAGGCGCAATAGTGCCCTATCACTAGTGACACTTGAAAGAGTGATGCTGAGGAGCCACTCACCTGATTCAGTTGTGGACCCCACAACTGGTTTGAAGGCGTTTTGAGAAGAATCTCTCAGCTGCTGCAGGACCTCCACCAACTACTGACCAGTAGTGAAATTCAAGGAGATGATGGGAGTACAGGTGTGACACGGTCCGCGCTGCTCCAATGTAAAAACTCACCCAAAGAGTCACAAAGTCATCAGTAGGTTTTAGCTTTTTATTCCTCCTTCGCGTTTCGGCGCCCCACCTGGCACCTTCCTCAGGGATATGTGACGCCACCTGTGGTACCTGGTAATGAGTATACCAGCGCTGCGGCCGGCTGCTGAGGTGATGGAGGTGCAGCTCAGTGTAGTACAGCTCCCCACAGGTGGACCTTTACCTCAGGGCAGCGGGGATGGATGAAGGGAGTCATAGTAGTGTCGCTGTAGTTAACGCTATGGATGGCGGCGGTTAAGCAGGCACATGCACACACAGTAGTCTTTGTTTCGGTACCTTTTACTGGTGACAGGGTAGCAGGTACAGTCAAGGGAAGTAACAACCAGGTCCCCAGTGCAATTCGGGACCTTCACCTTGAAGAGTTGTGAGGCCTCCTCTGTGTACGATGGTTTGGGGTAATGCCTGCCTGTAACTGAACTCCCTGCTCCTTCTCCCTTTCAGGGCTTTGCTCTAAACTGACAATGAGGTCCTTCTGCGGGTCCTTATTCCTCCTTTGGCCCCTGGTCCTGTGTTTGGTCAGTTAGTGTTTCTTACTTGTCTCTTCAGGGGGTTTTGGTCCTCCTGGTTCTTCCGGGCTTTTACTGCTACAATGGATGCTGGCAGCGTCGGACTCTGGTGTCCGGGTGTACGAAAGGGAAACCGGGTATGTTCCCTTCCTTAATTCTCCTACTCCTCTAATGGCCTCCGACCCTCTCCCAAGGGTGCAGCACAGCTGGGTCAGTGTTCCCTGGTCCTGGGCCTGGATCATTCCCAGCGACCAGCTCCTCACTCCTGCTCTCTCCTCTGACTGGAACTAACTAATTGACTCCTCCCCTCAGGCCTGGATCTTTTAAAGGGGATCTGGCTTAAGGCAGTCAGTAGAGCTCCTCTTTCAGGTCTGGGGTGGAAGGTGTTGTGTGCTGTGTGTACCAAGGTGTAAATCCCTCTTTATACCGGTGGATCCTGTGGCAATCCCCTGCAGGGGTGCCATATTATGACTGACCGGGTCCTAGGCTACTGACCAGGTGTAGTGGAGAAGGAGTCCAAGGTGGAAGACCGGCTTTACAGAGACATTTAGGGACTGTCGACGGACAGGGTACTGGCCCTGTAAAAGTGGTTGGAAACTACAAGCCCCGGCCACAGATTAACCGGTGAGGTGAAGGGTCTCTATGCCCGGCACCGAACAGACCGTCACACCTAGGAAAAGCCTCACATAGGATTTGAGGGTTAGAAAGAGGACCCCCTTGAGAAGTCTGCGACTGCTGGCCCTGAGGTAGTGAGTGGTCCTGAGGAGAGAGACCGGGAAAGGCTAAAGAAAGGGGGTGCTTTGGTGAACAAAAGCAGCTGCTGACCGGCTACCGGTACGCTCACTGTAAAAGAAACTGTGACTGTGTAAACTAAGAGCAAAGTGAGTAAAGTACCCGGTTAAAGTGAAACAAGTGTGAGAGTCTTTATTGAAGGTCCATGGCTGTGCAGACCAGCATCTGAGGAGAGGTCGAGCCTGGGAGATCTAAAGGACACCGGTCAGTATTAAGTGCACCCCCATCATCACCTCACAACAACTCCACCAATAACAACTATTACCACCGGCCCAGGGATCAACCTAGCCCTACCTGTGGAGGGCTTATCACCTTGCTGCATCCCAAATCATCCCCTGGAGCTAAAGCAAGCAGCTGCGATCACACCGGCCGCATACCACAGGTGGCGTCACAGTGACATTTATTTTTATTTATTTTTCCCTTTTTACTATTCCCTTTTTATTTGCGGTCCCTCCAGGACCACGGAACCGGTCCACGGCCACTACCGTGACATCTCCCTGTGAGCAGACAGCAAGACCAGTCCTGAGTAACCCACGGCCTGAGAGCAATGCACAAACATTATATATTATAAAGTGTGGAAGAAAAAGCAGCACTCACCAGCTGTTATTGCTTGCAGTGTGGAACTTTTATTCCAGTAAAATCATAGTTACAGAGTGCAGGGAGGGAGTCAGCAGGGTCGAACAACGGTCACCGTTTCATGCTATTGAGTGCCGCTTTTTTTTTCCACACTTTGATTTATTTCTGCAACTAAAGCTGAGCAATGCCGGTTACCGTCCACCGCCTGCTGATGATGGCCACACTGAGCCATGTACTTTTAGCTTGTGCCCGGATTCCTTCTCATCCATCGCATTATATATTACACGTACACACCTAGCACACACATCAATTCCCATCATTGTCTGTCTGTGTCATACAGGATGGCTCCTCCAGGGAAAGTCGCTCTTTCTAACCACTTATACTCTGACAAACAGATAGGGATTGTGAGCACAGGACTCTGTATTTTGATTAAAAATTAAACATGACTGATTCCTTTCAAAAACAGTGCCACCCCTGTCTACAGGTTGTTTGTGATATTGCAGCGCAGCTCAATTGAAGGGAATGGGCCTATGCTGTAATACTACATGTCACCTGTAGACAGGGGTGGTGCTGTTTATGAAAGAATATAGTACAGTTTTATTAATCCTTGATATCCCTTTTAATGCCTTGTAAGTTCTGCTTGATAACTGCCTACAAATTTAAGAATTAAGGAGGTCCCCCAACCCTAATTACAGACATCATGATCATGTGAAGACTGAAGACTGCGGGAGGAGCGCTCCTGCTGCTATTACATGGTTATTACGCAAAGTTTATAATTTTCACCACTGAGTGATTTTTCATTTTTGTTTTTTCCTCCCCTTTTTCCAAGAGCAATAACGTTTTTAGTTTTCATTCTACATAGACTTATGAGGGCAGAACGAGTTGTACTTTTGAATGACATTATTCACTGTACCACAAAATGTACTGTAGAATGAGAAAAAAATTCCAAATGCTTTTAAATTGCAAAAAAAATTGAAATTCCCCAATTTTTATTTTGAGTGTATTTATTTACCATGTTAACTACGGTATATGGTAAAAGTGATCTCAAATGCTGATTGTCTGGGTCAGAATAAGCAGATACCAAACAATTTTTTTACTTCATTGATTAAAAAAAACAAACTTTGTAAGAAAAAAAAATAAAAATAATTATATATATATATATACTAGCTGTAGTACCTGGCTACGCCCAGGTTAATAAATAACTGATGTTAGCTATAACAAAATAGAATTTGAAGGACCTGTAAGAAAATAGAAGCTGAGCTGTGATTGATTGCTATAGGCAGCCTAATAAATCTCCAGCCGATGGTAAACCCTTCCCCTGGCCGGGCAGTACCTAACACATACACATAATAGACAGCTCATGTGAGTGACATCTGCCTTAATTCCCTATATCAGATCCAGGGATGGTGTATAGACAGTCCGCGCTGCTTTAAATAATCAGTCACACGCGTTTCAGTGCCACTCCGGGCACCGTCATCAGGGTATTACATGTGTCATACAACCACAACTTATCTATCACATATACCAGATGATCCAGATAAAAGTCATTGATGACAAGCAAGTCATCATCAGTGATGGGCGGTGCATCCCAACCTTGGGAAAAAAAAAAAAAAATAGAAGGAAATCCATGACACTTTCTAAACATCCTATATATCTCTCATAGTATATGCTCAGAAACAGGGTCAAAAAATAGAGTAAAAATATAGTATAGAATAATATAAAAATCCCTAAGGGTACCTTTACACGCCGCTACAACAGGATGGATACAACCCGCTACTTCACGTGCACGAGCACGGCCAAACGGTTACAAACGGGAAACGCACCACCTTTACACGCCGCCACAAGGTGCGCTACGCTACGTTGCATCTATAGCTAGCTACATCGCCGGGTGTCTCAAGTAGCCATCTGTAGCTTAGCTTACCTCATTTACACACCCCTACAACAAGCTAATATGGGCGGACCTGGTGCAGCAGGGACAGCACATAGGCGTGCCACAATTGTGGATTACAAGATGTCCGTACGCTGATAGGACAAAGCAAGAACATCATGATTGGGCAGGCATCGCAGGAGGCTGGTTAATACAGCACGCTCGAGCGATTGTGTAGTGTGACTGGTCAGCTCCTTAAATATGCCTCCCTATGCAGTGACTACCAATCGTCATGCAGGAGCTTCCTCCAATGATCGCTGAAGGGGCGCGGTAACCCGGAGCCTGTGTCACGCCCCAGCTACATTCCAGCTACATAGCCTGGTGTCCAGACATCCCTTCTGTAGCTTCTTTACACGCCGATACAGCTCGCTGCAATCGGCTTTGTAGCCATCTGTTTTCGAGCAGTGCTCGGAAACAGATGTATCTGTTGCCGGCTGCCTCCTACCGTCTTCACACGCCGCTTCTACGGGCTATATTGACGCTACAAGCTACATTTGTAGCCTGTAGCCGGTTGTATCCATCCTGTGTAGCGGCGTGTAAAGGTACCCTAAGTGTTTATTAATCACTAAAAAACTAAAAAACAAATCTATATGAAAATCTATAAGAAGAAGATCAGATCTCATTCGAACTCATCCATGAACGTGTTATATACTATATGGTCCTAGTTTAGTGGTGTTTAAGCTGATGTTCCACCACATCAGTGTGATTTCTATTCATCCTGTCTCTATAAAAGTTCATTTTCAGTATATTGGTGAATAATGAAAATAAAAATGTGAATAAGCTAGTGAATATGCTACAAATACAATAAACTAATGTGTAATCATACTGTTGATTAATGAATGAAAATAAATGTAAAAATTTTTTTTTATAATAAATGTACCTAAAATATGTGTAGGTTTCTATTTGTGATTGTCTTTGTGTCCTGTGAAAGAATCCCTTGAACATTAACAAGTGCTAGAATAGACTGTGTAACTTCTATGAACCAGCAATGAATCCACCCTGGACTGCAACCCACCTCCAGGCAGTTCAAAGCTACTACACTCCCTTTTCAATCATCCCAAAAATATAGGTATCTCAATATACTAAAAAATACAATAAATATCAGAATCCATCTAAAACTATAAAAATATACAAAAATACTGTAAAAACATATAAATACATAAAAATATATAAATACATATAAAAAAGAATTTTATCAAGAACACTTCATCAATTATTGTCGGTTCTTATCACATACCGGTATATATCCATTTACAAAAATTCAGCAAAACATCTTTCTTTTTATATAGAACTGCTTACTCACAAAAAAACACAAGATGGCGATCATGAGATATCATGTACCAATGATGTTGTTGCCACGGTGATGGTTAATTTGCTGCTTTTCTATAATTTTCCGCCACTAGAGGTCTCACTACTAGCAGGGAGAAAAGACCTTTGTTCATAACTAAAGCCCGGTTTTAAATTCGTTTATATAAGCTCAGTGATGATATTCAAGCCTTTAGGTTTTATTGTGTTCAATTTGAACATCCAATATTTTTCCCTGTTCTTTAGCACCTCAAACCTATTGGTCACATATGAGGTTACGTGATCTATAGGGATGAGCTTCATTTTAGTCGGATCCTTATTGTGGAATAAACTGAAGTGATAAGAAACTCCATGCTGCTTAAATCCCTTGGAGATATTAGCTCTATGTTTATTCATCCTGTCATGTAAGGGCTGTACTGTCCTACCTACATACTGGAGCTTACATGGACACTCCAGCATGTAGATTACATAAGATGTTGAGCAATCCATGTCACATTTGATGGGGAAAACGTCACCATTGATATTAGAGTGAAAGTTTGTCAATTCTTGTATTATTCCACAGCATTTACATCTATTTTTCCGACATTTTGAAGTTCTTTTCTGTGTTTGATTTATAGAAGGATCATGATTTTTATTTAATTTCAGGCGGCTGGGTGCTATCATACTCTTTACATTAGGGGCCCTCCGATATGTGAAGCCTGATTACTGGTATTATCTTTAAGGATAGGGTCACTCTGAAGTACACCCCAATGTTTACTCAAAATGTTTTTGATGGATTTGTGGCATTTGTATTGTTTGATAAAATTAAATGCATGAGACCTCTTTCCACTGATATACTTTTTAGGAGCAATCAACTCCCTTTGGTCTATTTGGTCACTGAAAGTACGAGCATTTTTTTCCAGGAACTTAGGATATTTCCTGTCTAAAAATTTCCTTTCCAAAATTTCAGATTGTTTTGCATAATCATCAATATTTGAACAGTTCTTACAGATTCTTTTGAATTGATTTGTTGGTATATTATTAAGCCACTTATCATAGTGACCACTATTAAAATTAATAAAAGAATTCTTGTCCACCATTTTAAAGTGCGTTTTTGTGCAAATCTGAGATTTTTCGATAAAAGTTAAATCTAAAAAATTAATAGTATTTATATGCGTTGTGACCTCAAAAGATAATCCCCATACATTATTTAAAATCATTTCTAAAAAGATGTTAAAATCCGCCTTCTCTCTATCCCAGATTATAAATAGGTCATCAATGAATCTCTTATAAATATAAGGCCATTTTTATGAATATTATTAAAAATATAAATTTAGACTTCCTGTACCGGCGCCGCCATGTGCAGCAGCAGTTAAGGAAGCTCCGATGCCCTCCTCACAATCCACAGCAATCCCCAGACCCCGGGACTCCTAACCCTCCGAGATGAGTGGCGGAGGATGCAGCACACCGGTCACCATGGATCGGTATGCGACAAGAGGAGGTGAGACGGAGACAAGCAGGGTGGCGCAGGGACCGGAGGCAAAGTGCGGGAAGCGCACAATGGCGTCGGAGGGCCAGCTGGCCCAGCCGATCCAGACTGCTCCCACAGCAGCGGGGAGCGAGAGGGCCATGGAGGAGGGGAAGGTACCTGAAGATCTGGAGGGAGAAGTTTCCCCAGAAACAAATACTGAAGGGGCACAGGGGTCCCAGTATCAGGGGGAAGCATGGCTGCAGGGAAGACCAGCTATTACTGCACCAGGGCTGCAAGGAATAGACTACAAGCTGTTGGCCAAGAAAATGGCAATTCATTTAGCAGAAGAATTCAGACAGACAGTCAAAAACTTGGTGGCAGCAACTACAAAAGATTTGCATACTAAAATCAAGCACCATGACCAACAACTGAAGGAAGCTGAGGACAGGATTGCTGCAGCAGAGGAGAGAGTGTTGGATTTAGAACAACAGGTGCTTGATCTACAGAAACAGTCACTATACACTTTGAACAAACTTGAAGATATTGAAAATAGAACTCGCCGTAGCAATCTTAAAGGGATCCTGTCACCCCCAAAACACCTTTAAACCTATTAAAACCTGTCCCTAGAGCATATTAACACTTTCCCTACACTCCTTTTAGCTCCTAAATGCACAGAGTCAAAGTGAATATAAACGTTTTATAAGTACCTCATTACTGATGATAATGAGTGACTATGCTATTCATAGTCACTCATTCAGGCTGCCCCTCTTCATACTATGACGCCTCCATAGGCGTGATCTTCATGAGAGATTCAAATTGCCGCCTCCCTGCGCGCCTCCCCGCTGTGGCTTGTGTCGGCCGGGCTTCAGCGTGGGGCTGTATGACGCGATCCGCGTCATTTCCGGCGCGGGGTGACGCATGCGCAGTGCGGGACTTGAAGCCAACAGCGGCGCCGGTGTAAATACGTCAACGCGGATACGCGATCTCATAAGCCCGCTGAAGCCGGCCGACACAAGCCACCGCGGGGAGGCGCGCAGGGAGGCGGCAATTTGAATCTCTCATGAAGATCACGCCTATGGAGGCGTCATAGTATGAAGAGGGGCAGCCTGAATGAGTGACTATGAATAGCATAGTCACTCATTATCATCAGTAATGAGGTACTTATAAAACGTTTATATTCACTTTGACTCTGTGCATTTAGGAGCTAAAAGGAGTGTAAGGAAAGTGTTAATATGCTCTAGGGACAGGTTTTAATAGGTTTAAAGGTGTTTTGGGGGTGACAGGATCCCTTTAAAATCGTGGGTCTCCCTGAATCCATTTCCCCGGGACAGCTTGTAGAGGTATTTGAGACTGAATTACCTAAAGAACTGGGTCTTTCCCATAAGTGCAGAACCGAACGTACCCACTGAATAGGACCCCCAAGAGATACCCCCAGGGAAAATGAAAATAACGGCTCCACACGTGATAGAGACTCTGATAAACCGAGACTTGCCACTGCCAAATATCTCAACCACATAGATAAAGAGGAGATACTGCGTGCATATAAGGCTAAAAGACAGCCACTCCTGATCCTGGGTCACAGAGTCTTACTATTTGCTGACTATTCAGTTGAGGTGACCAGGAGGAGAAGGGCCTTCAGCGACGCCTGTACAATATTGTTTAAAAGAAACGTCAGGTTCCAACTTAACTACCCGGCCACCCTGCGATTCAGATCACCAGCAGGCGACATGGTCTCTTTCACAGACCCTGCAGAGGCTATGAAGTCAATTAATGAAAAAAACACCACGCCAGACAGAAATGAGTCGAATTCGAGTAGCCCAAGAGGAGTGGGAGAAACTCATGCACCGGAAAGAGGATTAGATAGTGGAACTGTATCATCATGGACATAAAGACTGCGGTCAGAATCTTTCCCACAAAACTCCCAGAAGATGCAATCTCCTAGACAACAACGCCAACCCGCATCTAGATGGAGCAGGAGAAAAACGGGTCAACCCGCTTGATTGGAATGAGACAGGGACATGAAGATACTTCTTCCTTTGATCAACCCTGAGTGGCGACCACCTGCGTATAATCTGATACGGATCCGCCTTTTCAAGAGGATTGAGAAGGAGATTTACGATGCCGAGACGCTCCCCCTTTTTTTTCTCCCCCCCCCCCCCCCTTACCTTTTTTTTTTCTTTTTTTCCAGACGATTTGAGGACGGGGGGGGGGGATGGGAAATGTTAAAAGCTGTGTTAGTTACATACCTACTATTTCTGAGAGGTTCTGTGAAGTTTTTCTACCTGCTATGAGTGGGGATAATATTTCACTTTACAACAATGCAGGACGTTAATAACTTCATGTTTATGTTCTTGGGGTCTGGGACTATATTATAGATAGTATTATCAGATATTTAAGTGAAGGAGGAGGGCAGAACTTCTTGCTTCAGCCAGGAGGAAAAAAGTCGAAGTCAACAAGACTTAAGGATGGAGATGGAGAGAATGGGAGGGGATGAAAAGTTGGGGGGAAGTTTTAATAACAGGGGAGAAAAAACAGCCTTGCTAACACTGATATGTTTAATGTCCCCTTATGCTACCATCTGCCTAAGTAAATATGTTCAGATGCATTACTACTCTACATTCAAGAAATATACCACACACCTATCATTTGAAATCGCTCCCACACAGCAAAGATGGTAAAATGGGTTTCGTGGAACGTTAAGGGCCTACGATCCCCGGCCAAACGTATGATGGTTCTTCGCCACCTCAAGAGACTTGGAGCTGATGTGGCGTTGCTACAGGAAACACACCTCGCTCCAACCGACTTTTTTAGATTAAAAAAACTATGGGTTGGGGAAGTGTATGGCTCAGGGGCTGATGACAGGAAAGCTGGGTGATCCTTATCAGTAAAAACCTTGCCCACAAAATACTATCCTCATCATCAGATGATAAGGGTCGATTATACCATATGTGTATTCAGATCCAAATATTCACCTATAGTCTGTATAATATTTATGCCGAGAATACATTGCAAAAACCCTTTTTTCAAAACTTGACCGACCAAATCCTGATAGACCAAGAAAGTAACAAAATACTAGGGGGAGATTATAACTGGGTGCTTAATGAGACGGAAGATAGAAAGAGGGAAGATGTGATAGGTTTTTCGGGAGGTGATGATAGACCTTCTTCAAGACCAAGTCTGCTAGAGAATCTGCTCACCAATTGCAGTCTGGTTGATACATGGCGCACATTACATCCCCTTGAAAGGGAGTTTACCCACTTCTCTCATGCTCATAAAACATGGTCAAGACTGGATATGTTTTTCACCTCGACCCTGTTGTTTCAAAGAGTGATGGAGGCGGAGATGGGAGACATGGTCATATCCGACCATAGTCCGATAATACTTGAGACCAAAGATGTTTTCCCTAAGGGAACAGATTATTTGTGGAGGTTCCCTGATACTTTGACAAGAGATGAGAATTTTGGTAAACTGCTTAAAGAATGGTGGTCTGATTTTTATACAAACAATGCAGCTCATGTGTCTACTCCAGGTCTGTTCTGGGAAACTGCAAAGACAGTCTTGCGGGGTCATATCATGGCTCACAGCGCTAAATTGAAAAAACAAGTCAAAGAAAAATATATTTTAGCCAGCACCAAAGTGATAGAGATGTATCTCACATATAAAGAGACTATGGGCGAGACAGATAGAGATAACTGGTTATTGGCAAAGAGGTCGTTTGATACTTGAGCAGCTAGAAGGGAAGAATTATATAGAAACCATCTGGAAATAGAATTGAATAGATATGGTGATAAGGCCGGGCGACTACTGGCGAGACTAGCAAGGGGTAGGAGACCAACCACATCTATATTAACAATTGCTGATAAGCGCGGCAAACTTTGGTCTGATCCCAAAAAATTGCCCAGATCCTAGGAAAACATTATGCAACGTTATATAGGGACAGTAACACTAGTAATATGACAGATGTTTCATGGCTGAACTCCATCAATATGCCTAGCCTGACAGAAGATGACAAACTCTATTTAAATAGTCCCGTCTCAACAGATGAAATAAAAATGGCAATTAATCTACTAAATCCTGGTAAAGCACCGGGACCTGATGGCTTCAATGGGGCCTTTTTTAAAGTTCTAAAAGATCAGATTTCTCCTGTTTTGATGGAACTATACAATTCCATATTGAGAGGTTCTCCGATTCCAGAGAGAATGAATATGGCCCAAATAAAATTGATTCTTAAGACTGGCAAACCTCCATCGGACCCATCTAGTTACAGACCTATCTCTCTGATAAACCAAGATTTAAAACTTCTGTCAAAAATTTTAGCTGATAGGTTGGCATCGATTTTACCGAGATTGATTCAACCTCATCAATCTGGTTTTGTAAGAGGTAGGTCGACAATTACCAACATTAGGAGAGCTATGTTACTTATTGATGTAACAAGACATAGTGGGAGAGACGGGGTGGGAGATCCAGCCATGGTCACCCTTGATGCGGAGAAAGCGTTCGAGAATGTGAGGTGGCCATGGCTGGATTGGGTCCTGGACGCTATCGGCTTACAGGGGCACTTTCGCCAATTTTTAAGATCTTTATACAGTAACCCGAAGGCATGTGTTAGCATTCCGGGATTCCTGTCGGAAACGTTTTCACTGGAGAAGGGAACTCGCCAGGGCTGCCCGCTGTCGCCTCTTCTTTTTAACTTAGCAATAGAGCCACTGGCATTATATCTATCCGCTCAGAACACCCATGATGGCATTAAAGTAGGAGAAAAGGAAGTTAAGTTGTCCCTTTTTGCCGATGATATTGTTCTATTTGTGCAGCACCGACTAAGAGACCTTAAAACAATCTTAGAGACCATATTAAAAATAGGGACATTATCAGGATTCATATTAAATAGAGACAAATGTGAAATTCTCTTCCTCAAAAATGGGAAACATAACAGACCTGTAACCATACTATGTGGTATCCCTGTTGCCAAAAATAACTTGAAATATCTAGGAGTTCAGCTGGCTAGAATACCCGAACTGATATACAAATTGAATTTTCTTCCAATAATAGAAAAAATAGAAAGAGAATTGAAATGCTGGAAATATCTTCCCCTGTCGCTGCTAGGGCGATCTCACTTGATCAAAATGGTTAGCTTCGCTAGACTACTCTACCCGCTCCAGACGATTCCAATGTTACTAAAACACACAGACGTGAGGCGACTGAATACAGCATTTTCCAAATTCCTGTGGGGAGGCAAGAGATCCAGAATTAAACTAACTACCCTAATGCAGGCAAGAGAAGAGGGAGGACTGAGAGTCCCAGATATTAGGGGTTATAATTTGGCATGCGTCATGAGAAATGTCCTAGACTGGATCAACAATACCTCCAGGTTCTCTGATTTGGCCCTAGAGGGAGAGTTCTCTAAACCTTGGGATCTATCGGCCCTGCTGCATTCCTCACTGAAAACACTGCCCCCAAGAATCAAGTGCACATCTATTTATAGAGACACAGTGATGACGTGGAAGGCAGTGAGGAAAAAAATGAATCTTTCATGGCAGATTTCTAAAATTTTGAACCCCTTGGCTGCACCATCCTTTCCGCAAGGGACTGACAATCTGTTATTTCGTACATGGAGGGAGAGGGGCGTAAAAACTCTGGGAGACCTTATGCACATGGGGGAGAAGAGATGGTTGATGAGTACTGAAATTCTAAACAAATTTAACCTCCCGGGGTCCCATTGGTTGCCGTGTTTACAAATTCAGCGACATCTCCTGTCTCGTTTACGTAATATTAAGGCAGAAAGGGATTGGGCAGAAAGGGATTAGGGATTGGGGGGGAGGGTATTCATTGTATAGGGGGGAAGATAGTGTAAACAGTAACCTGGGCACAAGTAATAAAATTGGGGGTGGCATGGGGGGTGGGGTTAGAACAGTCAATCTAGTAGGAAGGAATAGAGGTAAAGAGAGATGCATAAAGTGCATGTTCACTAATGCCAGAAGCCTCACCAACAAAATGGAGGAATTAGAATTGATTTTGTTGGAAAATAATTATGACATGGTGGGGATTTCGGAGACTTGGCTGGACGAGAGCCATGACTGGGCTGTTAATTTACAGGGCTATTGTCTGTTCAGAAATGACCGTACAAATAGGCGAGGAGGAGGTGTATGTTTATACGTAAAATCATCCTTAAAACCCATCCTGCGTGATAATATAGGTGAATCTAATGGAAATGTAGAGTCCCTGTGGGTGGAGATAAGGGGAGGGGGAAAAAATAATAAATTACTGATAGGGGTTTGTTATAAGTCCCCAACAATAATGGAAGTGGAGGAGAATATCCTCATAAAGCAAATAGATGAAGCAGCGACTCAGGGAGAAGTCATTATTATGGGGGACTTCAACTACCCTGAAATACATTGGGGATCAGAAACCTGCAGTTCTAGCAAAGGTAATAAGTTTTTGAAAACTATGAGAGACAATTACCTTTCACAACTGGTTCAGGACCCAACAAGAAGGGGGGCACTGCTGGACCTAATATTAACCAACAGCCGGACGCATATCAAATATACGGGTTGGAGGTCACTTGGGTAATAGTGATCATAACTTAATAAGCTTTCAAGTATCCTTTACTAAGACGTGTAGTAGAGGGGCTACAAGGACACTAAACTTCAGGAAGGCAAATTTCCAACGGTTGAGAGATGATCTTAGTGCAATAAACTGGGACGATGTCCTGAGACATAAAAGTACACAACACAAATGGGAGATGTTTATTAGCATCCTGAATAGGACCTGTGCACAATATATACCCTATGGGAATAAGCATGCTAGAAATAGGAGGAAACCACTATGGCTAAATAAAGCGGTAAGAAGTGCAATATGTGACAAAAAGAAAGCATTTAGGGAATTAAAGCAAGTAGGTAGTGATGAAGCATTAAATAAATACAGAAAATTAAATAACATTTGTAAAAAGCAAATCAAGGCAGCAAAGATTGAGACAGAGAGACTCATTGCCAGAGAAAGTAAAAAGAATCCCAAAATATTTTTTAGCTACATAAATAGTAAGAAACTAAAAAATGATGGTGTTGGCCCCTTTAAAAATAGTCTGGGTGAAATGGTGGATGAGGATGAGGAAAAAGCCAATATGCTAAATGACTTTTTTTCAACAGTATTTACACAAGAAAATCCCATGACAGACAATATGATCAGAGATAACAAAGAGTCTCAATTAAATGTCACCTGCTTAACCCAAGAGGAAGTACGGCATCGTCTAAAAATCACTAAAATTGACAAATCCCCGGGCCCGGATGGGATACACCCCAGAGTGCTGCAGGAATTAAGTACTGTCATAGATAGACCATTATTTTTAATATTTAAAGATTCCATAATAACAGGGTCTGTACCACAGGACTGGCGTATAGCAAATGTGGTGCCAATATTCAAAAAGGGGACAAAAACTGAACTTGGAAATTATAGGCCAGTAAGCTTAACCTCTACTGTGGGTAAAATCCTTGAGGGTTTTCTAAGAGATGCTATACTGGAGTATCTGAAGAAAAATAATCTCATGACCCATTATCAACATGGTTTTACGAGGGACCGTTCCTGTCAAACTAATCTGATAAGCTTCTATGAAGAAGTAAGTTCTGGACTGGACAAAGGAAATGCAGTGGATGTGGTGTATATGGACTTTTCAAAAGCTTTTGATACGGTGCCACACAAAAGGTTGATACATAAAATGAGGGCAATGGGGATAGGGGAAAATATGTGTAAGTGGGTTAAGAACTGGCTTAGTGATAGGAAACAAAGGGTGGTTATTAATGGAACACACTCAGAATGGGTCACAGTTAACAGTGGGGTACCACAGGGGTCAGTGTTGGGCCCGCTTCTATTTAATATATTTATTAATGACCTTGTAGGGGGCATACAGAGTAGAATCTCAATATTTGCAGATGACACTAAACTCTGCAGGGTAATCAATACAGAGGAGGACAATTTTATATTACAGGAGGATTTATGTAAACTAGAAGCTTGGGCTGCTAAATGGCAAATGCGCTTTAATGGGGATAAATGTAAAGTTATGCACTTGGGCAGAGGAAACAAAAGGTATAATTATGTGCTTAATTGTAAAACACTGGGCAAAACTGTCACTGAAAAAGACCTGGGTGTATGGGTAGATGACTAACTCACATTTAGTGGCCAGTGTCAGGCAGCTGCTGCAAAGGCAAATAAAATAATGGGATACATTAAAAGAGGCATAGATGCTCATGAGGAGAACATAATTTTACCTCTATACAAGTCACTAGTGCGACCACACTTAGAATACTGTGTACAATTCTGGTCTCCTGTGTATAAGAAAGACATAGCTGAACTAGAGCAGGTGCAGAGAAGAGCGACCAAGGTTATTAGAGGACAGAGGGTCTGTAATACCAAGACAGGTTATTAAACTTGGGGTTATTTAGCTTGGAAAAACGAAGGCTTAGAGGTGATCTTATAATAATGTATAAATATATGAGGGGACAGTACAGAGACCTTTCTAATGATCTCTTTACTCTTAGGCCTGAGACTGGGACAAGGGGGCATCCTCTACGTCTGGAGGAAAGAAGGTTTAATCATAATCACAGATGTGGATTCTTTACTCTAAGTGCAGTGAGACTATGGAACTCTCTGCCATATGATGTTGTAATGAGTGAGTCACTACTAACATTTAAGAAGGGCCTGGATGCCTTTCTTGAAAACTATAATATTACCAGTTATACATACTAGATTCTTTGATAGGGCGTTGATCCAGGGAATTAGTCTGATTGCCGTATCTGGAGTCAGGAAGGAATTTTTTCCCCCAATGTGGAGCTTAGTGTTGCCACATGGGGTTTTTTTTTGCCTTCCTCTGGATCAACATGTTAGGCTATGGGTTGAACTAGATGGACTTAAAGTCTTCCTTCAACCTTAAAAACTATGTTACTATGTTACTATGTTACTAAATAGAAGGAGGTGAGTGGGGAGAATTAATGAGAATTACCCCCAATGACATATCTATAACCACCCTGTATAGTAAGCTACAAAAAACCCTCAAACCCCTGATGTCCCATAAACTATTCTCCTTATGGAGGAAACACTACACTGATCCTGATCTAACTCAAAATATACTAAAAGGATGGGACTTAGTAAGGAAACATATTATAAATGAAAAATGGAGAGATACTCAGTACAGACTAATACATGGTACTATCAAAGGCTTCAATATCCCACCTTCTCCGGCCAATAGTGAAAGATGGGTTGAGTGCCCTAAATGTAAAACCCCCATGACTGATCTTGAACATGGGATTTGGTCTTGCACGGAAACACAAAAGTATTGGAGGGAGGTGGGAATCCTTGCCTCGGGATTATTTCCGGCGGAATGTAGAGATGATCCGAGGTTATGGCTGTTCCACCACTCAGCTGCTACCACATCGGGTGGGCAGATACATGTCCTATTTCACACAATATTACTTGTGGCCAAGAGACAACTCCTGTCACACTGGCTCCAGGACGCGGTCCCTTCAATTGAAATAATACGAAATATGCTCAGGAGATCCTTGGAGCTTGAATCCATGGAGACACATGTCAGTCCACTTTCACATGGGCAGTAATCCTACCAAAATGACCCATACATTTTTTCACAAATGGAAACCATTTATTCTGAAAACATTATCAGATGTAGAGATAGAAAGATTCATGACACCTTACAAAAACACAGAGTGGTATGCTTTAGAGCAGTGGTGGGGAACGTCCGGCCCCCGGGCCGGATCCGGCCCGCCACGTTATCTCATCCGGCCCGCCAGGGCCGGGACGACAGCTAGGCGATCGACCGCCGCCCGGCCCTGGCGAGGAGAAGCTGCGGCAGCTAGCTAGCGGTGGGCGCCGCCATGTTCTTTGTGGCTGGCGCCCACTAACTGTACAGCCGGTCAATAGAGGTTGAGACCTCTACACAATGGCCGCGGTCTCCAATTAGCCGCGGCCATTTTGTTGAAGTCTCAGCTTCCACCGAGCGGCTGTACTGTTAGTGGGCGCCGGCCACAAAGAACATGGCGGCGCCCACCGCTAGCTGCCGCAGGCCCGCAGCTACTCCCCGCAGGCAGCGTCCTGCAGATGTGCCCTCCGGGCTCCGGCACCCCTGCTCCACATCCACAGCTCAATGGTAAGTTTTGCTGGAGGCTGTGGGGGAGGCTGTGGGGGAGGCTGTGAGGGAGGCTGTGAAGGAGGCTGTGAAGGAGGCTGTGAGGGAGGCTGTGAAGGAGGCTGTGAAGGAGGCTGTGAGGGAGGCTATGAAGGAGGCTGTGAGGGAGGCTGTGAAGGAGGCTGTGAGGGAGGCTGTGAAGGAGGCTGTGAGGGAGGCTATGAAGGAGGCTGTGGGGGAGACAGGGAGGCTGTGGGGGAGGCTGTGAGGGAGGCTGTGAAGGAGGCTGTGAAGGAGGCTGTGAGGGAGGCTATGAAGGAGGCTGTGGGGGAGGCTGTGGGGGAGGCTGTGAGGGAGGCTGTGAAGGAGGCTGTGAGGGAGGCTGTGGGGGAGACAGGGAGGCTGTGAAGGAGGCTGTGGGGGAGGCTGTGGGGGAGACAGGGAGGCTGTGAGGGAGGCTGTGGGGGAGGCTGTGGGGGAGACAGGGAGGAGGCTGTGAGGGAGGCTGTGAGGGAGGCTATGAGGGAGGCTATGAGGGAGGCTGTGGGGGAAGCTGTGGGGGGAGGCTGTGGGGAGACAGGGAGGCTGTGGGGGAGGCTGTGGGGGAGACAGGGAGGCTGTGGGGGAGACAGGGAGGCTGTGGGGGAGGCTGTGGGGGAGGCTGTGGGGGAGACAGGAAGGCTGTGGGGGAGACAGGGAGGCTGTGGGGGAGACAGGGAGGCTGTGAGGGAGGCTGTGGGGGAGGCTGTGGGGGAGGCTGTGGGGAGACAGGGAGGCTGTGAGGGAAGCTGTGGGGGAGGCAGGGAGGCTGTGAGGGAGGCTGTGGGGGAGACAGGAAGGCTGTGGGGGAGGCTGTGGGGGAGGCAGGGAGGCTGTGAGGGAGGCTGTGGGGGAGACAGGGAGGCTGTGGGGGAGGCTGTGAGGGAGGCTGTGGGGGAGACAGGGAGGCTGTGGGGGAGACAGGGAGGCTGTGGGGGAGACAGGGAGGCTGTGAGGGAGGCTGTGGGGGAGACGGAGGCTGTGGGGGAGACAGGGAGGTTGTGGGGGAGGCAGGGAGGCTGTGGGGGAGACAGGGAGGCTGTGGGGGAGGCTGTGAGGGAGGCTGTGGGGGAGGCTGTGGGGGAAACAGGGAGGCTGGCCCCCCGTGTACACGTGTGTCGTGTGCCTCAGGCCCCCGTGTACCCGTGTGTCGTGCGCCTCTGGCCCCCATGTACCCGTGCGCCTCTGGCCACCTTGTACCGGTGCGCGAATTTATACGGCCCGCGAATGATATTCTAAATTTCCAAATGGCCCTTTGCAGAGAAAAGGTTCCCCACCCCTGCTTTAGAGGATTTGAAAGGTACACTAGGCAAATTGAGAGGTAGCATTTAACTCTCACAAGAGAATTTTATAATAAATATATGTTTTAGCTAGGCATAATCAATCAAATAGTAACAAATGACGATTAAACAATAGGGAGGAGGGATGAAAGGGATTCTTATTTTCTTTGTTACCAATGCATGTTAAAATTTGTGAGATAATTGAGATATGGTCATAGCTATATCTATTTACTGTTGCTACAACTGTCAATAATTACATATTGCTTTTTGAATTTTTTCTCTTGTAATCATTTATTCTCAATAAAAACGATGGTTCAAAAAAAAAATATATATATACATAAATTTCTTCAAATACCCCCATAAAAACATTTGCATAAGAGCAAGCCACTTTCGATCCCATAGCTGTCCCATGGCATTGGTGGTACATGATGTTATTAAAAGAGAAGTAGTTATTATGCAAAATAAAATTCAAACCATCTAAAATGAATTCAACCATTTCTGGAATAAGATCATTGTCTTTCTTTAAATAATATTCAGCGCACATCATCCCTATTTCATGGGCAATATTCGTATACAGCGAGGAGACATCCATTGTTACCCACATGTAGGAATCTTTCCATGATATGTCTTTTAAAAGTCTTATGATGTCAGTTGAATCTTTAATGAAGCTTTCCAGTTCCACTACATATTTTTGCAGTTTCCTATCTATAAATTGTGCTAGATTGCTGGTTAGGGAATTTATTCCGGAAATGATGGGTCTTCCAGGCGGATTTTTTAAGCATTTGTGCACCTTAGGTAGGTTGTATAAGAATGGAGTACTAGGATGATTGGTTATTAGGAACTTTTTTTCAGTTTCTGAAATTGTTATTTTTATATGCTGTTATTATTTTGTGATTATAAATTTTTGTTAAACCAGGATATGGATTATCTCTAACTTTTTTATAAAATTTTGAATCTGACAGCAGCCTGTCTGCCTCCTTTAAATAATCTGTTGTATTCTGTAACACAATGCCACCCCCTTTATCTGCTGATCTGATAACTATTTGGGTATTACTTTTCAGGCTTTTCAGCGCTTCTCTTTCTTCTTGTGAGAGATTATTTTCTTCTTCATGTCATTTAGTAACAAGTCCTGGAAAGTATCCAGAAAATGCCCCCTACTTTCTATAGGGTAAAAGGTAGATTTCCTTCTCAGGGGTTGTTTATGGGGACTATTTTCTGGTTCCAAATAATCATCATTTTTATCAGTAGCATTTTCTGGTTTTAAAAGGAAGTGGCGCTTCAGGGTTAACCTCCTTATAAACTGGTGGACATCTAAAAACAACTCAAATTCATCAGGCTGATTTGTTGGGCAATATAATAGTCCTTTGTTCAACAAACTTAATTCTGCAGTTGAGGGTGTGTAATCAGACAAATTAATTATGTGATATAATTAGTATCTTGTTTTTTTAATCCATGAATGTTATTCTTCCTCTTTTTCTTTCTACCTTTCCCTATATGTCCTCTTTTTAGATTTTGGCTAGAGGTGATATTAGCAATAATAAGTATTTTCATTAACCATACCATTTTTTTTCTCTAGCATCCTTATGGAGTGTACTATTACTGCCCATGTGAAAGTGGACTGACATGTGAATTGGACAGAACTAGTGACGGAACCATCTTAAACACAGATTTTGGATACTGCAAGGACCGTAATGATGCAAAATAATAAATCTTACTACAGCTAAGAAAGTGTACACCTGAACCAACCTAGCATCTTTCAGAGGATACTAGTCTCATATAAATAAAGATTTCATCTTGCATGTTAAGTGATACTTTTAAAACTATATTGTGTTTTATTTTCTCATCATAAAATTTTGACTTGCATTCAGTAAATAAACATTTATAGTCAGAGCACCAGTCACATAGTGTGGCTCAGAATAAATATTCAAATCTGAGAGTGCCGAGTGGTTGATACCTTTTAAAGGAAAACTGTCAGCAGGGCCGGTGTCAGCACCCAACGCACTGGGCAAGTGTCGGGGCCCAGAAGTGGCTGGGGGGGCCCACACTGTCTGCTGCAGGACAGCGTTGCCTACGCTGTATTTTCCAATGGCTATGTGCCCCTGACAGTTGCCCCCCCCCCCCCTCCCGCTCTTCCTCCTAACCTGTTTGGCAGCAGAAGTGATATCAGTCCCAATGCCCGTCTGCACTGAGCCGGGAGCAGAACTCTATGATCACCAGCACTTCACTGGAGATCATAGAGTTTTCTGCTCCCATCTCAGTGCAGACGGGCATTGTGACTGATATTGCATCTGTCACACAGGTTAAGAGGGAGAACAGGAGGGGGGTCGCAGCAGCACACAGAGGGCCCCCTTGTCTGGAACAAATAGACAGCGCCAAGGGGCCCACAACAGAGGGGACACTGTGCTCTGCAGATTATGTGTAGTGCTCTGCAGAGTGTGTCCGTTGCTCTGCAGTGTGTCCGGCGCTCTGCAGAGTATGTCAAGTGTTTTGCAGATCATATCTAGTGCCCAATTCTCTGCATATCATGTAATGTGTCCAGTACTCTGCTATTCTGCTGCAGTTGTGTGAAAATGATGGGCAGGGGCTGCAGAGCATTGCATCCCACCCCACGAGCCCTACTCTGTGCACTGGCTGCTGCATTGTGCTGAGCACAAGTGTAGACTGTAGGACCCTTCTACCGCCGGTGGGCTTTGCTGTCTGTGCTCTGCCATCCAGTGTTCTTTGCTGTCACTGTGTTCTGCTGGCAGTGGGCTTTGTTGTCTGTGCTCTGCCGTCCGGTGTGCTTTGCTGTCACTGCAACAGAAAAATGGCTGGGCCAACGGTGCAGTTTTTCTGCTGCGGATAATGTATTTTTGTTTTAATGTCTGTTCCAGACTCTACCAAATTAATGTTTCTGGGAGAGAGGGAGATAGAGAGAGAGAAAAAGAGAGCGAGTGCACAGAAAAGAAGGAGATGGGGGAGAGAGACATTGTACAAGGGGAAGACGGACACAGAGAGGGAAAACAGCGCACATAGGGGAGAGACATCATACAGGGAAGAGACAGCGCAAAGGTGGAGACAGGCACAGAGAGAGGGAGACACAGTACACAGGGGGAAACAGGCACAGAGAGGGGAGACACAGGGCACAGGGGAGAAAGGCAGAGAGAGGTGAGACGGCACACACGGGGAGAGACATCATACAGGGGAGAGACAGATGCAGCGGGGAGACAGGTACAAGGCGGGGAGACACAGCACACAGGGGAAGACAGGCTCAGAGAGGGAATATATTTGAGGGGATTGTATATATATATATATATATATATATATATATATTAACCGTTCACAGTATGTATGTGTGTATACACTCTTTCACCCGGGGCCCACAGAAGCCTAGAGCCAGCCCTGACTGTAAGGTCAATCCATATGTAACTGCTATCATTTTCTAATTCCTCACTCTAAACTCTCTCTATTCATGTATTTCTTTTATTTACATTCTCCTCCTAACTTCTGTAAACTTCAAATAAAGAGATTCATTCCATCTGTCAATCACAGTGAGTGATCCACTTAGTTCTCTCCCCATGCATGACTATGCATGTCACATACTCACATCACATCACTGCACAGGAGATCACTGAGGGAAGGGCTGTATTCTCCTCTCTGTGTCTGCAGCCAAGAAAGAGGTGAAATACAACGCAGAAACTGTCACAGCAGGATGCCTGCTTACAGAAACAGATGGAGTCTAGATAAGTCAGATCGGCAATACCTCTCTCCTTCCTTGTCTTCATCAGAACAGAATCTAATGAAACCTGACACTGCACTGTTAGCAAAGGGAGAAGGGAGGAGGGGGGAGAGAGCTGCTAAGATGGAGTGCAATTATGACAGTTTATACAGCAGCCGACTATTCCTGATTGGTTATAATGGAGAGGACTAATCCAGGAGCTTACTGCAGGGTCTGACAATGCTGATAACATGGAAACTACAAAGAGTAAGATAATGATTTTACAGGTTTTTAAAAGGTCTGCCCAGGCCCTATTCAAGGATAATATTAGTATCATACTGAAAAATTACCTAACAGTGTCCCTTTAATGGCTAACTGAAAAGATGGTAAATAATAGCAAGCTTTCAAGCGCTAAGTCCTCTTCATCAGGCTCATAATAACACAAATTCTGAAGACACATATTTATACACAGCAGAATATAAAATAGAATAGTGCAGTAAATAACACAAGGCATGTGAAGCAGAACATAGAATGGTCAGTGTTTGGAAAGGGAAGAACAGCTGGGCAGTAAATATCAGCGTCCAGAGATAAGAAATGTCATAGTTTAATTGTCCTTTGATTGGTGGTCTGATCTTGGATTTGAAGATTCTTTAATTGATGTAAAATTACATAAATCAAATTACATGCAGAGGTGGGAGATGAACCTGGGCTTCACTACCTCTTATGAGGATTGGCAGGCAGCTCCGTCTGAGATTCACAGGGCTAGGCGGTGTGGGAACCATCTGGAAAATTTGAAAAAGATTAATCTCTCATGGTACCTGTCTCCCTGCAGTCTGTCTCGCTTCTCCCCCGACCAGTCTCCGCTGTACTGGAGACAGTGTGTGCTTGAGCGTACTTTGACACACATGTGGTGGTCCTGACCCAAGATTGCTCCCTTTTGGACTGTAATTGCTAGTCTGATCGGATCCCTTTCTGATAGTTATATTGATTTTACCCCACAACTGGCGAATGTTGTTTGATGGTTGGTATAGATCAGGTTCCCCCTGATCTCCGGGGACCGATCTCCTATGTCCTAATGGCGGCCAGGTTGTGCCTGGCGGCAAGATGAAAGTCTCTCTACCACCTACTTTCAAGGAGGTGATCAAAAAAAGCAACTCCATCTTTCAGCATGAATTTTTTCTATCCTTGGATAAGGACGACAAACAGAGGGTCTTGAAAGGGTGGGTTATATGGGAACAACACCCGCTGGCAGCCCCGATTTCCCATTAACTACTTGATACTTACTCACTTTGATATTGTTTGTGTTTGTTTGTACTTTATTGTATTCTGCTTCACGATGGCTCCATTTATGCCTGGCTTTATCCCCTCCCCCTTGGTCCAGTTAAACCCCTGTATTCCTTCTGCTATGTGATTGTTATCACCGAAAGATCAATAAAGATTTATGGAAACCTAAAATGACATAAATCCATGTAACGTATTCATTCCTGCAATGAATGTGTCCAAAGTTATCATCAATTTATATTCCCAGACTCTCCTGTCTCTTTGGGATTTAAAATGACCTTTCAAAACTAGTATCTTCATATCCATTATGGTGTGATCCAGGCTACAGAAATGATTGGCCACAAGCAGATCAGTTCTTTCTCCTTTAATTGTGTGGCGATAAGAGTTCATCCTTGTTCTGCATTTCTGACCTGTCTCTAGTACGTACAGACCCCCCCGTTGGACATTTGGTACATATAATTAAATACACCGCATTGGTTGTGGTGCAGATGAAGGTACCTTGGATCTTGTAGTCCTGATCTGTGCTGGGAATCTTTATGTTGTCCGTTGTCATTATACATGGACAGGTTTTGCACCTATTCTGGTTGCAGGGAAAGGTTCCTGTGTCTGTTAGGGCCCTTTCACATCAGCGATATTTTCAAATCGCGGCAGATGCGGTGAAAAAACCGCATCTGCCGCGATTACCGCATAACCGCGACACTTGCGGCACACTTGCGGGAAGCCCCATGCAATGTCTATGGGGCTTGCGGTAAGGATGCAGGAAGGTGCGGCAAGTGCGGTTTCGGCACTTGCCGCAGGTGCGGCCGCGAAAAAAAACGCTGCTTGCAGCGTTTTTTTTCGCGGCCGCACCTGCCGCAAGTGCCGAAACCGCACTTGCCGCACCTGCCGCACTCTTACCGGAAGCCCCATAGACATTGCATGGGGCTTGCCACAAGTGTGCCGCAAGTGTCGCGGTTATGCGGTAATCGCGGCAGATGCGTTTTTTTCACCGCATCTGCCGCGATTTGAAAATACCGCTAATGTGAAAGGGCCCTTAGAGAGCACAGATAAATAAAAAGAAAAAAATAGTGTTGCGCCACCTGTGGATCTCTCCTGCCTTAAAAGCGGTTGTATTAAGAATAAACTAACCTTTGAAGGTTGTGCCAGATCCGCACAACCAGATTGTGAGCGTAGTTTGTGGCTCAGGCTGCCAGCCTCGGATCTGTAGTGCTCTAGTGTCCTCAATCACCTCTGCTCCTGGCCTTGTGCAGTCCACGCTCTCACTCCAGGGTTGGGTTAGGAAACTCCAGGTTGATCCATTAACCCTATCCCGCCTGCAGCTCTGTCACCGCTTTCCCCAAAGGAATTTGTATGATAGAATTCAGATAAAACAAGCGGTTCTATAGTAGAGCGCAGGGAAAATACGGGATACTTTAATCTTAATCTCCGTAACTTTATTCATAAAAAGCTCCAGACCACAACGCGTTTCGACGTACAGACGTCTTCCTCAAGCAGATGAGGAGCTATTAATAGCAGACCATTATATACTTCCTCCAACCAATCAGCCGTCAGTGCAGCCTCCCTGACAGCTGAAAGGTGGGAGGTTACACAATTCTAAGATAACACTGGGGAACACAATTTTTTAGGAGTTAGGTCAGACAACTGTTCTTAATTAATTTTTGGATGCTGAATCCAGAAATCATCTCAGTTTTTCTCTATCACGTCAGGTTTTTGAACTATAGGATTTTTGTCTTCTCAAAAATATGTAAACTACTGTACCTAAAAAGTGTTTTGTTTTTTTTAAATAGTACAAATATGAACCAAAAATGAAATATATAAGAAATAGGCATGTCTCAGTTGTGACTACTCTTACAAGTTGCCACGTAGCTGTATATGAGTCGAATTGTAATCAGATAACAAGTCTTATTACAGATATCAGCGCAATTGTGCTTCTCTGGCAGGTAAGTTGTGGAGGAAAAACTTGACGTGCTAGAAAAAAACTGACTACATTTTTGGAATCCGCATGCCAAATTTAGTATAAATCAGCTCAAAAATCTAACTCAACAGAAATTTTTTTTCAAATTGTTCCCAGTGTAATTTAAACAAAAATTAAAAACCATCAGTTACAGAGCCAGTAGAACGAATAAACTTAATAATACGATAAATTTTTCTATTGAAATAAATGATCATTTTGAACCCATAATTTCAATTCCGGAATCTCTATATTCTTCAGCTTAAGAGCAATAATATAATTCTAGTAGCCCCAGTTATCTTATTGCTTCATTACACTACTTTTCCAGGAGTTGGTTACTTATTTAAATTCTCTTATCCTAAAAAGTCAAGACTGTGCATATAATCAATTAAATGTAAATACTGATGTTTATTACTGTCTCACAGGGCTATTTTAGTAATCCCACTAATTATCTTTGTAATCATGAAGGAACCTTTCCAAGTCAGTCTTATAATCATGTCAGTAATCAAATATTTCCAATAATATTCCGTAGATATTAGTGATTATTTGTCTCAGGCAATTCTTTATAACCAAACACCAAATTAACAGTAGTACCTAAATCTCCATCCATACCATTGATGCTCCTCTCACTACCGATCCACTCATTGATTTGTCAATTACTCTATATTTAGTGCATATTCATCTTTATTCTGTTGATATTGATGATTATTTTATCTTAGCAAGATTTTATCTAGCCCTTACTTCCAATCATTTCTTCTATGTTATCTTTTTTATCTATTTTCAAGATTAGATCCCAACCTGGATTATGAAAGATCCATATTATAATTTAGTTCTTTTATAAGGATACCTCTATTTCGTCGGTTTTTCTATTGTTAAATTGAGGCCTTCAGGTGTTAATGTACCCAATTTATATATCCAGAATGATTCTCTCTTACAGAGAGCTGCCATTCTGTTATGTATCCCTTCTTCGATCTGGTCAATTATTATTAATTTCAAACTAGCAGGGTCCTTGTCATGCACCTGTGTGTAGTGACAGGAGACACTATGTGTCATGAAGCCTTTTTTAAAGTGATCCTAAACCCAGAAACTGACCCCCCCGTATCTTTAGACCTGTCCCTGCACCCCCTCTTATCATTTCTAGACAAACCTTTTGCAGAAAAAAATGCTTTTGTAAAGTAAGAGAAAAACTTACCGTATTTTTCGCTTTATAAGACGCACCTGATTATAAGACGCACCCCCAAATTTAATGAAGGAAAAGAGAAAAAAATCATTTTTAATGTTAAATGGGGTCCGTCTTATAATGCCAGTGTCCGTCTTAAAAATCATATAGGGTATATGTCTCTATTAGCCCCCACTTCCTGGTATATGGTCCCTCATCCTGGGATATAGCCCCAACATCTTAGATATGGCCCCCTTAATCGGTTTATGGCTGGCACATGTCCCCCACTGCTGGCACACGTCCCCCACTGCTGGCACACGTCCCCCAGTGCTGGCACACGTCCCCCACTGCTGGCACACGTCCCCCACTGCTGGCACACGTCCGCCAGTGATGCACGTCCCGATCACCCTCCGCCAGTGATGGCACACGTCCCCCACTGCTGGCACACGTCCCCCACTGCTGGCACACGTCCGCCAGTGATGGCACACGTCCCCCATTGATGGCACATGTCCCCCATTGATGGCACACGTCCCCCACTGCTGGCACACGTCCCCCACTGCTGGCACACGTCCGCCATTGATGGCACACGTCCGCCAGTGATGGCACACGTCCCCCACTGCTGGCACACGTCCCCCACTGCTGGCACACGTCCGCCAGTGATGGCACACGTCCGCCAGTGATGGCACACGGCCGCCAGTGATGGCACACGTCCCCCACTGCTGGCACACGTCCCTCACTGCTGGCACACGTCCGCCAGTGATGGCACACGTCCCCCATTGATGGCACACGTCCCCCACTGCTGGCACACGTCCCCCACTGCTGGCACACATCCCCCACTGCTGGCACACGTCCGCCAGTGATGGCACACGTCCGCCAGTGATGGCACACGTCCCCCACTGCTGGCACACGTCCCCCACTGCTGGCACACGTCCGCCAGTGATGGCACACGTCCCCCATTGATGGCACACGTCCCCCATTGATGGCACACATCCCCCACTGCTGGCACACATCCGCCAGTGATGGCACACGTCCCCCATTGATGGCACACGTCCCCCATTGATGCCACACGTCCCCCACTGCTGGCACACGTCCGCCAGTGATGGCACACGTCCCCCATTGATGGCACACGTCCCCCATTGATGGCACACATCCCCCACTGCTGGCACACGTCCCCCACTGCTGGCACACGTCCCCCAGTGCTGGCACACATCCCCCAGTGCTGTCCCACGTCCCCCACTGCTGGCACACGTCCCCTATTGATGGCACAAGTCCCTCACTGCTTGGGACACGTCCCCCACTGCTGGCACACGTCCCCCATTGAAGGCACACATCCCCCACTGCTGGCACACGTCCCCCACTGCTGGCACACGTCCCCCAGTGCTGTCCCACGTCCCCCACTGCTGGCACACATCCCCTATTGATGGCACAAGTCCCTCACTGCTGGCACACGTCCCCCACTGCTGGCACACGTCCCCCATTGAAGGCACACATCCCCCACTGCTGGCACACGTCCCCCACTGCTGGCACACGTCCCCTATTGATGGCACAAGTCTCCCACTGCTGGCACACGTCCCTCACTTTCTGGCACACGTCCCCTATTGATGGCACAGGTCCCTCACTGCTGGCACACGTCCCCCATTGAAGGCACACGTCCCCCACTGCTGACACAGTCCCCCAGTGCTGGCACACGTCCCCCACTGCTGGCACACGTCCCCTATTGATGGCACAAGTCTCCCACTGCTGGCACACGTCCCTCACTGCTGGCACACGTCCCCCACTGCTGGCACACGTCCCCCATTGAAGGCACACGTCCCCCACTGCTGGCACACGTCCCCCAGTGCTGGCACACGTCCCCCAGTGCTGGCACACGTCCCCCATTGAAGGCACACGTCCCCCATTGAAGGCACACGTCCCCCAGTGCTGGCACACGTCCCCCAGTGCTGGATATGGCCCCCTATGATTACACATGCCTCCCCCCATGCTGCATATGGCCCCCCCAAGCTGCTGCCCATAATAAAATTAAACGTTTTCCTCACTATTTCCAGTGATAGTCTCCCTGCTGTCTCCCTCTGTACAAGCTGCGTCCGAACTTCCTGCTTCTCTGCCTGTAATGTGAGCTGCTCAGCAGAGAGTCACATCACAGCCAGAGAAGCAGGAAGTTCGGACGCAGCTTGTACAGAGGGAGACAGCAGCGAGACAGGCAGCTCATCACTGGAAATAGTGAGGAAAACGTTTGTTATTTTATTATGGGCAGCAGCTTGGGGGGGCCATATGCAGCAAGGGGGGAGGCATGTGTAATCATAGTGGGCCATATGCAGCATGGGGGGAGGCATGTGTAATCACTGGGGGGGCACAGACAGTGTAATATGCGCTGCGCCCTCAGTCCCATCACCGTGGTGCGATTTCAGCACCACGGTGATGGACAGCAGCAGTGCATATTAAATGAGCGGGAGCAGGAGATCTCCCGCTCCCTCCTGCAGCCCCCAGCCAGCACACTGGACCCCGGGAACACTCCAGAGCTGCCCCCACCATCCCCTATATAATATACTATATAATCCATATATTCGGATTATAAGATGCACCCTCACTTTACCCCAAAGTTTGGGGGAACAAAAGTGCGTCTTATAATCCGAAAAATACGGTATATTACTATTTCCTGTGTGAGTTCTCTGTTTCTGTGCAAGCCGCAATAGCCCCGCCTGTCTGCTGCTGCCTTGTAATTATGCACGCCCCTCTCTGCTTCTAAGAGCCTGGCCGCGTCATGAAAGGGGGCGGGGCTCCGGCATGGCATGATTTAGCCCCGCCACTTTCATGATGCGGTCAGGCTTTTGGAAGCAGAGAGGGGCGTGCATAATTACAAGGCAGCAGCACACAGGCCCGCCCATTGCAGCTTGCACAGAAACAGAGAACTCACACAGGTCAAAGTATTATAATCTTTTCTCTTACTTTACAAAAGCGATTTTTTTTCTGCAAAAGGGATGGCTAGAAATGATAAGAGGGGGTGCAGGGACAGGTCTAAAGATACGGGGGGGTCAGTTTCTGGGTTTAGGATCACTTTAATATTGGCTTGTGTTTGTTGAGCCTGGCTTGCATACACTGTATTGTCCTGCCTACATATTGCTGTCCGCACGGACATTCTATGAGATATACTACAAAACTTGATCTACAATTCAACGATTGTTTTATAGTGAAAATCTCATTAGTTGTATTAGATTTAAATGTTTTATCACCTTGACCTATGCTTTTACAGCAATTACACCTTATAGAGCCACATTTGGAACTACCTGGTTCTCTCTGTGAGCCCTGCCTATTACAAGCTTCTACTGATTTTACTTTTCTCAATTTACTTGGTACCACTATAGTCTGCAGATTTCTTCCCTTCCTGAAAATTATTACTGGCTTCTCAGTTATGCACTTGGATAATGCCGGATCTTCTTTTAGGATGAACCAGTATTTTTTTAATATTCCATTGATGTTCTTATGTGATTGGCTATATGTTGCTATAAGGTTATTGTTGTATTCTTTTTCTTTAGTATTTCCTTTTATTCTGGGACGTGTAATGAAGCAATAAGATAACTGGGGATAGTAGAATTATATTATTGCTCTTAAGCTGAAGAATATAGAGATTCCGGAATTGAGATTATGGGTTCAAAATGATCATTTATTTCAATAGAAAAATTATCGTATTATTAAGTTTATTCGTTCTACTGGCTCTGTAACTGATGGTTTTTAATTTTTGTTTAAATTATCTTAGAATTGTGTAACCTCCCACCTTTCAGCTGTCAAGGAGGCTGCACTGACAGTTGATTGGTTGAAGGAAGTATATAATGGTCTGTTATTAATAGCTCCTCATCCGCTTGAGGAAGACGTCTGTACGTCGAGACGCGTTGCGGTCTGGAGCTTTTTATGAATAAAGTTACGGAGATTAAGATTAAAGTATCCCGTATTATCCCTGCGCTCTACTATAGAACCGCTTGTTTTATCTGAATTCTATCATGTTAGAGAGGACAGGGCACTTCTGACAATAATGCATTTTATATTTGGGGGCTGCCTAAAACACAGAAGTGGGGGGGTCTGGAAATATTGATTTTAGTCGGGCATCTTTTTGTAGTAGCGGTTGGAGTTTCCGGCAGCTCCTCTTAACACCTCCAGATTTGCATTGTTGGTGACTACGAGAGTGACCCGGTTGTTTTCTTCTTTAGTCTTGTAATGTAGGAGATAATTTTCTCTTGATATTCTGGTGGCTCTTGTAATTTGGTTTTTACATGCTCTTGGATGGTTGCCCTGGTTCAGTAAGGTCTTTCGGAGGACCTTAAGGTGATTGTCTCTATTTGTAGGGTTTGAACATATCCAATTGTATCTGATGGCCTGACTGTACACAATAGAGTTTTTTATGTGTTTTGGGTTTAAACTGTCCCATTGAAGATATGTTGGATGGTCAATTGGTTTCCGGCCCAGGGATGTATCTATTTCATTGTTCTATAGGTTTATGATGGTGTCCAGAAAGCTGATTTCAGTGATTATAGTCTGGCTCAGATATCTACAAATTATTTTGGCCACAATCAACAAAATTAGTTTAATAAGTATGTCCTTCATCCCTTTAACTCACAGAAGATTACATTTATAGAAATGGAGACCTACTTGACAGAGTATGCATGGAAGGGGGGAACCAACAATGTCTTCAAGGAGGGCAAATCACACCAGCTGTACTGTAGAAATTTAAAAAGAAATCCAAAGCACCAAGAGAAAGGATGTTGTTCATAAAGACTGTGTGCTGGTGTAATGATAGAGGAAAGCATAAGGGGCAGACTGGGCCATCGCCCAGGGTTCCCACTCCCTGGGGGCCCCAGTGTCTATACCAGGAGCTACACTGATAAAGCATTAAAACAATTAAAAAACAAATAAAAAATAAACATATTTGGTATCAATGTGTTCGTAAAAGTCTGATCTATCAAAATATAAAATGAATTGAACTGATCAGTTAATGGCGTAATGAGAAAAAAAATCAAAACACCAAAATTAATTTTTTTTGCAGCTGCACAATAAAATGCAATAAGAGGTGATCAAAACATTGCATCAACTCAAAAAGGGTATTAGGAAAAATATCAGCTGTGGGCACAAAAAATTAAGCTTTCACTTAGCCCCAGACACTGGAAAATGAAAAGGTTACAGGTTTCTGAAAATGGCAAGAAAGGCAAATTTTTTTTTACAAATTTCAGAATTTTTTTTCAGCTCTTAAATACAAAAAAATAAATTATACATGTTTGGTATCTGCATAATCATCTTGCTAGGACAGTTTTACCATATAGTTAACATGGTAAATAAAAAGAATTCAAACAACTTTTGTAGACAGATTCAGATGTTCATGATGGGTTTAATAACAAACTTCAAAAATAATAAATCTATCTATTTAATAAATCTATCTATGTAACAATAGACTTTAGTATCAAGTATATAGGGAGCTCATTGCAAAAAAATTAAATTTAAGTAGATTATCCTATGAAGCAAGCATTCTTCTTACTGACTGAAACACCTATTGTATTAAACATTTTTATGTCATTCCTAATCTAAGGAGTCCTGTGTTCAGAATCCCCATCTCTTGGTCAGAGTATAAGATGTTTCAAGGAGCGTCTCTCCCTGTAGGAGCCGTCCTGCATAAGACAGACTGAACAATAATGGGAATCAACATGTAAGGCTGGGGTCACACATGAGCCCTTGGTCCGTTTTTGGCTTCATTTTTGGCATTTTTTTTTTCTAAGTTCAAAAACTGATAGAAAAACGGATTGGATGTAATAAACACCCTGTCTGTTTTTTTCTGCACTTAAAAACATTGCTATGTCCGTTTTTGAGCCAAAAGCGTTGCCAGCAACGTTTTTGGGGTCCGTTTTAAAAAAAAAAAAAAAAAAAAAAAAATTTTTTAACATGGGCCCTATGGAAAAACGGATCCGTTTTTTTGGGGTGCCTTAAAAAAACGGATCCGTTTTTTTGAGAATTTTGGTCAAAAAATGACTAAGTCCAAAAACGTTCAGAGGTGCAGGAGGCTCAAAAAGCACCCAAAAAAAAACGGATTGGTCATGGAAATCACTTCCAAAAACGGACTTCTATGTGTGACCCCAGCCTGAGTCTGTGTATGAGGTTGCTTTCTTTATAAAGATCTGGCTCAACCACCATACAGGGTGCCAAAAAGAAAAAAAGTCAAATAATAAAAGTCTATCCTTTAAGAACAGGCTTGAGAAATAGAATCTTTGCATGAAGTGGTTTTTATTCATGTGCAGTTGTGAAGACAAAACAATCAACGTTTCGACCCAACACCGGGTCTTCGTCAGGATTGGTCTAGTAAAAACATTTATAAACCAAAGTCAAAAAACAGTAATGGAGATTATTCATGTGCTCATCATGCCATGTGGTATTTAGGTGTCTATAATAGAGGACCTATGGGGTGAGGTGTGTTAGTGAGATTACTGTGGTTCTACACAAGTTGGAAACTGCTAAAAGGGGGGGGTTCAATTGTAATAAACAGAGTGAATACAATCAAGTGATTTGTGTATACTGTATAGTGAACGTGTGGAGCTACGTTTGAATGGGACTAAGTGAATAAAATCCGTGTAGGGGCAACTATAGGGAGTTGCTCTAATCAAGTAAGGTGTGCTAGTGACCTGGAATCTATCAATACCTTCTAATGGTCGGATATCCGGTATGTAATGAGATCTGTAAAAGTATTGATAAAGGTGATTTCCATTTTAAACACAACACCACCCGAGAAGAGACGATGGCACTAAATAACCTCAAAAGTAACAAACAAATCATTATAAAACCAGCGGACAAAGGGGAGCCATCGTTATCTATTTATATAATCCGCAGTTTGGAATTCGGGCGTTGTCGCCGAATCCCAGAATGCTTTGCGCCATCGCGAGAAGCAGCCGAAGTGCACCTCCGGGACAACAACCCCCACACGCAGACACAGGAGACCCGGCCAGAGAGAGAGGGAGAGGAGCTCCGGCCCCGCACACTCCATCCCCCGGGACAGCAACCCCCACACACAGCAGCTGACAGCCGCAGCCGCACTGCACCTCCCGGAGAACTACCCCCGCCTGCACACCCCCGCCAGCCATACACCCCGCCAGCCGTAGATCCCCCCCACCTCTCCTGCTGGTCCGGCACACTCCCGCATCTCTCTCTGCTCCGATCATCTTCACTACAAGGCAAAGGACCTTTGGTGATGTCAGAGTCATGTGATCATTCACATGACTCAGACATCACTGCAGGTCCTGTATTCATCGATCAGAGCTGGTAAGAAGCCACACAGGGGGCAGGGCGAGTTAAGACACTGCAGGGGCAAATAGAGCCCAGGGGAAACAGAGGGGGGGGAGCCCATTCTGCCCCTCTACAGTCTACCCCTGCTCTGCTTCGGCCCACACCCTGCACCTTCCCCACACACAGCAGCTGAGAGACAGAGAGGAGATCCGGGGAGAGACACACCACAGGGGACAAAAATCCCCCCACACACAGGACGACTAACCAGCACAACATACACATGTACATACATACACTCTATATACATACATATACACTCTATATACATACATACACTATATATACATACATACACACACTATATACATACATACACTCTATATACATACATATACACTCTATATACATACATACATACACTCTATATACATACATACACTCTATATACATACATATACACTCTATATACATACATACACTATATATACATACATACACACACTATATACATACATACACTCTATATACATACATATACACTCTATATACATACATACATACACTCTATATACATACATACACTCTATATACATACATACACTCTATATACATACATACACACACTATATACATACATACACTCTATATACATACATACACTCTATATACATATACACTATTTCAACACACACATATAGATATAGAGTATCTACACATACCTTATATACACATAAATATATTGATATACTGTATATACACATAGATACACACTATATACACATATATATTGATATACTGTATATAAACACATACACATATATATATAGCGTATATACACATATATACATACATGCACATATACAGTCTATACACACATATATAGATATACAGTATTTACACAGATAGATATACACTATATACACATATATATATATACAGTATATACACACAGATACATATACATATACAGTATTTTCACATATATAGATGTAGATATAATTTATATACACATATATATAGAGATACACATCTATACATATATATATACATATACAGTATCTACACATACACTTAGATATACACTATATACACACAGATACATATACACTATATACACATATATACATAGATGTACATATACAGTATATACACACATATATACATACACAGTATATACACACAGATACATATACATATACAGTATTTTCACATAAATAGATGTAGATATAGTTTATATACACATATATATATAGAGATATATAGTATGTACATATATAGATATCCTGTATATACACATATCGCTATACAGTATATACACATATATACATACATATACAGTATATACACATATATACATGTAGATATACACTATATACACACATATTGATAGATACACAGTATATACACATATACATAGATATACAGTGTATACTCACATATAGATATACAGTATATACACAGACATACACTATATACCCACATATACATATACACTATATACACAACACATATATAGATACACAGTATATACACATATATATATACAGTATATACACATAGATATACAGTATATACACATATATACACACAGATATATATATACAGTATATACACATATATAGATAGATGTACATATAGTGTATATACACATATATAGATAAATGTACATATACAGTTTATACACATATCTACTTATATAATCACCAGTTTGGGATTCGCCCGTTGAAGCCGAATCCCATAATCCTTTGTGGCACTGCGAGCGATGACGCTTGCGTCATCGCGAGCCGCAGCCGCACTACCTCACACTACCGCCATCCTGCCAACCCTTGGCCCCGCCACGAAGTCGACGCTGCCCATATGCCGCCGGTGCCTTCCGCCCCTCGCTCACTGCTAGGGCCTCGCTGCTGCTGGACTTGCGGTGTAGGGCCTGTGGCCGCCTGCCGCAACCCACTGACGTCGTCCTGTGCCCGGCGCCAGCCAATGGGAGTGAGCGGGGCGTCTCTGCCTCCAAAGCCTCACACGCCCCGCTCACTCCCATTGGCCGCTGCCGCCCCTGCGAGAGGATTGGGCGCTGTGTTGTAAACACAGCACGCCCATCCAATTGCCCAGGACTCGGCGTCCTGGACCAATCGGATGCCCCTCCAGCCCAGAGCCGCTTCTTTACTCACCCCTCCAGCCCAGAGCCGCTACTCTCCTCACCCCTCCAGGCCAGAGCCGCTTCTCTCCTCACCCCTCCAGGCCAGAGCCGCTTCTCTCCTCACCCCTCCAGCCCAGAGCCGCTACTCTCCTCACCCCTCCAGGCCAGAGCCGCTTCTCTCCTCACCCCTCCAGGCCAGAGCCGCTTCTCTCCTCACCCCTCCAGGCCAGAGCCGCTTCTCTCCTCACCCCTCCAGGCCAGAGCTGCTTCTCTCCTCACCCCTCCAGGCCAGAGCTGCTTCTCTCCTCACCCCTCCGCCACAGAGCCGCTTCTCTCCTCACCCCTCCAGGTCAGAGCCGCTTCTCTCCTCACCCCTTCAGGCCAGAGCCGCTTCTCTCCTCACCCCTCCAGGCCAGAGCCGCTTCTCTCCTCACCCCTCCAGGCCAGAGCTGCTTCTCTCCTCACCCCTCCAGGCCAGAGCTGCTTCTCTCCTCACCCCTCCGCCACAGAGCCGCTTCTCTCCTCACCCCTCCAGGTCAGAGCCGCTTCTCTCCTCACCCCTTCAGGCCAGAGCCGCTTCTCTCCTCACCCCTCCAGGCCAGAGCCGCTTCTCTCCTCACCCCTCCAGGCCAGAGCCGCTTCTCTCCTCACCCCTCCAGGCCAGAGCCGCTTCTCTCCTCACCCCTCCAGGCCAGAGCCGCTTCTCTCCTCACCCCTCCAGGCCAGAGCTGCTTCTCTCCTCACCCCTCCAGGCCAGAGCTGCTTCTCTCCTCACCCCTCCGCCACAGAGCCGCTTCTCTCCTCACCCCTCCAGGTCAGAGCCGCTTCTCTCCTCACCCCTTCAGGCCAGAGCCGCTTCTCTCCTCACCCCTCCAGGCCAGAGCCGCTTCTCTCCTCACCCCTCCAGGCCAGAGCTGCTTCTCTCCTCACCCCTCCAGGCCAGAGCTGCTTCTCTCCTCACCCCTCCGCCACAGAGCCGCTTCTCTCCTCACCCCTCCAGGTCAGAGCCGCTTCTCTCCTCACCCCTCTGCCACAGAGCCGCTTCTCTCCTCACCCCTCCACCACTGAGCCACTTCTCTCCTCACCCCTCCACCACTGAGCCGCTTCTCTCCTCACCCCTCCACCACTGAGCCGCATCTCTCCTCACCCCTCCACCACTGAGCCGCTTCTCTCCTCACCCCTCCATCACTGAGCCGCTTCTCTCCTCACCCCTCCACCACAAAGCCGCTTCTCTCCTCACCCCTCCACCACAGAGACGCTTCTCTCCTCACCAACCCACCACAGAGCCACTTCTCTCCTCACCCCTCCACCACAGAGCCGCCTCTATACTCTGCTACCCACACAGCCGCCTCTATACTCTGCTACCCACAGAACCGCCTCTATACTCTCCTACCCACACAGCCGCCTCTATACTCTGCTACCCACAGAGCCCCCTCTATACTCTGCTACTCACAGAGCCGCCTGTATACTCTGCTACCCACAGAGCCGCCTGTATACTCTGCTACCGACAGAGCAGCCTGCATACTCTGCTACCGACAGAGCAACCTGCATACTCTGCTACCGACAGAGCAGCCTGCATACTCTGCTACCGACAGAGCAGCCTGCATACTCTGCTACCCACAGAGCCGCCTCCATACTCTGCTACCCACAGAGCCGCCTGTATACTCTGCTACCCACACAGCCGCCTCTATACTTTGCTACCCACAGAGCCACCTCTATACTCTGCTACCCACAGAGCCGCCTCTATACTCTGCTACCCACAGAGCCTCCTGTATACTCTGCTACCCACAGAACCGCCTGTATACTCTGCTACCCACAGAGCCACCTCTATACTCTGCTACCCACAGAGCCGCCTCTATACTCTCCTACCCACAGAGCCGCCTGTATACTCTGCTACCCACAGAGCCGCCTGTATACTCTACTACCCACACAGCCGCCTGTATACTCTACTACCCACACAGCCGCCTGTATACTCTGCTACCCACAGAGCCGCCTGTATACTCTGCTACCCACAGACCCGCCTGTATACTCTGCTACCCACAGAGCCGCCTGCATACTCTGCTACCCACAGACCCCCCTGTATACTCTGCTACCCACTGACCCGCCTGTATACACACAATTCATGTCACCGCGCTCCCGATGCAATTGCATCGGGCCTTTTTACTAGTCTAATATATAAAGCAGAATGTGTGTGTGTGTATGTGTGTGTGTGTGTGTGTATGTGTATGTATGTATATCCGGGATTGGCATGTACACCGTCGCAACTACAGCCACAAATTTTTGCACAGTCACACGTCTGGACCCCAGGAGTGTCATAGTCTATGTTGTGAGGCGAAATTTTAACCCTGCGCGTTCCAGTTCACCAAACAATTTTGCCCCTATCTGCATAATGGGGAAAAAGTGAATGGAAAAGTGTTGGAGGAAAATCGACAGCTGTCAGCTATAGAGACAAAATTTTGCACAGTCACACGTCTAGACCCCGGGAGCGTCATAGGCCATGTTGTGAGGCGAAATTTTAATCCCGCGCATTCCAATTCACCAAACAATTTTGCCCCTATCTACATAATGGGGAAAAAGTGACAGTTACCAATTGACAGTTGTGAATGAGAGGGGCTTAATGATAGCACCAAAGACTAACAGCACATACCAGCATATAGTCACTAAGGTGGGGCCCCAACATGAGATATTCACCATACAAGGGGACATGTATACACACCACACGCACACAAAGAGTAACAGCAAGTGTATAGTCGCTAAAGTGCAGCCCCAACATTGGATACTCACCACGCACCCGAACAAACACACACACCACAAAGAGACACACACAACACAGAGACGCACACACACCCCCAAGGGGACACACACACACACACTCTATAGCGACACATGCACTCACCCCACAGGGACCCACACACACCACAAAGAGACACACATAACACAGACACACACACCACACAGACCCCCCCACAGGGACACACACACACATAGCCACCCTTTAGGGACACATGCACTTACCCCACAGGGACATACACACCACAAAGAGACACACACACACCACACAGACCCCCCCACAGGGACACACACACATACACACCCTATAGGGACACATGCACTCACCCCTCAGGGACACACACACACCACAAAGAGACACACACAACACAGAGACTCACACACCCCACACAGACACCCCCCCACAGGGACACACACACACATACACACCCTATAGGGACACATGCACTCACCCCACAGGGACACACACACCACAAAGAGACACACACAACACAGATACACACACACCACAGACCCCCCCACAGGGACACACACATACACACCCTATAGGGGCACATGCACTCACCCCACAGGGACACACACACACCACAAAGAGACACACACAACAGAGACACACACCACACAGATCCCCCCCACAGGGACACACACATACACACCCCAGGGACACACACACCACACAGACAGACACAGATGTGGACAAATCACCTCACACAACTCGCCTCATACGTATGCTATCTTTATTTTCCAAACATAAACATCTGATTAAAAACAGCCAATGTGCAACACATGTGCCATATAGGGAATTGAGGTAGATGTCAGTCACATGAGCTGTCTATTATGTGTATGTGTGAGGTAACATATACTACTCGGCCAGGGGGAGGGTTTGCTGTTGGGCTGGAGATTTATTAGGCTGCCTATAGCAATCAATCACAGCTCAGCTTCTATTTTCCTACAGGTCATTAATATGACAAATTCAAATTCTATTTTGTTATAGCTAACAGCAGTTATTTATTAACCCGGGCGTAGCCGGGTACTACAGCTAGTCTAATATATAAAAGCTCAAGCTCACTTCCGTCACTTTGGCAAGGACTTCCGTCACTTTGTCATCGGCTACGGTGACGTCACCACAGTGTACACCCTGAACGGGTGGACCAACATGGCAGCCCTAAGCGGAGCGGAACTCAGGCACCCCCGCCACGCTTACGGCCACCCGTACACTGACAAAACACACAGTCAGGAGATGACCGTCGTCAGCCGGTCGTCTCCCGGCCGCCACACATCACAGGCGGGAGACGACCGCTTTAGCTGGTCGTCTACCGCCCACGGGCCGCCCGCCGGAGCCAGCGGCTAGCCAGCCGGGAGACGACCGCCGTTAGCCAGTCGTCTCCCGACTGGCTCACGGCTGGCTGGAGTTCAGCCGCGGCTAGTTATGGTACGGAGGTCCGCGGCGAGTCAGCCGGGAGATGACCGGCTTTACCCGGTCATTTCCCGGCTGGCGAGCCGCTGAGCTCCGTATTGTATATAGCCGTGGCTGAGCTCCACCCAGCCGCCAGGCAGCCGGCATTTTCCGCCGTACCACGAATCGCGATTCTGATTGGTCGCCACGCTGAATGCGGGGACCAATCAGAATGGCGGCGAGCGCTATGCCGCCATATTTGAAATACACTGAGTACAGTGTATCTGAAGTATCGCGCCATAGAGCGCGCCGCTATTCTGATTGGTCGCCACGCTGAATGCGGCGACCAATCAGAATAGCGGCGCGCTCTATGGCGCGATACTTCAAATACACTGAGTACAGTGTATTTCAAATATGGTGGCATAGCGCGCGTCACTATTCTGATTGGTCATTTAGCGTGGCAACCAATCAGAATAGCGGCGCGCTCTATGATGCAATACTGTACTCAGTGTATTTCAAATATGGCGGCATAGCGCGCGCCGCTATTCTGATTGGTCGCCACGCTGAATGCGGCGACCAATCAGAATAGCGGGGCGCGCTATGCCACCATATTTGAAATACACTGTACTCAGTGTATTTGAAGTATCACGCCATAGAGCGCGCCGCTATTCTGATTGATCGCCACGCTGAATGTGGCGACCAATCAGAATAGCAGCGCGTGCTATGCCGCCATATTTGAAATACACTGAGTTCAGTGTATTTGAAGTATCGCGCCATAGAGCGCACCGCTATTCTGATTGGTCGCCGCATTCAGCATGGTGACCAATCAGAATAGCGGCGCGCGCTATGCCGCCATATTTGAAATACACTGAGTACAATGTATTTGAAGTATCGCGCCATAGAGCGCGCCACTATTCTAATTGGTCGCCACGCTGAACACGACGACCAATCAGAATAGCGGCACTTTCTATGGCGCCATACTTCAAATACACTATACTCAGTGTATTTGAAATATGGCGCCATAGCTCGCCGCTATTCTGATTGGTCGGCGCTGAACGCTGGTGGCCAATCAGCATAGCGGTGCTCGCCACAGCGCCATGTGTAAAATCTGAAGTAATGGGTGGATTTTACACATGGCGCCGTGGCGAACTAAATACTATAGCGCTGCTATACATGTAATGTAATGTACCACCATATACTATAGCGCTGCTATGCATGTACTGCCATATACCATAGCGCTGCTATACATGTACTGTAATGTACCGCCATATACTATAGTGCTGCTATACATTTACTATAATGTACCGCCATATACTATAGTGCTGCTATATATATATATGTAGTTCACTCACGTTGACTTAACAAGTTCTGTCAGTCACAGTATGTCAACTACATACATATTCTAGACTACCCGATTCTTTAGAATCGGGCAACCATCTAGTACTCAATAAAACAGATTACCTTGCAGAAATTCATAAACAACTGTCCGATATTGACACATACACATACGTAACCCTTCGTAGGGACCCTGTAAATGAGATTAATGGTACCTTTACACGCCGCTACTGGATGGTGGCAACAACCGGGTACATTAGAAAAAAGTATCTTGCACCGCCAATGCAACCCGAGGTAGCGGCATGGAAGACGGTTGTAGCCACCCGCCAGTGGCGGCACCTGTTTCAGAGCACTGCCCTAAAACAGGTGGTTACCCAGCCGTTGGTAGCGACCTGTATCGGCGTGTAAAGAAAGAACAGAAGGGTTGTTTCTACACCATCCTATGTACCTGGTATGTACCTGGGGAGTGACACAGCCTCCGGGAAACCACCCCCCTTCAGCGATCATTGGAGGAAGCTCCTGCGTTACGATTGGTTGTTGCTGCATAGGGCGGCATATTTAAGGAGCTGACCAGTCACACTACACAATTGCTCGAGTGTCATGTATTAATCAGCCTCCTGCACTGCCTGGCCAATCATGATGTTATTGCTTTGTCCTATCAGCGTACGGACGTCTCGTAATCCACAATTGTGGCACACCTATGTGTTGTCCCTGCTGCACCAGGTCCGCCCATATTAGCTTGTTGTAGCGGTGTGTAAATGAGGTAAGGTGCTCTGCAGAAGGTAACTTGAGACACCCGGCGGTGTATCCAGAGATAGATGTAACCTACCGTAGCGCACCTTGTTGCGGCGTGTAAAGGTGGTGCGATTACCGCTTGCAACCGTTTGTGCGTGCTCGTGCACGTGAAGTAGCCGGTTGTTGCCACCATCCAGTAGCGGGCTTGTAAAGGTACCATTAGTCTAAAATCGTTGATTTAACCATCAAACATACCACACTGGGCAATATTGATAAAAAACTAGCCGAGTACCTATTAAATCCACATCTTATAACACCTGTCATTTATATTCTACCCAAGATCCACAAGAATCTTGAACAACCAACGGGAAGACCCATAGTCGCCTCAACTGACTCTATACTTTCTCCACTTTCCATCACATTAGAAAAAATTCTGAATCCATTAGTTCCCCAGATAAAGTCGTTCATACGAGACCCCACGGACTTTCTCGACCACATCAAAAAAGTATCACCAATACCAAATAATAGTACATTGGCTACACTAGACGTCAACAGCCTTTATACTAGCATAGACCATAGTCTTGGATTACAGGCTATTGAATGGTTTCTTAATACACTTGAACCATCCAATCAATCCAAAATTAATTTTTGTTTGGAAACACTAGAACTGGTTCTCACCAATAATTATTTCCTTTTTGAGGACCAGTTCTATCTGCAAAAACGAAGAACTGCAATCGGGGCGAACATTGCACCCCCGTACGCTAATATATATATATGGCAAAATTCGAATCGGACCATATATACAACAATGTACGGTTTCAGACAAATGCCTTGATGTGGCTAAAGGCCATTTTACACACACAGATATTTGTGTCCAACTTCTGAACAGATCTCTGGTTGCAGTGAAATCATGGACACATTGTTCCATTTTGTGGCTGTGTACAAAATGGAGCAATGTGTCCATGATTTCACTGCAACCAGAGATCTGTTCAGAAGTTTGACACAGATATCTGTGTGTGTAAAGTGGCCTTTAGATACATTGACGATGTCTTTTGCATCTGGACAGGCACTATTGAATCCTTTAATATCTTTGTGAATGGGATCAACACAAAGGTACCGAACCTGACTTTCACATCACATTCTGACCAGGATAAAATAATTTTCCTTGATACTATTATAATTAAAGAATCTAATGGTTCCCTTACCAGTGACTTGTACATTAAACCTACAGACCGTAACAGTCTGTTACATTGGACGAGTTGTCACCCGAAACATGTAAAAAAATCACTCCCCAATTCTTAACATCACAGGGTAGATCGTATTGTAAGCAATTTCGGGACCAAAACACTGAGACATAAGGAAATGTCAGATAAATTCATGGATAGGTGTTACCCTGATGAGTTTTGCATGCATCAAGAAAGGAATGTACAAAGATCAAGGAATTCCGTGACCAATAGCATAAAATTCATAAACACGTATCATCCCTTTTCTCCACTAATTAAAAAAGCCATTTTCCAACATTGGCCACTCCTTGAAACAGCATACCCTACTATTCTTAGTCCAGGGGCCTGGATATAAATCATTGTAATCATTAGGGTACTCCTACGTAATTAATTTTAATGGTTTTATGGAATAATTATATATAAATTCGACTAATAAAGTGATCACTTAAATAATAAAGAAATTGTACTCATTATTCATCTGAGAGCCCTTGATAGGGAACTCTGGGTGATTTTGAAGTGGTTAAATAAGGTGCTTGCCAAGTCTTCACATCAGCTATTGCTCTAGATAGCAGGGGCAGTACGATCAAGTCCAGTAGGTCTTTAGCTGTTCGACCTATTTTAATTCCTAGATAAGTGATAAACTTCGGGGGCCAAGTGAATGGATATTCAGATTTAAACGTATCTATTTTGGCTTTAGAGATATTGACACTCAGAGCCTCTGACTTAGCTCTAGAATATGTAGGAAAGCAGGGATGCCCCTATCAGGTTTGGAGAGGACAACCAGCAAGTCGTCAGCAAATGCCGCGGACTTATGGTGAAACCCTCGTGTCACTACTCCTTCCATCTCCGCACTGAACTGGATACTGCGTAAGAGCAGCTCCATTGTGAGCACAAAGAGCAGTGGTGATAAAGGACATCCCTGCCTTGTGCTATTTTGTATCAAGAATGGGTCTGACAACAAATTATTTATACGCAGTCTTGCTGAGGGTAAATGATACATTTAAAAGATAGCTTCTATTAGGGTCGAGGGAGAATTAAAGGCCGTAAGTGTATGCCGCAAAAATGTCCAGTCCACCCTGTCGAATGCTTTCTCAGCGTCTGTACCTATCAGGACCAATGGGGCTTTGTTTATTCTGGCATGTTGCAACAGATGCAGCAACCTGCTGGCATTGTCTTTTCCCTCCCTACCTTGTACAAAAGCCGTCTGTTCCAAGGAAACTAAGTGAGGGACCACCTCCACTAAACGTTTTGCTAGTAGGCTTGCATAACTTTTAAGATCAACGTTCAGTAAGGAGATGGGCCGGTAGCTTCCACAGAGTGTTGGGTCTTTGCCTTCCTTATGAATAAGTGAGATATGCGCCTCTAAAGACTGAGGAGGGAGGGAGCTGCCAGAGAGCACTGAGTTGCACATATTAAGTAGATGCGGGCTCAGACTCTGCATAAAGATTTTGTAGTATGATGTGGTAAAACCATCTGGTCCGGGTGATTTACCACTGGGGCTCTTCGACAGGATGGACTGGATCTCAGTCAAATCGGATGGCTTAGTTAGCCGGGTTCGTTGGGCTTCATTTAGTTGTGGTAGGGGCAGGGAGGCAAGGTAAGAATCAATATCTGCTGATCTTTGAATTTTTGTCGCTTCTGATTCATGTAGATTCAGTTGTTATAGTTCTGTATAAAATGATAAGAAGGTTGTGGTAATCGAATTAAAGTTTTGTGTCAGCTGACCATCTTTCGTCTTAATCTTATGTATGTATGTACGTGTCTGGCGTTTTTTGATCAGTGAGATCATCAATTTAGAGGCCTGGGGGGCTTGACAGGAACGCACATGTTGCTGGTCGCATTTCTTTGAGCTCCTGCAGATAACCTGGCAAGTGGTGCTAAATATCGGCCATCCAGACCCTGTTCCACACTATATCACCTGCGATCCTCCCAGAGACCCTCCAGGTATGCCAAAAACCGGGACTAAAAAGGGCACAAACGGGCAACGGCTCACAGACTTCTTTATGGCGGGACAACAGCAGAACTCTCCCAAAATGGCGCCGACTCTTAGGTCTGCAGCCACCCGGACCCATACATCTAATAGCCCTGAGGGAAGTGTGGAGGAGGAAGATATAGATGAGACCCCGGTGACACAGAGGATCCTGAAAACTATGCTGGGCTCCCTGAGGCGTTCGCTCTCTGACATGAGAGACATGATGGAGGAATTTAGGCAGGAGCTCTCCTCCCTGGGAGACAGAACCTCGCATATAGAGGAGAAGCTGGGAGAGTATGCAGCAGCCCATAATGAACATGCCACAGATTATGCACAGGTAGAGGGAGACTTTAAGCAAGCACAACTTAAGATCTGTGATATGGAAGACAAGCTGCGCAAAGTTAACATAAGGATCAGGGTCATCCCAGACCCACAGGATAATGAGGATCTCCCGTCTATAGTACAGCCACTTCTCCAGATGATACTACCAGATGCTTCACAGTTCTTTCAGACTTCCAAAGCCCGTTCACATCAATAAGGCTCTCCCTAGGGATATCCTGATTGCTTTCTCCAAATCCAGCATTGCTGAGACTGTTTTGCGAGCCATGAGACAGACCCCCAATCTATCAGCCCCATATACTGGAATGACCGTGTTCCCGGATCTCTCTGCAGGCACCCTAGCCCGGAGGCGGGAGTTTGCACCATACTGCAAACTTCTAAGAGATAGGGGCATTCAATATAGCTGGGGCTCGCCAGTTCATGTCCGGTTCCGGTATAAAAGGTACTGCTCAGGTGTTTCACTCTCCCAGTCATTTGGGTAAGGCATTAAAAGACTGGAATCTGGTCCCGAGCTTCGAGAAATACCCACAACGTCACAGTCCAGGATCCTCATCTAAGACCCGTTTGATGGTGCAGGAGTGGGAAAAGGCTGGTTGATTCTCCATACTGACTCAGGCTGGGCGATCAGCGGGCCTCAAGGCCTTATTTTTCTTTTTTCTATTTTGCCTTATCCCCCCCTCTGATCTCTGGACTACATAGAACGCTATCGGAGGGTAGTTTACCGTAGACTATTTCATTCTATCCGGGGTAGAAGGGGATGGGCTTGCCCACCTTGGTGGGAATTTTCTCATCTAACAATGTTGGACGGTTTTTTATTTTTCTTTCATTTTTATCTCTCTGTTTTTCTCCAGGACTGTTTGTTGTGTCCCTCTCCCACCCTTGCCCTCCCCCTAATCTTTCCCCTCCCCTTTCCTTTTGCAGGACCTACACAGATATGAGACCAAAGGGAATAGTTTGTAATAAGCTGTGGCAAAGCATGCAGATTGCTTACTCTTTACTTTTGCCATGAGTATAAAGGGACTTACCCTTAATGTTAATGGTTTGAATCCTCCTGGCAAGAGATCTTTGGTCTGGCGCCACCTACTGCATGATCGTAAAGATAGCATAAATATCTTCATCAAGATACTGTAAATAACCTCCACATCTGGAGGAGTATACACTATGGAACAGATAGATCGCTATATCCAATATATACCATTAAACAAGCGACAAACATCTGTATAAATGATTTATTTTAATTAAGAAAGACAAAGACGACATACACAGAGGAAGAACAACCCACAAAGGGAGGCTCCTGTGGTAATTTGGTTCAAATAAATATTACATGTCATGTCACAAATAACAATTATCATGACAAGGAGTTATTTACAGCTTACTGTCATCAGCAAAAAGACCTTTCTGCAGTATATATAGAAAAATTGATCACTAGTTGTAGTTAATATCTCCTTAGAAAGTGAACAATAAACATTAATTCATTAAAGTGCAAGTGCTTGTTCTCTATTCACACTGCAGAGGAATTGATAGCTGGTATAGGTATACAAATGATATTAACAGCGTTTTAATGAACAGCAATTGATGTTCCTACATATCATATATTTGTAAATGGCATAAGGTTAGTGCATAGTCCACCTGCCCCGAGTTAGGGGCATACACCGAGATCATCGTATACAACATTCCATTAATAGTGCCCACAACCATTAGAAATCGCCCCCTGACGAAGGTTGCGAAATGGCCATCGGGGTGTGTGGCTCCTGATGGTATATTCACTGTGGTGAGGATTCTTTCACTGACACAATATCATTGATTGATTTTGCAGCTCTGATAGGTATACTCTGCATGGGTTTTTGCCTGGATTTTTCCACACCTACCCTTGATATGGGCTTGACAATGTTGTGATAAATATGTATATATGCACTAACCTTATGCCATTTACAAATATATGATATGTAGGAACATCAATTGCTGTTCATTAAAACGCTGTTAATATCATTTGTATACCTATACCAGCTATCAATTCCTCTGCAGTGTGAATAGAGAACAAGCACTTGCACTTTAATGAATTAATGTTTATTGTTCACTTTCTAAGGAGATATTAACTACAACTAGTGATCAATTTTTCTATATATACTGCAGAAAGGTCTTTTTGCTGATGACAGTAAGCTGTAAATAACTCCTTGTCATGATAATTGTTATTTGTGACATGACATGTAATATTTATTTGAACCAAATTACCACAGGAGCCTCCCTTTGTGGGTTGTTCTTCCTCTGTGTATGTCGTCTTTGTCTTTCTTAATTAAAATAAATCATTTATACAGATGTTTGTCGCTTGTTTAATGGTATATATATGATCGTAAAGATATTGTTTTCTTACAGGAAACCCATTTGCTGTCAGATGATACACATAGAATGACTTCCCAGACATACCCACATCAATTCTTTGCATCTGCGTCTAAAAAGCAAGCAGGTGTTGCAATACTAATTCATAAGCGAGTGGCATTTGTGTTGCGGGAGGTGTTTCCAGATCCAGAAGGGCGATTTCTAATGGTTGTGGGCACTATTAATGGAATGTTGTATACGATGATCTCGGTGTATGCCCCTAACTCGGGGCAGGTGGCCTTTATCAGTGCAACGCTATACAAACTGCTTCCCCACGCATGCGGACACAAGTTGGTGGGTGGTGATTTTAATGCTCCTATGGACAGAATATTGGACTGTTCACAGTCTACGATAACTAGATGGGGATTGGGGCATTTGATCTCGTCCTATCATTTACATGATGTTTGGCGTTACTTACATGGTAACGAAAGAGATTATACCTATATGTCACCTAGACACGGCATGTGTAGTCAAATAGATTTTTTTCTGATGGATGATGGTCTCCTCCCCAAATGCTTGGGAGCAGAGATTGGATCCATCACGTGGACGGATCATGCCCCGGTCTCCGTGGCGCTCGCAGACTCTCTAGCTGTCTCGCCACCAGCCTTGTGGAGGCTCAATGAAGCATTGCTATCTTCCCACTAAAATGTAGATCTTACCCAACAGATGAAAGATTTCTTCCTGCTGAACGATGATGAATCTGTGACCCCTGAGGTTTTGTGGTTTACCCACAAGGCGGTCATGCGGGGAGCCCTATTGAAATTGGCTGCTTACACTAAAAAAAAATATAACCTGAAACTGCAAACCCTCGTTCAGCAGATTGGATCTCTAGAATCTAGCTATAAATGCTCCCCTTCGGATAACCTGCGAGAGGCCCTTCTACAGCCCCACCACAAGCTTCGAATTCTGATGCTTGCGAGGGTTGAAAAAAATTTATGGAAAGTTAGGGCTAAATATTATAGTATGGGAGACCGGGCAAGCGGGCGCTCTCCTGGCTCGCCGGGTCAAAAAAAAAGGAGATGCAGTCCAAAATTGCCCAATTAATAACTCCAGAGGGTGCACAAATCCGTAACCCAATACAGATTGCGGAACAATTTAAGCTCTGTTATGAAAACCTGTATAATCTTCAAAATTCTACAGATACTCCCCAACCCACAATGGAGGCTATTCGTGATTTTCTGGGCTGGGCCGATCTCCCTGCTCTTACGGCAGCACAGGTATCCTGGCTAAACTCCCCGCTAACAGAACAAGAGATTCGAAATGCGATCTGGTCAGTGAAGAAGGACTCTGCTCCTGGTCTGGACGGCTTTACGTACCAACTGTCACGTCGCCATTGGACTCGGTGGCCGGTGTTCCTGCCTCGGCCGCTGGGAGGAGCTGGATTCCTTCAGCTGGTGGTGCCGGTGATAGGAGGGCCTTGTCCTCATATGGAACTGCTTCCGCGACGTCTGCCTCTGTCGCTGAGCGCCGCTGTGTTTCCCCTCTGGGTGGTGTTGGTCGCAGAGGAGCGGGCCCTGCAGAGGTGTCCGTTAGGCGCAGCCTGCGTTCTTCTGTCAGAGGTGGGGTGGGTGGAGCCAGTCGTGCATCTCCATCTGGCCTGGTTCTAGGGGCGGTCCGGATGAGGTCATCAGGCTGTGAGCTCCAGCCTATGGGAGATAACCACGCCCTTCAAATAGATTGGAGCCTGTCTTGCAGGCCGCCAGATATAGTTTTGGTTTCCCAGTGATATAGTGTGTGTGTAGTTTTGTCTCTGATCTTGGCCTGGATTTCTGACTCTGCTTCTTCCTGTCGATTTTGTACCTCAGCTGCCCTCTTGGTTTTGCCCTTGACCCTTGCCTGGATTTTCGACTCTGCTACTGCCTGACGATTTTGTACCTTCGCTGCCCTCTCGGTTTTGACTCGGACTTCGTTTTTCGAGTCTTGCTTTTTCCCCTGGCGACCTTCCTGCTCGGTTGCTCATATAGGCAGCTACCCCCTTTGCTCCGCTGTAATTCCAGATCCCTGTATAGGGGTTAAGGGTCTCGGGGTTTCTCGGGGTGCTGCCTTATCAGCAGCTTAGCCTCACAGCAGATGGTCGTCACACCAGTATTTCTCAGTATTTGAGGACATGCTTCTACCACGTTTATTGAAAGTCTTTTCTTACTGGCAGGATCAGGGAAAAATTCGTAGTGAGGGGCTACAGGCTATTATCTCGACAATTCCCAAACCAGGAAAGGACCCCACATTGCCCGGTAACTACAGGCCGATCGCCCTCCTTAACTGCGACCTAAAGCTCTACGCCAAAGTATTGGCCACTCGTTTGCAAGTGGTTCTCCCCTCCCTCATCGCGCGGACCAGGTAGGATTTGTACCTGGCAGACAGGCATGAGATGGGACAAGGAGATTTATTAACCTCTTAGAGGTGCTGGAGAGAGGGGGAGACCCGGGAGCTTTGATCTCCCTGGATGCGGAGAAGGCATTTGACCGAGTGAACTGGGGGTACCTTAGTGCAGTCCTGAATAAATTTGCATTATTTGGCCGTTTCTATACCTCTATAATGGCCCTGTATTCTGCCCCTAGTGCCTCGGTCCGTGCCTCTGGGTTCATCTCGTCATCTTTTACCATCACAATGGCACCCATCAGGGTTGCCCTCTCTCTCTGCTCAGATTTGCCTTGGTGATGGAGCCAATGGCTGCTATAATTAGGTCAAATCCTGCTGTGACGGGAGTATCTTTGGGAGAGGTGGAGCATAAGATCGGCCTGTACGCCGACGATGTGATCTTCATGTGCACAAATATAGCTACGACTATACCGGCAATAATGAGTGTCCTGGATGATTTCACCAGGGTGTCTTATTATACATTGAATTTAACTAAGTCGGTGATATATCCGATTACTGTCCCAACTCCTCTTCGAGAAACGTTACGCCAGAAATATCCCTTCACTTGGGCTCTTACCGGATTTACATATCTGGAAATAAAAATAACTTGTATAAAACATATATTACAAACTAACTGTGACATACTTATGAAATACTTATCTGCTCTCATCTCCTCGTACTCTTCCATACAACTGACGTGGATGGCGAGAATACAGCTAGTTAAAATGATCGTCCTCCCTAAAATTTTATACTTGCTCCGGTGTATGCCCCTGTATTTTCCAATTAAGCAAATTACTTGATTCCAGACTTTATTAAATAAATGTATCTGGAACAATAGACCACATAGAGTGGCGGACAACATATTGGTCCTGCCGGGAAAGTTGGGGGGTCTGGGAGCTCCGAATATCCGAGCATACTACAGAGCAATCCTCCTTGAAGTAGCGCAGATCAGCTGGTCTGGCTATATGGGACCCTTATGGCACCAGATTGAGACCTGGAGTACGCCTAGACATTCCACCAGACTACTGCTGGAGATTCAGCTCCTACACTGCAGGGAACCCACTGGCTTGCTACGTTCTATGCAAGCTGTATTGAAAATTTGGTCCAGTTGAAGATGTCGCACCTGGGCTTCTTATACCGGTATATTTCTCTAAATGCTCTGGAGGATATGATTGACTCATTATCCCTGAATGCTTGGAGGAAAGGAGGAATTAATTCTCTCTCTGATATAGCTGATAATTTTATGATGAGGCCCTTTGACTCAATAATATCACGATAATCAATACCACGCATGACTTTCTATCAATACCTACAAATACGTCACTTGCTATCTTCCACGGCGATCCACTGGGAGGAGGATAGGGAATGGAACACTGCCATACAAACATACTATAAACATAATACGATTGTTCAGCACGGTATATCGGTTTTATATAGAGCTCTTGTGGAACATAACTGTACTAGCAAACTGCCCTATATGGAAAGATGGGAGTCCAGGCTTTCATTCTCTGCCACTTTGGAGAAATGGCGCGCTGCCGCACAGCACGCTGCCACATATAGTGCCTGTATAGGCCATCTAGAACAAGCAAAAAAACTCTCCCTTGATTGGTATCTGACTCCGGTCCACTTGGCTGGCTTTAAGGGAAAGTCGCTGCTAACTTCTCCGAAGTGTTGGAGGTTATGTGGGGGTATGGGGTCAGCACCCATATCTGGTGGTCTTGTTCAAAAGTGGTTCCCTATTGGAGTAGAATAGAGACGCTACAAAAAGACCTGATGGTCTTCCCTGCACTCTGACCCCTCAACTGGCTCTTCTGGGCATTGGCATAACAGACTTTCCCCATACTTTGCGACCCATTCTAACTAATGTTCTAGTAACAGCCCGTATATGCTTGGCTTCTCATTGGAAGAGCCCTTTGATACCTGCCCACGAAGACCTTATAGGGAAACTGAATCTCCACTTTCGATATGAGCTAACTCTAGCACATGACCTCTCTCGCAGAACGAGGATATTGAACAGGTGAGACCCCTGGGTTGAGTCAAACTACAATATAGTTCAGACTTAAGATCATTGACAATATGTATAAAGCCCTGACGCCTTACTCCCGATAACATTTGAAATGAACGATGGATATTAGGATTAGACTTATAATCTTAAGCGTACACTAAGTATTAAATGTTGTGGAACATATGATTTTCCTGCTTTCCCATTGTGTATACCCCTCTTCCCCATTCCCCCCCCCCCCTTGAATATCCATGAACTGTTATTTATTATTTGATCCCTGTTCTTGTACAGCTATACATTCTGCATTTAGCTGTTTTTTTTCTTGTTGTACATTTATTTTGTTTAAACCAATAAAAATACAATGGTTAAAAAAAAAAAAAAAATTATAGGCCTCATCTCCATATGCACCATCAAGCGATTCTTCCAGTTAGAAAAATATTTGGCGGCTTGTTTATTTAATATATCTTTAAGCTGTTGGTTAGTTGGATGAGCTTGTCGGGTAAATGTGTCTGCTGATGTTCAACTTCTAGTTTAGCAATATCTTTATAAAGTGTCTCCAATTCATTCAGTCTCTTTTTGTTGAGGTGAGAAGCTAGTGAGATTATTTGGCCGCGTATTGTAGCTTTATGTGCCTCCCAAACTGTTGTCGGGTCTGTTTCAGGTATAGCATTAAAAGAGAAGTAATCAGATATTGCTGTCTGAATTTTAGCTCTAACTTCAGTTGAGTGTAATAAGGTCTCGCTTAGTCTCCAAGTTCTGAAGCTAGAGAGTGGTTTCTGAAGTTCAAGGGTTAGAGTTACCATAGCATGATCTGAGTAAAGTGCCGGTAGAATGTCTACATTTGACGTCTTTGGAAGGATATGTCGTGAAATTAAGATATAATCGAGTCTGTGGTAGGTTTTGTGGGGATGGGAATAGTACGTGTACGTTTTGTCTTTTGGGTGTAGGTACCTCCATACATCTATCAGTTCCGAGGTCTGTAGTAGGGTCTGTATGTTTAGTAAGTCTAGTCTTGGGATAGAACTTTTCCCAGATGATGTGTCTAAAGTAGGTTCGAGGGCAACGTTTAAGTCGCCTCCCAATAACACTGTGCCGTCTTTAAATAAGTTTAATTTGTTTATAACTTTCTTGAACCACTTCAGATGACGGGTGTTAGGTGCGTATAAGTTACCAAGAGTTACCACATTGCCTCCAATCAAGCCCTTAATGAATATATATCTGCCCTCCAAGTCAACCAGACTCTCTTGCAACAGGAAGGGGACATCTTTGGCTAAGGCGATCGCCACCCCTCTGGCTCCCTTTATTGGGGTATAAGCCTGATACCACTTATCATAAAAGCATTTTTCAAAGGAGGGCGATCTCTCTTTCCAAAGGTGTGTTTCCTGTAAGAATAAGATTGACACCATGGATATTACTGGAGACAATGCGGAACGAATTACGGTTTGATGTCATGATGTTTGTTAATCGGGTGGCTTTTTCGGTGGTGAAATGTCCCTGTTGCTTTGGGTCGGAGCAATATTGGAGTCAGGTAGTATGAAAAGTGGGGGAGAAAAACCTGAGGGGAGGGGTAAAGAAAGAACATATAGTGGGTGAACATAACATACATATAAACAATATTGAACATAGGCAGCTTTAGTTGCATTATATATAAGGTCAGCGATCTTCGGGTATACGAAAGTCCGCCGAGATATCAGAGGGGGGTCAAGGACCCAGGATTTAATTAACTATACGGTGTATAAACTCCAAAACTTTCTAAATAAAACTAAATATAACTTCAAGAGGTTTCTGGGCTAAAATGATCTACTTCAGAGGATGTAGTCACTAAGAAGGTATCCAGTTCTCTGAGTGTCCTATCCAAAACGAACCTTAATACAGTTTGAAATTTAAACATATAGGTAGAAGAAGTCATTCACAGCAATAACAATATCATTCTAATCAGAATTCTCGTTGTTTAGTTGAAGAAAAGAGAGAGAAGCAAATTAGCTCAAATGCGGCTCTCCTCTCCTGTGTAGGTAGTCATAAACAAGTTATATGGCATTGAATGGACCCCTTCGCCTGATCATCCGGGAAGGGTGTCATCATCTTGAGGCATCATGTGCTTGGTTGTCTTCCTCTTGTTCCTTTGTGATCTAGGTGTTAGGACTGTTTGCCATTGAGGGGGATGAGGAACAGGTGCTAGTAAACTTGCCAAAGTGACTGCTTCTAGGTCAGGGTAATGGTCAAGTTCAACGTCCAAGTCCGAGCAAACCTTCTTTTTGTCAACTGACGTCCTTGCTTGAAATTTTTTATCTTTAGCAGAGATGAAAATTCCAAAGGGGAATAGCCAGCGATAGGGAAAGTGTCTCTGGTGTAGGATCGTGGTGAAAGGTTTCAGGAGCCTTCTCTTCTTTAACGTGATTGCCGACAGATCTTGATATATCTGCACTGCTGAGCCATTGCAGGATATGTCAGACGATTCTCTGGCCTTGCAGAGTACAAGATTCTTGGTTCTATAGTCCAAAAATTTGCAAATCACATCTCTAGGTGGTTCTGACATTGGGGGTTTTGGTCGTAGGGCTCTGTGGACCATTACTAGCCCCATGTCTGTTGGGTCTTCTGAGGTTAGAATTGACCTAAATAGGTCTGTGACAGTGGGAACAAGGGCATCCTGTCCAACTGTCTCTGGTATCCCCTTCAACCGTATATTATTCCTCCTTTCCCTATTCTCGTGGTCTTCCAATGTTACGAAAATATGGTTAAGATGTTCTTCGTGTTGTTGTAGACTATGTAATACGGTGTTAGAGTGTTGGACCGATTGTGTGTGGGATGTCTCCAATGTTTCGACTCTGTGGCCCATCTGTGAGAGATCTTGTTTAATTTCCGCAATGTCTCTCCTGGTAGGCTCTAGTGCTTCACTTAAGGCTTCATTAATAATCCGTTTAATGAAAGATCTGGTAATGTGTGTGGATTTAGAGGATTTAGAGGATTCTTTGTCACTCTCTACACTGTCTGGTTCTGAGTTGGAGTGATCGTTGTGAAGCATTTGGCGTGCGGATTTGGATGAAGTTGTCATGGCTGATTGTTTCTGGATGTATTTATCTAGGTCTGCTTGAGTAGACTGACCTGATTTTGCGGCGTCTTAGATGCTTTATTAGTAGATTTGACCATTTTGTCTAGACTTGGAGTATAGATTCTTTTGTCCTGGGCCTCTCTAACCACCCCGTCGTTGTCGAGTTATTCACATGTCGAGGGGGGTTGCAATGGGTTAGCTAATGAAATGCCTAAAAGATAGTTCGATGAGATCAGAAATGTATGGAAGTCTCTCTCTATGGTATAGGTAGGGTAATATGAGATCCAAAGGAGGCGATGGTTTCAACCAAACTAGGGATATGTGGCGCAGTTCCACTCTGGTGCAGAAGATGGTGCCGTTGCTCCAAAATGGCTAAGTGTGAGAATATAAAGCGTTCTGTATATTATGGCAAGATTGCCTATGAGTGTAAGAGCACACACAGTGTGAGGAGTATAATATAGCTTGTGTCACTAGGGCCTGGTCAGCATGGGGAGTGACTTCGGTTACGAGGGCAGTAATTTCCTGCAGACTGTACTTAGGGCTCGCTGTAGTGTGGGTCAGTAGCCTCTGGGGGTAAGTAGATCCTGTGAGGAGGTGCTTATATCTAGTCTCTCTTCATACACCACAGCTAGGTGTCCTCTCAGATTAGTTTCTGCAAACAGTCTTCCTGCAATTAAAATCTGTGTCAGCACTCCCAGCCACACACTTGCTCAGTCCTGTCGTGCAGCTCTGTAGCTCCGCAGGTGGGGGTCGTAATTAAAGTCTATGCAAGCACTCCCAGCCACACACTTGCTCAGCCCTGCCGTGCAGCTCTGTAGCTCCGCAGGTGGGGGTCGCAATTGAAATCTTTGCCAGCACTCCCAGCCACACACTCGCCCAGCTCTGCTGTGCAGCTCTGCAGCTCCGCAGGTGGGGGTCGTAATTAAAGTCAGCACTTCCAGCTACACAGTCATTCAGCTCTGTAGCTCCGCAGGCGGGAGCCGTCGCTATATTGCTGCTATCTGATGTGTGTCCCCACTCCGCGCGTCACCGCAGCTGTCAGGGATTTATGATATCAACACCCATGCAGGGCAGCGTGTTCTGACCACATATAAGTCTCAGCACTATGTGTGTGTGCCAAATCCCAGTCCACCATGCACTCCGGTCCTCCACCTGTTTGCTGTGGTTCCGCAGGCGGGAAACTCACTATTATGGCTGTACTGTTTGAAGTCTGTGCGCTCCTTCTCTCTCCCTGGATCAGCAGTCCTCTGTTCCCCGTTGCGTCCCACGGTCGCAACGCTCAGGTAGGTGCCGGGTGTTAAAAGCTTGTGCGGCCGCTGGGAGCCAGGCTCCTGTCAGTGGGGAGTGATCTCTCTTTCTAATGGCGGCCGGCCAGAAGTAGCGTTGCTCCGGCAGCTGTACGGCTCCCGCCGGTCACTAATCCACCAGTGCTTCCGTCCTTTCTTCCAGGGGCCAACAGGGAATTGCTGCAGCTCCCTCCAGGCGCCGCGTCCCCAGCTACCAGGGACCAGGCGCGGCTCCAAGCATGGAGCGAAGACAGTCTGCTATGCAGGAAGGGGGGGGGCCAGACAAAACCCACCTGGTGGGCACACACTGGGCTCGGAGTGCCTCAATTATGGGCTTGTAAGATACCTTGGTGCCAGGGGGACAGTGCCAGAGCCAGTAAGAGCCTCTATATCGGTCTCCTGAGGCGGGATGGCACAGATTGCAGGCGGTAGTGCAGAGCTCCGTGGTACGTGTCCTCTCTAGGTGGCAGCCATCTTGGATCTGGGGAGCTGTCAAACAGGCAGATCTCCTCAGCGATCAGGGACCAGGGAGCCACCTCCACATCGCTGGAAGTGGGAGGACACTGGTAACTATGATAAACAGCGGGTATCTAGGCTGCGCGCACTGCCTAGATACCCGCTGTTTATTATAGTTATCAGCGTCCTTCCTGCTTAGCGCTGGTAACCATGATAAACTCCGGGTATCTAGGCAGCGCGCACTGCCTAGATACCCCGTGTTTACCATGATTACTAGCCTGTGAGGTCACTGATCGTTGGTCTCTCGCTGTCACACGCAGCGATGCGTACTGACCAGCGGGAGCGCAATAATCAAAAAATGACCCAGAGCACTTTGTAACGATCAGCGATCTCACAGCAGGGGCCTGATCACTGCTAAGTGTCACACGTAGCGAGATCGTTAGCGAGATCACTGTTACATCACAAAACCTGTGACGTTACAATGATCTCGCTAATGATCTTGTTATGTGTGACGGGGGCTTTAAACTGTCAGGAAATTGATGAAGAATGTAGAGGTGAACACTAGTGGGTTTGAATACCCTTTGTTCCAGGGAACAATAGAATGTAGGTATAATTCTTTATTCAAGTTTTTAATTTTAAAAAAATTTAACGTGAAATAATTAAAATTTTACCATAAGCTTTAATAAATATACAGACTGATTTTGCTTTGTCCCTGCACAAAAAACTCAAAGAAATAAACCACATTCACTTTTAATAATTTGTATTAAAGTTTTAAGAGAAATATCAATTATTTTTATTATAAGTCAGACTATATACATATACAGTGTTGTCCAAAAGTATTGACACCCCTGCAATTCTGTCAGATAATACTCAGTTTCTTCCGAAAATGATTGCAATCACAAATTCTTTGGTATTATTATCTTCATTTAATTTGTCTTCAATGAAAAAACACAAAAAAAATTGTCCTAAAGCCAAATTGGATATAATTCCACACCAAACATAAAAAAGGGGGAGGACAAAAGTATTGGCACTCTTACAAAAATCATGTGATGCTTCTCTAATTTGTGTAATTAACAGCACCTGTAACTTACCTGTGACACCTAACAGGTGTTGGCAATAACTAACTCACACTTGCAGCCAGTTGACATGGATTAAAGTTGACTCAACCTCTGTCCTGTGTCCTTGTGTGTACCACATTGAGCATGGAGAAAAGAAAGAAGACCAAAGAACTGTCTGAGGACTTGAGAAACCAAATTGTGAGGAAGCATGAGCAATCTCAAGGCTATAAGTCCATCTCCAAAGACCTGAATGTTCCTGTGTCTACCGTGCGCAGTGTCATCATGAAGTTGTAAAGCCCATGGCACTGTAGCTAACTTCCCTAGATGTGGACGGAAAAGAAAAATTGACAATTGACAAGAGATTTTAACGCAAGATTGTGCGGTTGGTGGATAAAGAACCTCGACTAACATCCAAACAAGTTCAAGCTGCCCTGCAGTCCGAGGGTACAACAGTGTCAACCCGTACTATCTGTCGGCGTCTAAATGAAAAGGGACTGTATGGTAGGAGACCCAGGAAGATCCCACTTCTTACCCGAGACATAAAAAAGCCAGGCTGGAGTTTGCCAAAACTTACCTGACAAAGCCTAAAACGTTTTGGAAGAATGTTCTCTGGTCAGATGAGACAAAAGTAGAGCTTTTTGGGCAAAGGCATCAACATAGAGTTTACAGGAGAAAAAAAGAGGCATTCCAAGAAAAGAACAGAGTCCCTACAGTCAAACATGGCAGAGGTTCCCTGATGTTTTGGGGTTGCTTTGCTGCCTCTGGCACTGGACTGCTTGACCATGTGCATGGCATTATGAAGTCTGAAGACTACCAACAAATTTTGCAGTATAATGTAGGGCCCAGTGTGAGAAAGCTGGGTCTCCCTCAGAGGTCATGGGTCTTCCAGCAGGACAATGACCCAAAACACACTTCAAAAAGCACTAGAAAATGGTTTGAGAGAAAGCACTGGAGACTTCTAAGGTGGCCAGCAATGAGTCCAGACCTGAATCCCATAGACACCTGTGGAGAGATCTAAAAATGGCAGTTTGGAGAAGGCACCCTTCAAATATCAGGGACCTGGAGCAGTTTGCCAAAGAACAATGGTCTAAAATTCCAGCAGAGCATTGTAAGAAACTCATTGATGGTTACCAGAAGCGGTTGATCACAGTTATTTTGGCTAAAGGTTGTGCAACCAAGTATTAGGCTGAGGGTGCCAATACTTTTGTCTGGCCCATTTTTGGAGTTTTGTGTGAAATGATCAATGTTTTGCTTTTTGCTTCATTCTATTTTGTGTTTTTTCATTGAAGACAAATTAAATGAAGAAAATAATACCAAAGAATTTGTGATTGCAATCATTTTCAGGAAGGAACTGAGTATTATCTGACAGAATTGCAGGGGTGTCAATACTTTTGGCCAACACTGTATATATATGTGTGTATTCTTTTATGGGTAATGCTGATTATAGAGATACAGCTTGATCTCAGGGGGTTATATTTGCCGACTATTGTAGATTAAGTAGTTTCTTTTTCTGCTGATCACAATATCTGTAAAAAAAAGAGAAAGGCACGTTTTACCACCTGGACCATATGATATCCCCAGTGGAATATGAAAAAGTATCAGAACCAAAGTTATTATAAGGAATCAATTAATGCATAGAATAAACTAAGTAGTAGCTAGCAGTGAAAGGGTAATTAATATACCAAAAATAAAGGAAGTGTCATGGTGTAGTGAGAATGCTGATGAGGGAATGGCAGTTATGGGCAGGGTGACCAGTGAAGACTAGTCTGACCCTAGTCTAGGAACCCTGAATGGCCCTGATCCCGAAGGTATCTCTGATGGTGAGAAGGTTCGAGCCTCCGGCCTCTCCCTAAAACTCCTCTACCAGCCCTGCGCTATTCCCCCCTAACCTCCCTCCACAGAACTGGGATACAGCAACTCCAAAGGAAAGGACTTCAGCAACACAAACACACAGGTCAGTACGGCTTCCAGGCATAGAGTGACACTCTATCAGCAGCACCACCTGGTGGAAGGAGAGGCTACTTAACCCCTTAAGGACCGAGTCACTTTGCAGGTTAATGACCAGACTGTTTTTTGTAATTCTGACCAGTGTCCCTTTATGAGGTAATATCTCTGGAACGCTTCAACGGATCCTAGCGATTCTGGAATTTTTTTTTTCGGCACATATTGGGCTTCATGTTGGTAGTAAATTTAGGTCGATCTTTTTTGCGTTTATTTGTGAAAAAATCAAAAATTTGGTGAAAATTTTGAAAAGTTTGCAATTTTCAAATTTTTAATTTTTATTCTCTTAAACCAGAGAGTTATGTGACACAAAATAGTTAAAAAATAACATTTCCCACATGTCTACTTCACATTAGCACAATTTTGGGAAAAAAAATTTATTGGGGTAGGAAGTTATAAGGGTTCAAAGTTCATCAGCAATTTCTCATTTTTCCAGCAAAATTTAAAAAAAAGTTTTTTTAGTGACCACATCACATTGGAAGTCCCTTTGAGGGGCGTATATGACAGAAAACACGCAAAAGTGACACCACTCCAAAAAATGCACCCCTCAAGCTACTCAAAACTACATTCAAGAAGATTATTAACCCTTCAGGTGCTTCACAGGAACTAAAGCAACGTGGAAGGAAAAAATGGACATTTTAATTTTTCCAACAAAAATGTTCTTTTAGGCTCAATTTTTTCATTTTCTCATGGGCAACAGGATAAAATGCATCCTAAAATTTATTGGGCAATTTCTCCTGAGTACACCGATAACTCATATGTGGTCATAAACCACTTTTTGGGCGTATGGCACTGCTCAGAAGGGAAGGAGGGCCATTTGACTTTTGGAGCTAATTTTACATTCAAAAAGTCAAATGGAACTCCTTCCCTTTCGGGCCCTGCCGTGTGCCCAAACAGTGGTTTATGACCACATATGAGGTATCGGTGTACTCAGGAGAAATTGGCCAACAAATTTTAGGATCCTTTTAATCCTGTTGCCCATGTGAAAATGAAAAAATTGAGGCCAAAAGAAAATTTGTATTAAAAAAAAAAAAGTACTTTTTCATTTTTACGGATCAATTTGTGAAGCACCTGGGGGTTCAAAGTGCTCACTATACATCTAGATAAGTTTCTTTGGGGGTCTAGTTTTCAAAATGGGGTCACTTGTGGGGGAGCTCCAATGTTTAGGCACACAGGGGCTCTCCATACACGACATGGTGTCCGCTAACAATTTGAATGGAAAATTAGCTCCCATAGTTAGCGGACACCATGTCGCGTATGGAGAGCCCCTATGCGCCTAAACATTGCAGCTCCCCCACAAATGACCTAATTCTGGAAACTAGAACCCCCAAGGAACTTATCTAGATGCATAGTGAGCACTTTTAACCTCCAGGTGCTTCACAAATTGATCCGTAAAAATGAAAAAGTACTTTTTTTTCACAAAAAATTTATTTTTTCATTTTTACTGATCAATTTGTGAAACACCTGGGGGTTCAAAGTGCTCACTATGCATCTAGATAAGTTCCTTGGGGGGTATAGTTTCAAAAATGTGGTCACTTGTGGGGGAGCTCCAATGTTTAGGCACACAGGGGCTCTCCATACACGACATGGTGTCCGCTAACAATTTGAATGGAAAATTAGCTCCCATAGTTAGCGGACACCATGTCGCGTATGGAGAGCCCCTATGCGCCTAAACATTGCAGCTCCCCACAAATGACCTAATTCTGGAAACTAGAACCCCCAAGGAACTTATCTAGATGCATAGTGAGCACTTTTAACCCCCAGGTGCTTCACAAATTGATCCGTAAAAATGAAAAAGTACTTTTTTTTCACAAAAAATTTATTTTTTCATTTTTACTGATCAATTTGTGAAACACCTGGGGGTTCAAAGTGCTCACTATGCATCTAGATAAGTTCCTTGGGGGGTATAGTTTCAAAAATGTGGTCACTTGTGGGGGAGCTCCAATGTTTAGACACACAGGGGCTCTCCATACACGACATGGTGTCTGCTAACAATTTGAATGGAAAATTAGCTCCAATTGTTAGCGGACACCATGTCGCGTATGGAGAGCCCCTGTGCGCCTAAACATGGGAGCTCCCCCACAAGTGACCCCATTTTGGAAACTAGACCCCCCAGGGAACATATCTAGATGTATAGTGAGCACTTTGAACCTCCAGGTGCTTCACAATTTGATCTGTAAAAATGAAAGAGTACTTTTTTTTTTCACAAAAATCTTCTTTTAGCCTCAATTGTTTCATTTTCACTTGGCAACTGGATAAAATGGATCCTAAAATGTATTGGGCAATTTCTCCTGAGTAAACCAATACTCCATATGTTGTGGAAAACCACTGTTTGAGCAGGCAGCAGGGCTCGGAAGGGAAGGAGCGCCATTTGACCCTCCAAGCGGAAAGTTAGCTGAAATCATTAGTAAGAACTATATCGCATTTGGAGATTCCCTAATGTACCTAAACAATGGAGCTCCCCACATGTGAGATTTTGCACTGATTATATGGGGCTCCGCTATATTTTTGGTCACGAGCACAAATACAACAGGCAGGTACAGGCTGCCACCCACCCCCAGTTGCCTAGTTTTACCTGGCTGGTAATCAAAATACAGCGGAGCCCTTTTTTTTAATTCTTGAAATAATTTAAAAAATAAACTACGTGGGCTTCACTGCATTTTTAGTTTCCAGCCAGGTGCAACTAAGCAGCTACGGGCTGCTACCCACCCCCAGCTGCTTATTTGTACCTGGCTGGTAACCAAATTACGGCGGAGCTTTTTTTTTTTCCATTATTTCTTGAAATAATTAGAGAAAAAACGACGTGGGCTTTGACGTATGTTTAGCTTCCAGCCAGGTACAACTAGGCAGCTGAGAGCTGGAATCCACAGCATGGAGAGGCTCAAGCGTTCTGGGTCCCCCACACTGCAAATTGCAGCCCACAGCCGTCCCAGGAAATGGTGCATTCATTAGAAGCGCCATTTCCTGGCGCTGTACCCAGACTCTTCCTGTTGCCCTGGTGCTGGTGGCAAACTGAGTAATAAAGGGGTTAATACCAGCTTTGCATTGGCAGCTGGCACTAAGCCCAAGGTTCATAATGTCGGGCCAATGTTAGACCCGGCCATTAGGAACCTTTAAAGGGATCCTGTCACCTCCAAAACGCCTCCTAAGCTATCAAAACATGTCCCTGCACCATCCTATCACTAATCTCACACTTCTTTTGTCTCCTAAAAGCATCCTGTGAGAGTGGAGAAAAACGTTTTAATACTTACTCATTAGTGATTATAATTAGCAGGGTACATATTCTTTAGTCACCAGGGGGTGTTCCTTTGCAGCTCCAGGATCCAGCCCTCTCTCTGTCTGTGCTTAAGTGAAACTGAAACTGAAGGCAGAACTAATGATTTGCATTCTGTGAGTGATAGAGAGGGGGTGAGGGCAATGCCTGTTCATCACAGCAGAACACACAGAGACTGGGTGGATCCTGGAGCTACATAACAGCCTGCCTTGGTGACTATGAATATAGTCACTGCTAATTATAATCACTAATGAGTGAGTATTAAAACGTTTTTATGCACTTTCACAGGATGCTTTTAGGAGACAAAAGAAGTGTGAGATTAGTGATGGTATGCTGCAGAGACATGTTTTGATAGCTTAGGAGGCGTTTTGGAGGTGACAGGATCCCTTTAAGTAAATGGTAAATAAGACACAACACACTGTTAAAAAGTCAATTTATTTGAACAAAAAGCACAAACACATATTTGGGCTCCATCTTTATTACCCCCCCCCACATGCCCTCCGACGTAGTCCACAACGATGGTCCTACGATGGTCAGTCACCTCCAGAGACTGCAGCTGCAGTCTCTGAGGTCACACTGATGCTGCACTGTATGGCACTGATTTGTCATACAGTGCAGCTGTCAGTGTTGCAAACCCTAGTCCCAGAGATTACATGATCTCTGAGGCTTGAGTAAAGTTACCAGATGTTGCCATAGCAACCTTAGGTTACCAGATGTCGCCTTGGCAACCTCAGGTTACCAGACGTCGCCATGGCAACCTCAGGTTACCAGATGTCGCCATGGTAACTTTAGGTTGCCATGCCGACATCTGGTAACCTGAGGTAGTCATGGCGACATTTGGTAATCTGAGGTTGCCATGGCAGATGTCGCCATGGCATCCTCAGGTTACTAGATGTCGCCATGGCAACCTCAGGTTACCAAATGTCGCCATGGCAACCTCAGGATACCAGAGGTCGCCATGGCAACCTCAGGTTACCAAATATCACCATGGTAACCTTAGGTTGCCATGGCGACATCTGATAACCTGAGGTTGTCATGGCGAGATTTGATAACCTGAGGTTGCCATGGCAGATGTCGCCATGGCAACCTCAGGTTACCAGACGTCGCCATGGCAACCTAAGGTTACCAGATGTCGTCATGGCAACCTAAGGTTACCAGATGTCGCCATGAAAACCTAAGGTTACCAGATGTCACCATGGCAACCAAAGGTTACCATGGCGACATCTGGTAACCTGAGGTTGCCATGGCGATGTCTGGTAACTTGAGGTTGCCATGGCGACATCTGATAACCTGCGGTTGCCATGGCAGATGTCGCCATGGCAACCTCAGGTTACCAGATGTCACCATGGCAACCTCAGGTTACCAGAAGTCGCCATGGCAACCTAAGGTTACCATGGTGATATCTGGTAACCTGAGGTTGCTATCGCGGGGAGAGGTGAGTGACCCTGCACTCCCTCTCCCTGGAACCTAAGGGGGTGACACAGAGCCAGGGACAGCGACCACATAGTGATCGCTGCCCCTGGCTGTCAGATTGCTCCTCTGAGCCTCATCTCCTCTAAGTAGGGGATGAGGCTGAGAGGAGCGGGGCTGAGCAGGCAGGCGGCGGCTGGGCAGCCAGGATGGAGGAGAAGAGCGGCACCACAGAAGACCGGAGGAGAAGAGCGGCACCACAGAAGACCGGAGGAGGGGAGCGGAGACAGGAGAGAGGGGAGGAGGAAGCGGGGAGAGGAGGGAGGGGAACGGAGGCTGGAGACCGGGGAGCAGAGGAAGAAGTGGGAGAGGACGGAGGAGACCAGGAGGCAGGGGAGCGAGTCAGGAGCAGTGGGCACATGAATGGAGGGGCGATGGACACAGGCAGGGGATGATTGCAGGAGCCGGGCACAGGTGACAGCCCGGCTCCTGCAGAGATCATGCAGGGAAGTGCTGACATTCAGCATTTCCCTGCGCGATCATGAGGTGATCGGTCAGTCAGATTGACTGACCGATCACATTGCTCTGAGTGTGGGGACCACTAAAAAGGGTCCCACACCTCTTCCCCTGACCCTTAGCTGTCACTGACAGCTGTTAGATTTGAGCTGTCACTGTTTGTTTACAAGCAGTGACAGTTCAAAGCCATGACAAGTTTAGCCGTTATGATGTGGGAACTGACATCTTTTCATGACGGCTAAACTCGTCATTGGTCGTAATGGGGTTAAAGGCTAGGGGGAGGGGAGTTCAGGTGAGTCACACATTAACCCCTCAACCAGCAGTTGAACCGAATAGTGAATGCAGTTCTGGAGCACAACACGGGAGGCCAGGACCTTCACAACTATCAACCATGCAGCTCTTAAAGACAAACATACACAGCAGCATCCAGCAATGTCAGCGCCATCTAAGCGCGAGACAGGAAGACTGTGCAGAGATCTCAATTAACTTAAAACATTACAATGTGATAGGATTATAATGAAAGAGACAAAGAATATTAAACAATGAGACAATAAAAATATATGAGTGATCATTGTGAAATCTTGTAGCACAGTGGTAATCAGGCTAAACTGAAATAGTTTTAACCCTCTATTATGAGTTCAGATCCTATATAATACTCCAATTTTATTTTCATAAGTTCAAGGACATACCACACCACCACTTAGTACAATTTCTCATGGTCACTTATAGTTTACCATACTGGTGTGTACATATACAGTGTTGGCCAAAAGTATTGACACCCCTGCAATTCTGTCAGATAATACTCAGTTTCTTCCTGAAAATGATTGCAATCACAAATTCTTTGGTAGTATTATCTTCATTTAATTTGTCTTCAATGAAAAATAACACAAAAATAATTGTCCTAAAGCCAAATTGGATATAGTTCCACACCAAATATAAAAAAGGGGAGGACAAATGTATTGGACCTGTTAGAATAATCATGTGATGCTTCACTAATTTGTGTAATTAACAGCACCTGTAACTTACCTGTGACACCTAACAGGTGTTGGCAATAACTAAATCACCCTTGCAGCCAGTTGACATGGATTAAAGTTGACTCAACCTCTGTCCTGTGTCCTTGTGTGTACCACATTGAGCATGGAGAAAAGAAAGAAGACCAAAGAACTGTCTGAGGACTTGAGAAACCAAATTGTGAGGAAGCATGAGCAATCTCAAGGCTACAAGTCCATCTCCAAAGACCTGAATGTTCCTGTGTCTACCGTGCGCAGTGTCATCAAGAAGTTTAAAGCCCATGGCACTGTGGCTAATCTCCCTAAATCTGGACAAAAAAGAAAAATTGACAAGAGATTTCAACACAAGATTGTGCGGATGGTGGATAAAGAACCTCGACTAACATCCAAACAAGTTCAACAGTGTCAACTCATACTATCCATCGACGTCTGAATGAAAAGGGACTGTATGGTAGGAGACCAGGAAGACCCCACTTCTTACCAGAAACATAAAAAAGCCAGGCTGGAGTTTACCAAAACTTACCTGAGAAAGCCTAAAATGTTTTGGAACAATGCTCTCTCATTTTGGGCAAAGGCATCAACATAGAGTTTACAGGAGAAAAAAAGAGGCATTCAAAGAAAAGAACATGGTCCCTACAGTCAAACATGGCGGAGGTTCCCTGATGTTTTGGGGTTGCTTTGCTGCCTCTGGCACTGGACTGCTTGACCGTGTGCATGGCATTATGAAGTCTGAACACTATCAACAAATTTTGCAGCATAATGTAGGGCCCAGTGTGAGAAAGCTGGGTCTCCCGCAGAGGTCATGGGTCTTCCAGCAGGAAAATGACCCAAAACACACTTCAAAAAGCACTAGAAAATGGTTTGAGAGAAAGCACTGGAGACTTCTAAGGTGGCCAGCAATGAGTCCCGACCTGAATCTCATAGACACCTGTGGAGAGATGTAAAAATGGCAGTTTGGAGAAGGCACCCTTCAAATATCAGGGACCTGGAGCAGTTTGCCAAAGAAGAGTGGCTTAAAATTCCAGCAGAGCATTGTAAGAAACTCACTGGTGGTTACCGGAAGCGGTTGATCGCAGTTTTTTTGGCTAAAGGTTGTGCAACCATGTATTAGGCTGAGGGTGCCAATACTTTTGTCTGGCCCATTTTTGGAGTTTTGTGTGAAATGATCAATGTTTTGCTTTTTGCTTCATTCTATTTTGTGTTTTTTCATTGAAGACAAATTAAATGAAGATAATAATACCAAAGAATTTGTGATTGCAATCATTTTCAGGAAGAAACTGAGCATTATCTGACAGAATTGCAGGGGTGTCAATACTTTTAGCCAACACTGTAGACTTTTTGGATTCAGTAACACTCCTGAGCTAATTTAATTAAGTGATAAACACTATGGAGTTATAGTTACAAAAATGTACACCTTATTGATATATAAAAGCAAGACAGTACACGTTAGAACAATGAATTCAGGTTAGGAGATACCAAAAAGACTACATATATGTAGTAACACTGAAAGTAACAGGAAGGCTCACTTGTACACACAGGTAACTTCATAGTTCATGACATACATCCCTGGGTAATTTATAATGGCAAACAGGCATCCTTCATCCACCACTTACCCATATGGATGTGTATCGCCCTCAGGGCTATGGGTTACTCAGGACCGGTCCTTATTCTCTGCTTACAGGGGGATGTCATGGTGGTTGCCGTGGACCGGTTCTGTGCCCCTGGAGGGACCGCAATTAGGAAGGGAGAAAATAAAAATACAAATAAGAGTTTGTCAGTAACGCCACCTGTGGGATGCAGCAGGATATGACCACCGCTGCAGGAATTAGCTCAAGCAATGATGTGGAGACATAAGAGTAACAGTCTTTTCTTTACCTTTAATGGTGGAACTCAGGTAGTACCTGGGTACTGTTTTCTAAAGTTCACAGGGTCCGGAGCTTGGAGGTAATTTTAGGCTTTTCACACCAGGCAAGCCCTGAGGCTTTCCTTTCAGATTGTGTCCGTTGGGCCCTGGCTGCATAAAGCAATGCTGTGACCCTCTCTGTTCTGTACTAGCTGTAGGACAAGCAGCGTGAACCCTTCTCTTGGCTGTATCTCTACTTAGCTCTCCTAGGCTCTGAAGTGCGGCTGTGTCTCTTTAGCTTTACAGTGAACGGGGCAGTGTATAACTATCCGTTCTCCGGATTTGGCTGCTGGGTGTTTAATCCCTTACGATCTCAATCTCCGGTGACCGTACTATACTTAATTCTGAGATTGCTGGCACTACTACCACTCCCAGATCTTCCTTCTCTCCTCCTCAGGCCCTCGCTATGGGCTCCACACACTGTCAGTTTCCATGGACCGGCCTAACACAGCTCCTGTCCCCAAGATCACTTTCATCTCCTCCTTCTGCTCTGCTCAACTGTCACCTCAGCTTTCCTGACAGGAACTGAATAGCTCCGCCACCTGCACCTGCATATCTAGGGGACCTCTACTGACATCAGGAACTGACCTGACCTCAGCTGTTAAGGTACCGTCACATGTGGCAGTATGGCTTCCAAATCACTGGAAATTTCTGTGTTTTGGTAATGTGGAAACCACATCGCCTGTGCGTAGAGGCGTGAGACAGGGATATTTTACGGCGTGAAATTGCCGGTGGTGCGTTGCCTGATCGTCCTGCTCTGCTGAGAAATCAGGTGATTTCCACCAGGCGATTTCGGCGCATCATGGCGTGTGACAGGGTGATAGCGATGTAGAGAGCGCTCTTAAGAGAATTCCCGTAGGCGTGCTTAGATGTGTTCTTTTTCTCATCGCATCTACGGCGATTGGTGGGTGATACTGCGTTCCTGTTGGCTGGCCACGTCCGAGACGCCTTATTGGATGCCCCGTGCCTTCACGCAAGGCTGACCAATGGGAACGCAATTGCGTCCACCAATCGCAGTGATAGGGGCGCGGTCAGACACACTCTAGCATGCCCCTATCGAAACAGTAAGCTCACATCGCTGCTATGATGGGCGGCGTGTGACGCGCAGATTTGGTGGCGATGTGGCTACGTGAAATTGCTTCCAGTCTGCGGCAGGGGATTTCCAGAATGCAGGATCGCCGAACATCGCACGTGAGATGTCTATGTGTGAAAGGGTGACGGCGATGTGTAAAAAAGTGCCCGGAACGTGCGCGCTCACGTCAAATTGCCAGCCATATGGAGACGATATTGCTTCGTGTGACGGTACCTTAGGAGCTCATCCTACAGACCCAGGTTGGGATATGTTATATGTGTGCTTCACCTCGTGGATGCCTTGCCTCCAAGCTTGTAATGTGATTACCGGACCCCAGGGCGCCACAGATGTGCCTGGGGACAACCTCCTCTGTCCACCTCACAGTGCCCTAGTACGTAGTGCCCCCCACTAAGTACTAGGGCACTGTGAGGTGGACACAGTAGGTTCCTCCCAGGCACATCAATATGGGTGAATGGTGGATGAAGGATGCCAGTTTGCCATTATAAATTACCCAGGGATGTATGTCATGAACTATGAAGTTACCTGTGTGTACAATTGAGCCTTCCTGTTACTTTCACAGTGTTACTACCTATATGTAGTCTTTTTGGTATCTCCTAACCAGAATTCATTGTTCTAACGTGTACTGTCTTGCTTTTATATATCAATAATGGCCTCTTTATACGTGGCTACATTTCTAGTTTATCCACAGGTAACTTACTGGCTGCAGTGAAATCATGGAGACATTATTCCATTTGTACACAGCAACAAGATAGAACCATGTCTCCATGATTTCACTGCAGCCAGTAAGTTACCTGTGGATAAGCTAGAAATGTAGCCGTGTATAAAGTGGCCATAAAGGTGTAAATTTTTGTAACTATAATTCCATAGTGTTTATCACTTAATTAAATCTGATTTTATATTGTAGTCTTTATTTTAATTCGTATGATTGTTGTTAGTAAGGATATCACATTAGTATAATCTATTATCTCTATGTGTGTTATCCAAGATTATAGGAAACTAGCTGTGAGCCCGATGTGATTGCATCGGGATTCTAGAATCTGTGTATAGTTTATGTATTAAGAGTTTAAAATAATAATCCAATTCTTCCATGATATCTTTCCATTAACTACATATGTTTGTATGGTGGATATCATTTGTGGAAAATTGAACTATTATGTTGTAAGGGTCTTAGAACACAAAGTAGCAATACGTGTTAATTTCTCAACCGGTTTCTTTGAGAAATCAATATTAGAATTCTGCCTATTGGCCAGTTTGTGTCAGCCCACCAATCGCGGCAAGATGCCCTTACGTCTGGTGGGTCCCTACTCTAACTAAATCCGAATTGATATTACTTTGATATTTTTACGGCTGCTTTTTTCTTATATTTTTAGAGGATGTAGATTTAAATAATCCAATTTTCAAATTTGATACTGAAGGAGATACCGACAACAGACTTGCAGCAATTTCCGTGCAATGACTAAAAAACTTGCAGTTAACCTGCTGTAAATGGAGCGAACGTGGCTTCGGTAGGTGCAGCAAATACAGCCATTAACTAACCACAGGTGACTGCAGTTGATGTGGCTGACACTGCCGTAACTACGTAGTCTGCACACACTGCAAGTAAACTACAAATTGCATACATGCAATAATAGAAATTACAGCAAGTATGTTGTAGGTTAGTCCTTAGTGATCAACTGTTAAAATTTAGAATATTCCTCAAAAATGTACAAAAATATGAGAAAAAAGCCGCGGTAAAATGTAATTTTAAATTTATGTATGTCCCTATCTATCTAAATGTGCAGAACACACCTTGAGATGGAGATGTGTGTGAACAGCCATCCCACCCGTCTCTTAGCTGTTCACAAAAACCTCTCCCTATGCAAAAAGAGAAACAAATTTCTCAGCACCTATAGTGCTGGAATTTAAAACAGTGGTTTCTATCATCCAGTGCAGAAATGTTGATGATACACATCTCTGATGTTCTTAGAAAAGTGTGTTCATAAGAATATAGTATGAAGAATGTAAGTAAAAGAAGAAATTTCTAAAAGACTAAGCTAATTTTTTTTTTTTTTTGTATAAAAAAAGATAATAAGTATAGTAAAAGTCAAAAGTTCAATCTAAAATATTCCTGTAGACAATATTTTTGGTAAAGACTTTTTCAGAATTAGGCAGCAATTTGCCTTGAATGGGTGTATCCAGCACTTTGACCTTTACATTGCATCGTCTTTTGACTCGTGAAAAAGCCACATATAATTGTCCATGTCCAAAAACTGGTTCTGGCAAATAAATCCCTACTTTGTCCAGTGTTTGGCCTTGGGATTTGTTGATGGTCATGGCAAAAGCAGGCTTCACGGGAAATTGTCGACGTCTTAACTTAAAAGGTAAGTCAGTCTCTGATAGAGACAAATTAATCCTTGGAATGAACACCACATTTCCTTCGGCAGACCCACTAATGACTTTTGCTTGAATCATATTGTCAAACAAAGCGATGACAATCAAGCGAGTCCCATTGCAAAGACCTTTTCTGCTGTTGAAGTTTCGCAAAAGCATGACAATGGTGCCGATTTTTAATTTGAGGCGATGAGAAGGCATTCCCGTCGATGTAAGTGAATTTAAAAATTCCACCGGATATTGGGGTCTTATATCTGGGTCTTCAGTCTCATCAGGATCAATGGAATCATCACTAATGTATTCAGTGTATTCACCAGCAATACAATCCATGACCTTAGAGTTGACCAAATCCACATCGTCATTTTTAGGGCAAAGAATGGCATGTGATGCAGCAATTTGAATGCTTTCATTGTTATTTACATCAATTAAAATGTTTTCACCAAATATATCAAATATAAGTGAGCCAGTGCAGATCATGTCTTGCGGGATTTCAATGATATCATCTCCAAGGTTGAAATTATTGGACAAATCACCATTTCCCAGTTGAAGTAAGTAACTGCTATAATCGGGATCAATAGAGCGCATGTTGTTGATGAGCGGCAATTGAGTGAAAAGCTGCCATTGTTGTGAGTATTTAATGCAACTCTCTACAATGTCTGTTCTTGTACCATGAGGGATGATAGGGAGACACTGTCGAAAGTCTCCTCCCAGAACAATGACTTTACCTCCAAAAGGTGTTTTATTTTTCTTAGGCGGCCGTCACACGCACAGATATCTCTAGCGATATTGTAAGCGATCACGTGCACGCGCAATCGCTTACAATATCGCTCACATCGCTGGTGAGATGTCACACAGACAGACTCACCAGCGATGTGGAGCAGCGATCTCGCTCGTTACTATGGTACACATCGGGTTACTAGGCGCCGCGCGTCGCTTAGTTACCCGACGTGTACCATAGTTACCATCTCCCAGCATAGGCGCGGTCGCTGGGAGATGGATCATCGTGGTGTCATACACCACGATGATGCAGATCGTTGCATCGTTCATCGCTAGATCTGAGAACCGAACCTCAGATCAGCGATGTCACGATCAAGCGATTTACCATCGTAAATCGCTTGATTACATGCTACGATATCTTGCCCGATATCGCTTAAGCGATCAAAAAGGAGATCGCTTAAACGATATCGGGCAAGATATCGTTCCGTGTGACGGCCCCCTTAGAGATATCTGTTGTCATGAGATCTCGTAAAAGTTGATCTATGACATGCAGTGCATATTTTGATAACATAGTTGACTCGTCAATAATGAAAAGTTTTGTACTTTTCAAATGTTGTGCAGCATCAGTATCAGTTTTAATTCTGGAAACTGATGTTTCATTGATTGGAATTGGTATTCCGTAAAGCGAATGAATGGTTCTTTCTCCTTGCAGTAAGTTAGCTGCAATCCCTGTACTGGCTGCAGGTGACACAATTTCTCCTTCTCCTCTTAGTTCATGAAATCATAGGTATGTTTTCCCACTGCCACCTGGACCGTCGATGAAAAAGCACTTAGGTTGTAGACTTCTATCTTCTAAAGCTTCATGTATAGCATTATAGGCTAAAAGTTGTTGGTCATTTAAAGTAGCTTTCATTTCCCGAGCTCTTCTTAACTCGTCATCCTTGTTGTATTGTGGGCGGATTTGTGGTTTTCTTTTGGGGCGTGGTAGATTAAAATCAGTAAAACTTTTGGCATAAAATTTTAAAACATTTTGGACATCTGTCATTGCATATCCTTCACAATTCTCACACTCCTCAGTGTTGGAGTGGTATGCATGGCAGTAGTCTTGTATGAAGTCTTGTTTAAATTCTTGCCACAACTCCAACGGATGAGCGGGAGGACCAAAAATACATATATATGCAAACATATCACGAAGCTGTGCAGGCATGTTGAGAACACAGGCATCCAATAAAGTATTTCTCCAAACAGTGTAATCGAAGAGCAATCCAAGGGCTAATGCCGCCTCTTTAAAAGTTGGGTATGTGACTTCATTAACAGTTTTAATGTTGTTAAAACTTGTTGCTCCTTTGACATGCAGTAACAACAACCTTAAATAGTACCTTTCTTGTTCTTTGATACTGACAGTATACATTCTTCCAATCACTGAAGCACCTCCTCGCTTTCTAATTTCCCATGCACCTTCTTTCCAAACATAGTGCTCAGGAATTTGGCGGTATAAGTAATCATGAGCATGTGGGTCATTCTCATTGAGCTCAAAGTAGGCCATAAGAGTGGATTTTCTGTGCATTGTGTAACTGATGTTGTCAACAGAGTCATTCTCATGAAAATATAGTGGTTTAGAATGTGGGAGATGTACCGCAAGCCGAATAATGCTGTGAGATTGTCTATGCATTGGGTAAGCAAAGATTCGCCAAGCTGCCTCCGGTGCACTTACATACCTTGAATCCATGAATTGGTGTGTTTCATCATGTTGGATGTTGATTTGACAAATTTCCAGATTGGCTTTATCATGTCCTTTGTAGACACATTTGAATAGGTCTTTGACACTTTGAATGGAAGCACATACTTCCACATTAATATGACATTTGTATTTTAATAGTAGGAAAGGGTTATAGGGAACAACCCAAGAATTATCAATCATCTTGGAATGGTGTGGAAAGGATGGTCCTAAATTTCTTTGATAAGTAGGATAGGCATCCTTAGTTATGACTGTTTTCGGCTGGAATTTTTTTGGAAAAGCTTTTTTACACTTTCCAAGATCCATACAGGGCGAATTGGGGTTGTGTTGTCCACAGGGCCCATGAATCATGGGTTGCATCACAATTTGATGGAGCAGAGGGTAGTACGCAGGATCGGGAATTTCAGCCCACACTGTATTGTCTACTTCAACCTCAGTTCTTAATTTGGAATTGGTATTTAGAATAATCAAAATGTGAGCGTGTGGTAGGCCACGCTTTTGGAATTCAATGACATGAACCATTGCACAACCTTTGCCAAATAATCCGCTGTTAAAGTCTTTTAATAGGGCTTCAAGTTTAAATCTGAAGACACGAGCCACTAAATCAGGTCTATGTTCCACACGCTGCCATGGTTCTAAATTGTTTATAATCTCACTCAATTTTGGATTACAGGTCATGGTTACAAAAAGATCCGGTCGTCCAAATTTAGTTACAATAGCCATGGCATCTTGATATCATTGCTGCATGTTTCTTGGACTGCCTTCAAAGGAAGATGGTAAAATGACCGTCTTGCCAATGGGGATACCTTTTTCTATGGATTTTCTCTGTAGATGTTCTTGGAGCACGCAGTAATCCTCCACTTTTAAATCCTTTTGGTGCTGACGAATAAAATTTAGGCGATTAGCCTCGATCTTCACATACGCATCAACTAAGTACTGCTGTGTTAGTTTGCCACCATTTAGGACAGGATTGAACTGAGTACGTACAGACAGCAAATAGCAGTAATATTGCAGTTGTGTAACCCTGCATGGACTTTGGCCTTGATGCTTGAGTCCCTCATGCCAGCCTTGTTCTCCATGAGGAAAAGATAAGGGATAGAGTAATGCATCTAAATTGCTATGTAGAATACTGACTTGCTGTGTTTTAGGGGCCAAGGGGTTATTTGGGTCAGGTTTCAAATGAATTAAAATGTCTCTATTGAATGGTGGCTCTCCATTGTCATTATCAAAAACCACAGCGACTTCATTCACAGTAGGATTGTTATACCGTCTTGGGTCTTGATGTATATCTTGTTTAATGGCCATGGTTATATTTGGCATGACGGTGCCATTTTCTACTGCCTTCTGTTGTTCCTCTAATTCAACGTCACGTAGCATTTTGTAGGCCGAAACAAAGGGATTAATATTATCCAATTGAAGAGCAATGATACTCATCAACGTAGGATGACATTTTAAATTTTCGGGAGACTGTAGCCGTTGTTCAATAGCGCTTGCAGTATCCAAAATGTACAGTTGTGCATATGCTGGAACTTGATCGCATATGCTGGAACTTGCGCGGGATGGAGTGTTCCAGTGCGATGATAAATTTGCCCATGAATACGAAAACAGTAAGGGCCGTGTCCAGGTGGTGGAGAAACATTGGCACCCATGGAGGCAAAAGCAAAAGAACTATTAATGCTCCGGATGTTCTCCATGAGATTTTTGCTATATTCACTCTGTCCTTTGAGCAGACGTTGGAAGACCTCAGGGTATTGAGGTAAGGGTACCTTGACTTTTCCCTTGTGACAACAGAGAGTGAAATGTTGATCAGCTGGGCGTTCAGCCGGAAAATGTAGAGCTTGACAATGTTCACATACGAACTTCATGGGACCACAGCTATGTTCTAAAATAGCAGTATCATCATCCGTAAAGCCCATAGGATTTAGAAGAAGAGTTGAAGGTAACAAAATCGGCCTTTTTTTCTGTAAGCCTACATAGATCAGGCGTTGAATGAATGAACTGTCGACACTTTCAATAAATGAAGAAGTGGAAGGTAGATTCAACGCCGACTCTTCAAATGTTGAAGGGGAAGCTGTCTGTTTGCGTAGTTGATGACGATATTTAGCAAGATGGGTCAAGCGGACTTGTTTAGACTTCGGAGACTCATTGCGTCTACGTGTCTGTAAAGCAGTTTTACGCTTCATAATATCACAGCGTTTGGTGTATGGCGTGTCTTCAGCACAGTGTTTGCGCTTACATGTGGCCTTGCAAGGTGGTAAAGGCTGTTCAGTAGGGGTTAATTGAGTAGAAGAAGAGATGGAAGCAGTATGATGGGCAGACGGTTCTCCTAAGGGCATGACCTTTTGTTGTTTGCATCTTTCACGCGCAGCCATCGCTTTTTTGGCCAATCGGTTGCTTCTTTCTTCCAAAGACTCTTTTGAAATGCGTCTTTTAAAAGCAGCCTTTGCATGATCCAACCGAAGCGCCTATCTTCGCCGCTCTCCTCAGCACGCTTCTTGCGCATACGTGTAGCATCCTTGGCCACATCAGCAATGTTTTGTGTCTGTGAGCTCATGTTGGGCAGTAGGCAGTCTCCGAAGGGCATGAGATTTTGTTGTTTGCGTCTTTCACGTGCAGCCATCGCTTTTTTGGGCAATCGGTTGGTTCTTTCTTGCGAAGACTCTTTAGAAATGCGTCTCTTAAAAGCAGCCTTTGCATGATCCAACCGAAGGCGCCTATCTTCGGCGCTCTCCTCAGCACGCTTCTTGCGCATACGTGCAGCATCCTTGCCCACATCAGCCTTGTTTTGTGCCTGTGAGCTCATGTTGGTCATTAGGCAGTACAAAAGATGCAATATGAGCTACAGTAAGTTAGTTAAGGAAGCAATCAATAGTGAGTGTGTATAGATAGGCAATAGCAATAAAGTAATAGTGTGATTGTTGGCGAAAGAGTAAAATCAAAGTACACACTTATTGGTATTGACAATGAAGCAGTTACGTATAGGTAGTGTAAGTAGGTGTAAATAGAAATGAGTGTGTGTTCCAATGACATAAAATGAGACTTGAAGGCAAGAGATATGGATCTAAGTAGCATATATAGGTAAAAATGTCACTGTAGCAATATATAACAGGTATAGAATGACTTAATGTCCCTGTGCCACAACTATAACCCACTGGGAAGTTAGACTAAAATGCAAAGAGGTGTTAAAGGGGTTAATGTGTTAAAGACATTAGAACTACAGAGTAATAATTTGGCAGTGTATCCCTAATTGGATAGAAGGTGTCAATGTACCCCTGGCAATACTACTACACACTCCTAAGTAGGAGTTAGGTGGAAAATGGTATGTAAGGGGTTAATTTACCATTGGGATTACTACAACACACTTCAAAGTTGGAATTATATGGCAAATGGTATGTAAGGGTTTAATGTAGCACTGCTATTCTTACTACACAGTACAAAAGAGAAAAATAGTAAAAAAAGGCATATAAGGGGTTAATGTCCAAATGCCATTAGTACTACCCATTGTTACATATGAATGTAATGGAAAATGAAATAGAAGAGGTTAATATCATAGTGTTAATACAATGAAAGACTGTCCAATTGTTATGAATAGAAATTTGTTATAGAAGGGGTTAATGACTTAACTGGCCTTATTAATCTAAACTCAAAAGTTACATTTTAATACCAAAAAAGATATATTAGCTTATATTGTACTGAAAACGATCCGGAACTTGCTTCCCGACGTCCCTCAGAAAGGATGAGCAAAGCAGGAATGATGTGTGAGGGAAAAATTCAAATTTCGCGGTGTAAAATAGCGGCCGCGAAATTTGAATTCATAAAATGGCGGCAGGCGCGATGCGATCTTCTGATTGGCCGCTGGCTCAAGGCGCCGACCAATCACAATAGCGGCGGATGCAATGTCGCCATATTTGAAATACACTGACTACAGTGTATTTGAAGTATGGCGCCATAGAGCGCGGCGCTCTTCTGATTTGTCGCCGCGTTCAGCGCGCCGACCAATCAGAATACCGGCGCGCTGTATGGCAGCATGCTTCAAATACACTGTACTCAGTGTATTTCTAATATGGCGGCATAGCGGCCACCGCTATTATGATTGGTCGGCGCGCTGAAGGCGGCGACCAATCAGAAGAGCGTCGCTCTCTATGGTGCCATACTTCAAATACATGGAGTATTTTGAGTTTCACATTTACCGCTGTAAGTGAGGCGCTATTCTCATTGGTCGGCGCCAGCACACAGCGACCAATGAGAATAGCGCCTCACTTCCATTGAGATATAATGGAGGACTTTGAATTTCAAATTTACCGCTGTAAGTGAGGCGCTATGCTCACTGTTCGCTGTGTGCTGGCGTCGACCAATGAGCATAGCGCCTCACTTCCCATTGAGATACATAGCGGTGTTTAGAGCTATGAATGGCCGGGCCCTTGATTCTATTTTCGGCCACGGCGCTCGGCTCTCGTCGGTCGTCGCCGGGGCGGGAGCCCCTGCAATGGCTCGCAATGGCCGCTTCGCCATAGATAGATATAGATATAGATAGACATAGATTGATATAGATATATAGATAGACATAGATAAATATAGATATATAGATAGATATAGATATAGACAGATAGATATAGAGATAGATAGATAGATAGATAGATAGATAGATAGATAGATAGATAGATAGATAGATATAGATAGATATAGATAGATATAGATAGATATAGATAGATATAGATAGATAGATATAGAGATAGATAGATAGATAGAGATAGATATAGATAGAGATAGATAGATAGATATAGATATAGATAGATAGATAGATAGATAGATAGATAGATAGATAGATAGATAGATATAGATAGACCAATGAGAATAGCGCCTCACTTTTAGCGGTAAATTTGAAACTCAAAGTCGTCCATTATATCTCAATGGGAAGTAAGGCGCTATTCTCATTGGTCGCTGTGTGCTGGCGGCGACCAATGAGAATAGCGCCTCACTTCCCATTAAGTTATAATGGACGACTTTGAGTTTCAAATTTACCGCTGAAAGTGAGGCGCTATTCTCATTGGTCGCCGGCAGCACACAGCGACCAATGAGAATAGTGCCTCACTTCCCATAGAGATATAATGGACGACTTTGAGTTTCAAATTGACCGGTGAAAGTGAGGCGCTATTCTCATTGGTCGCTGTGTGCTGCCGGCGACCAATGAGAATAGCGCCTCACTTTCAGCGGTAAATTTGAAACTTAAAGTCATCCATTATATGTCTATGGGAAGTGAGACGCTATTCTCATTGGTCGCTGTGTGCTGCCGGCGACCAATGAGAATAGCGCCTCACTTTCAGCGGTAAATTTGAAACTCAAAGTCGTCCATTATATCTCTATGGGAAGTGAGGCGCTATTCTCATTGGTCGCTGTGTGCTGCCGGCGACCAATGAGAATAGCGCCTCACTTTCAGCGGTAAATGTGAAACTCAAAGTCGTCCATTATATCTCTATGGGAAGTGAGGCGCTATTCTCATTGGTCGCTGTGTGCTGACGGTGACCAATGAGAATAGCGCCTCACTTCCCATAGAGATATAATGGACGACTTTGAGTTTCAAATTTACCGCTGAAAGTGAGGCGCTATTCTCATTGGTCGCCGGCAGCACACAGCGACCAATGAGAATAGCGCCTCACTTCCCATAGAGACATAATGGACGACTTTGAGTTTCAAATGTACCGCTGAAAGTGAGGCGGTATTCTCATTGGTCGCTGGCAGCACACAGCGACCAATGAGAATAGCGCCTCACTTCCCATAGAGATATGATGGAGGACTTTGAGTTTCAAATTTCCCGCTTAAGTGAGGTGCTATGCTGATTGGTCGCTGTGTGCTGCGCCGACCAATCAGCATAGCGCCTCACTTCCCATAGAGATACATAGCGGTGTTTAGAGGAATTTATGGCCGGGCCCTTGGTTCTATTTTCGGCGACTGCGCTAGGCGCTTGTCGGTAGTCGCCGGGGCGGGAGACTCACCCCTGCAACGGCTTGCAATGGCCGCTTCGATAGATATAGATAGATATAAATAGATAGATAGATACATATAGATATACATATAGATATAGATAGATAGATAGATAGATAGATAGATAGGTGAGTCGTTGCAGTCGCGGTCACTCCGGCACGTAGGTCCATTGCGAGTTTCATGGGCCAGCGACGACCGACGACAGCCGAGCGCCGTGGCCGAAAATCGAACCAAGGCCCTGGCCATGCATCACTCGAAACACCGCTATGTATGTCTGTGGGAAGTGAGGTGCTATTCTCATTGGTCGCTGTGTGCTGCCAGCAACCAATGAGAATAGCGCCTCACTTTCACCGGTAAATTTGAAACTCAAAGTCGTCCATTATATCTCTATGGGAAGTGAGACACTATTCTCATTGGTCGCTGTGTGCTGCCGGCGACCAATGAGAATAGCGTCTCACTTTCAGCGGTAAATGTGAAACTCAAAGTCGTCCATTATATGTCTATGGGAAGTGAGGCGCTATTCTCATTGGTCGCTGTGTGCTGCCGGCGACCAATGAGAATAGCGCCTCACTTTCAGCGGTAAATTTGAAACTCAAAGTCGTCCATTATATCTCTATGGGAAGTGAGGCGCTATTCTCATTGGTCGCCGGAAGCACACAGCGACCAATGAGAATAGCGCCTCACTTCCCATAGAGATATAAAGGAGGACTTTGAGTTTTAAATTTCCCGCTTAAGTGAGGCGCTATGCTGATTGGTCGCTGTGTGCTTCGCCGACCAATCGGCATAGCGCCTCACTTCCCATAGAGATACATAGCGGTGTTTCGAGCGAAGTATGGCCGGGCCCTTGGTTCTATTTTCGGCCACGGGGCTCGGCTCTCGTCGGTCGTCGTCGGGGCGGGAGACTCGCAATGGCTGCTTCACGGCCATTGCTCGCGCCCTTGCAATGGCTCGCAATGGCCGCTATGCGCCCATGAACAAGGCCACGAACAAATCCACGAACAAAGCCACGGAAGCAGCGCTGTGTGCGACGGAAGTCGCTACGGCAATTATATAATAGATGTCATCGATTTTGATGGAATACGATGTTTTGCTTACAATATAGACGTGATATGGGTCCTCCCACCTGATGTCACAATGACGTGGAAAGTTTTTGTTAATCAACACCCTGTCTAGATAATATTTAATGCTGGTGTTATGTTTAATGTGTAATGGAACCCTGAGAAAGGTGCAGGGATGGCACCGAAACTCGTTGGTTGGAATAAAGGAGGTGAACGAAAGAAGCCGTGTCTTCTCATTCTTTTGGTGGCAGCGCAGACCTGATAGGACACCACTTCCTTTGGTGAAATTAAATACTTTCACAAGACACTGTAGAAACCCTACTAACCTTATCAACATTACTTGCTCACCTTCATCTCCCTCTTGTAATTGTGGTCTCTGGAATCCACTGCCTGTATGCAATAAGCTTCCATTCATTCATAATTACTTTCTCACTAACTACCTTAATCTGCTGGCCCTCACAGAAAAACACCTATTTATGAAAAAGAGTTATTAGCCAAAAATGATGGTACAAAATCTTTATTTAGTCAATACAAAATTTAAATCCACAGATATATTAAAATAAATGACAAGATGCCATGAACACTATCCCTTCAGTGACCAAGAATTGACCCAAGCCATATAGTTTATTAGATTGCACAACAACAGTAGTATGATAGCTTCTTCTTTGAGGGTCGAAGGTCTTCTAAGGTGAAATGCGTCAGGGTGAGCCACGTATTCCCCCTATGGCCACTGTAATTGTGTGTCTTCCCCCCCCCCCCGGAATTTGGACTCTGTAAGGCACCTGTAGGACTAAGTCTGCGTTTTTTTAAATTGCCTGGAGAACCTCCCGGTTTTCATTTTCCCTGGTATGGCAGGGGTATTGTAATTTGTCCTGCTTGGCTAATGTATAGCTACAGATCTGTATATAGAGGGCATATACCCCCTGTGACTCATCTAGTATATATCCTGCATATAGCTTAAGATTGTTGTATACCTGCCTCTTTTTTTTGGTGTTTGTCTTTCTTGCTTTTATCACTACATAGCAATCCCTATCTATGATTTTAAATGTCTAGTTAACCGTTTCACTACTTGGAACACATTATGTAGGGCACATATTTTAACCTTTATTTCGTTAATATAATTTTTCCACATTTGGATATCACCGGAGTTGTGTGTTATTTTGCACCTTATTTATCACACTTCCTTTTTCAAGAGTATCACTCACAGTAGATGCACTATCTTGATACATTTAGTACTTAACTGGTTTATTGGAAACACTGGAATTGTGTTTATTGCCTCACCCTTATTTTCCACATGTGGGTTCTGAAAATTGTCACACTCATTAGATGTCACAATATATTCTGTTTTTTTGATGTGATACACACATAAAGAGTTTTGATTTTACCGCTCAAATTGTTCAAATAATAACGATTCTACCTCACTTTCTAGATATGGGATTTGTACCATTTTAACAATTTTATTAACAACTTTAATAGAAAATTTAGAGGCTTTGGGACTTATGTACTATACTGAAGGTCTTCTATCATACTACTGTTGTTGTGCAATCTAATAAACTATATGGATGGGGTCAATCCTTGGTCGCTGAAGGGATTAGTGTTCATGGAATCTTGTCATTTATTTTAATATATCTGTGGATTTAAATTTTGTATTGACTAAATAAAGATTTTGTACCATCATTTTTGGCTAATAACTCTTTTTCATAAATAGGTGTTTTTCTGACCTTTGAGTTAGTCGCATTAACTGGGTGGCCAAAAATAGGTTAATGGTCCTTACAGAAACCTGGATCCAGGATTCAGACACAGTGTCCCCTGCAGCTATTTCTTATGGCGGCTTACATTTCTCTCATTCCCTGAGACCTCGAAACAGACATGGTGGTGGAGTTGGCTTACTCCTGTCTCCAAAATGTACTTTCCAGGTCACCCTCAGCTTCATCACTCTCATTCCCCTCTTTTGAGGTTCACACAATAAGGCTCTTCCGTCCTCTCCCCCTCAGAGTAGCAGTGGTATACTGCCCCCCAGCGTCACTCACACAGTTTCTCGACCATTTCTCTGCGTGGCTGCCGCATTTCATGTCCTCAGAATTACCAACCCTTATTCTGGGAATCTTCAACATTCCCATAAACAGCCCCATCTCCCCATCTGCATCCCAGCTCCTATCTCAATTCAAGTAATATTTATTTAACTATTCAGAAAATTCAATAAATAACAATAGAAATTACAATAACGTCCAATCATAATGTTTAAACCAAAATATACAATTTGCATAACTCAATTTTAATTACTAGCAAATATGCTATAATGAATCATAAACAACCTTAGCATGTATTTATTATTCACTAAGAAATAAAACATTTAAACTTACAAAGTAACAACAACAACTTTCTGGCAGAAGTTATGAAAATGAACCAGCAAGATCAATATATCATTTACATATTCTAAAGTAAATGGCCAGGAGTCATGTCAGCATCCAGATCTCCAAATTTCAGCTTGTCTGTGTAAAAATTGAAATTTTAAAAATTAACTAAAATATTCTCAATGTCATTAGGGCTATAGATGCTATTAATGATTAAATTCCTGCCAAGGATCCCATTTACTGTAATATCTAGTCTTGATAGCATAATAATACACTGTCATTGTAAAACGCTGGAGTATCTGTGACCTCTTATAATTTTGGAATATTTTCACTCCTCCAATTAGATGCTATCAATTTGTTAGAAATCAAAATAATATTTATTACTATAGGCCTGAATTGTTTTGGAATTGCCTCAATGTTAATAAGTAATAGTACTAATTCCGGTGTTAAGGTTATATTTAAATGCGTAATAGAGCTAATTAGTGACTGAATATTTCTCTCCAGAAGTTTTTAATTTTAGGGCATGCCCAAAATATATGTATCATATGGCCTATCTTGTTGCATTTTCTCCAACAGCTACCGTATATACTCGTGTATAAGCCGACCCGTGTATAAGCCGACCCTCCTACTTTTGCCCCCAAAACCTGGGAAAACCTATTGACTCGTGTATAAGCCGAGGGTGGACCCCAGCACAGGTATACAGCCCCCAGCAGTGTGGAATACAGCAGCCTCCCCAGTGGTAGTATACAGCAGCCTCCCCAGTGGTATATACAGGCCGCAGCAGTATAAACAGCAGCCCCAGTGGTATACAGCAGCCTCCCCAGTGGTAAATACAGCAGCCTCCCCAGTGGTATATACAGGCCCCAGTGGTATACAGCAGCCTCCTCAGTGGCATATACAGGCCCCAGCAGTATATACAGCAGCCACAGTGGTATATACAGCAGCCCCAGTGGTATATACAGCAGCCTCCCCAGTGGTATATACAGCAGCCTCCCCAGAGGTATATACAGCAGCCTCCCCAGAGGTATATACAGCAGCCCTAGAGGTATATACAGCAGCCCCAGAGGTATACAGCAGCCTCCCCAGTGGTATATACAGCAGCCTCCCCAGTGGTATATACAGCAGCCTCCCCAGTGGTATATACAGGCCCCAGCAGTATATACAGCAGCCCCAGTGGTATACAGCAGCCTCCCCAGTGGTATATACAGAAGCCTCCCCAGAGGTATATACAGCAGTCTTCCTAGAGGTATATACAGCAGCCCCAGAGGTATATACAGCAGCCCCAGAGGTATATACAGCAGCCTCCCCAGTGGTATATACAGGCCCCAGCAGTATATACAGAAGCCCCAGTGGTATACAGCAGCCTCCCCAGTGGTATATACAGCAGCCTCCCCAGTAGTATATACAGGCCCCAGCAGTATATACAGCAGCCCCAGTGGTATACAGCAGCCTCCCCAGTGGTATATACAGCAGCCTCCCCAGTGGTATATACAGCAGCCCCAGAGGTATACAGCAGCCTCCCCAGTGGTATATACAGGCCCCAGCAGTATATACAGCAGCCCCAGTGGTATATACAGCAGCCTCCCCAGTGGTAGTATACAGGCCCCATATGGCCCCCAAATGCTGGCACTCGCCCCCCCGGCTGCTTAACTTACCATCCCTGGTCTTCTGCACCGCGCCGGTCCTCCATGCTCCCGTCGTCGGCTGCATCCGGGTCCCCGGCCGTCGCGTAGCGATGACGTCATGCGACCGGCCGGTCACAATACCCCGGATGCTGGGGAGGACGGGAACACATAGGACAGGAGCACAGAGGACCGGGGCAGTGCAGAAGACCAGGGATGGTAAATTAAGCAGCCGGGGGGGGGGGTGCCTTACAATGGAGGGGGGCGAGTGGCAGCATTTGAGGGCCATATATGCAGATATGCACTGCTTCCCCCTGCCGCTGATTGACAGGGGGAAGCAGTGCATATATAATGAGCGGCCCCACGTGATGGGGCGCTCATACAGCAGCCTCCTCCCGCCTCCTCCAGCCTCCCCAGCCCCGGACACAGCCCCCACCACAGCCCCTACCGTATTGACCCGTGTATAAGCCGAGGGGGGGACTTTTCAGCCCAATTTTTGGGCTGAAAAACTCGGCTTATACACGAGTATATACGGTATTTTGCATTTCTGATTTCATTAAGTGATATTTATGAGTCGTAAGATACCACCGGGTTAATAATTTGTAAAACATTTCTGTAAGAGCTACGCATGGTATATATTTGTAAATAAAATCTAATGTTTTTTGCTATTTTTCTTCCATTTGAGTATCCGTTATCCTCAACTTGCTTTTCCATGACTCTAGATGTTTGGAAGAACAAAATTCCATGTCATTGTTTAATATTCAATATATATTCTTTGTTCTCCACATAGTACTGTTGCTTGGGTTTTTCACTAAAGCATTAATATTACTTGGAAGGCAGAGAGCAGTACTCTTTTTCATTAATGTTTTCTCAAGTCTTTTCCACGTCTTTTTTTGTGAATTTGGTAATTTAAATTCCTTCACCAGGATTTGAAAAGTTTTAAGAGTTTCATTATCAGGAATATCTCAAATAAAGTGCAAACCTTTAATTTTCCAAATGCTAAAACTTAACCTGGTTGAAAATGCGGAGAGGGATTCAACTCTCATCCAATCTATTGTCTCTAGGTTATAGATTTTTCTAGAATGGGTCTCAAATTTCCTCCATGTTGTTACTGAGTACTTATGATGATCTCCTTTGGTAGCTACTTTTTTGTGTTGCATAATTAGGCCACCACCAGGTCGCCAATTCCAGTGATCGGATTATATGAATCCTCAAGACCCACCTATGCAGGTTTTTCTTCTCCAATCCAGTATTTCTTCCTGCTTTTAATAATTCTTGCCTGGTGGTAAACTGATAAATTGGGCATCCCAATCCCCCATTACTTCTACTCTTATTTAAAATGGTTTAATTTTGCCCCAAACAAAGGAATTTAATTGGGTTTGCAATTTTTGTAAAGTCTTCTTTCTTATTGGCAATGGGATGGTTCTAAAAATGTATAATACCTTGGGTAATACCAACATTTTATAGGAGTTAATTCTTCCCAACCAAGAGGTTGTACATGTCAGCTAGATTCTTTTTTACACAATCCTTCAGATTCCTTGTTAGTTTAATCCCTAAATAGGATAATCTACTCATATTCCATTGGAAATTAATTTCTGATTGTAAAATTTCTAAGAGATCCCGGTCCAAATTAAGATACATGGCCTGTTTTTTTTGTACATTAATTTTATATAATGATACTCTAGAGAATATCCTAAATATTTCCATGGCTCTTTTGACCGAGTTCAGTGGTCAGTGAGAGATAATAATATGTTATCAGCGAATAACGATATTTTGAAGTGCCTATTATTTACAGGGATGCTCCTGATCCCACCATCCATCCTAATTCTCTCAGCTAGAGGCTCAATAAAAATATCAAACAACGACGGGGACAGCGGACACCCCTGTCATGTTCCATTAAACAGATTTACTCTATTCGAAAGAATACCATTAGACAGAATTTTTGCAGATGGATTCAAATAAAATACATTTATTAGAATAAGAACCCTTCCACCAAATCCAAAACTTCTCAAAGTCTCTATTAAGTAATCACACTGAACCCGGTCAAAAACGCCTTTTCTGCATCTATTCCTACAAAAACAATGGGAGTTTTAATTTTTCCGAATAATTTATCAAAATGAGTGTCCTTGTCGTATCCTTCTCTCTTCTACTGACTATAAATCCAACTTGATCTTTATGTATAAGTTTTGGTAATACTTTGTGCAATCCGGTGGCCAAGGTTTTTGCCATTATTTCAATATCTGAATTTAACAAAGAGATAGATCTGTAATTCCCCACTAAGCCTCTGTCCCCTTTCCCTTTATAAATTACAGATATTATGGCCTCTTGCATTTCATTGGGTAAATTCAAACCTATTGAAAACGAATTGATAAGATCGATTAAATAGGGAGACAGGATTGCAGCAAATTTTTTATAATATTCATTGGGAATACCATCTGGACCTTTATTACTTTTTAAAGATTTTATTGTGGTCAAAATGTCACTATTGTTATAAGGGGCATTTAAAAAAATCCAAATCCTCACTTCATAAACTTGATAACTGAACAGAGTCCAGGAATTGAGAAATTGCTTCTACAGTGGGTATACTCTCTAATTTATTGTCTCTCAAGTTGTATAAATTTTGATAAAAGTTTTCAAATTGTTCTGAAATTTCCTTTGGGTTTTTTCTTAATTTATTTTCACTATCGTTTATTTGTAATATTTTTGTCATTGACCTCATAATTCTAGTCCTTTTTGCTAGAAATCCAGATGGTTTGCTCATAAGATGATACAAATTTGATTTAGAGGTTGAAATAAATCTTTCGTATTCATTATAATGCAAAAATGACAGCAGCACTCCAATCCAAGGTCTTTAGATGCCTTTATTCAGGCCCACAGGGCTACCACGCAACGTTTCAGTTCTGGTGCTGCTCAACGATTTTTTCAAATATTTCGTATTCATTAGATAGGATTGATTTAAGTTCAAGTCTAAGTTGTAAAATTTCCTTTCGAGTATCACTGGAAGGATTAAAGGGAACCTGTCACCCAAACTCAGGTTCCTAACCTCTTAATACCTGTCCCTGCAGCCTTACAGTACTATCTAAACAATCCCTGTCTGAACTTTTATAGTAATATAGGAGTAGAATAAACTAGTTTGCAAACTTACAAAATCCAGGACAGAGGGTCGTTCCTCGCGGCGTCTGTGATGGGTAGGCGGCTCCCCTGTGCCGCGCTACCCCCGCCGCGCCACTATATTACGTCCTAATGGGCGTCATTTCAGCCTGCAGAGCGCGGGCAGAATTTAAATCTTGTGCCCGCGACATCACTGCTGCGATGCGGTCATGTGATGCCGGGATCGCGTCACTTCCGGTCTCCACAGGTCTCACACAGGCCGATTAAGCGCATGCACAGATTGCATGCTGAAGTCGGCCTATGTGAAACCTACGGCGACCGGAAGTGACGCAATTCCGGCGTCACGTGACTGCGTCGCAGCGGTGACGTTGCGGGTGCGTGATTTAAATCGTGCCTGCACTCTGCAGGCTTAAATGATGCCCATTAGGGCGTAATAGAGCGGCGAGGCGGGGGTAGTGCGGCACAGGGGTCCTGCCTAACCATCACAGGCGTTGCGAGGAACGCCCCTCTGTCCTGGATTTTGTAAGTTTGCAAACTAGTTTATTCTACTCCTATCTACTATATAATTGTCTAAGGCGTCTATCGGTCACAGAAATTGCGCGCCAGACAGAGGCCGCTCAATGAGCACAGACTATGCAAATAGGCGCTAATTCAAAGTTCGAATTTTGCGCCAATCTGCAGCCCGGCGAAAGCGGCACATTAGCGCCGCTGTCGCTGGGATACACGGGTCCAGTCGATGGTGGCCTGCCCGCGCTCCATACCATGCTCCTCTGCCCTGCCCGCGCTTCCCCCCCGCTCCTCCTGTCCTGCCCGCACTCCATACCCCACTCCTCTGCCCTGTCTGCGCTCCCCGCGTCCCCCTGCTCCTTAGGGCTACTTCTTTAGTGATTTGATTTCGCAGTGCATTATACACTGCGAAGTGATATGTAAAATAAAGACAAATATAAAACATATATAATAAACAAATATATTAAAAATAATAAAGATTGTTATACTTACCTCTCCGCCGAGTGTTCAGTAACCGGGAGCAGTAGCAGGCAGTGTTCTGCGAGGACCTTGCATGTCAGGATGACATTGGCGTTCGGCACAGTGATTGGCCCGCTCGCGGTTGTGTGATATGTGCATCACATATCACATGACCTCGAGCCAATTGCAGCGCCGAACGCCGATGTCATTCTGACATCATGCAAGGTCCTAGCAGGACACTACCTGCTACTGCTCCCAGTTACTGAGCACTCCATCCTGCCCCGGCTCACCGGCCACATCCTGCCCCCTTCCTCCATCCTGCCCCCCGCCGCTCCATCCTGCCCCCCCGGCTCCATCCTGCCCCCCCTCGCTCCATCCTGCCCATCCGCTCCATCCTGCCCTCATCGTCATCCCTGCCCATCCCTCCCCTCCCCGACTCCATCCGCTCCATCCTGCCCCCGCTCACCCTCCCTCCATCCTGCCCCCCGGCTCCATCCTGCCCCCGGCTCCATCCTGCCCCCGGCTCATCTGCCCCGCCGGCTCCATCCTGCCCCCCCCGGCTCCATCCTGCCCCCCCCGGCTCCATCCTGCCCCCCGGCTCCATCCTGCCCCCCGCCGGCGCACGGGGGCTGCTGGGAGCGAAGTATCGCCATATACCATAGTGCTGCTATACATGTACTGTAATGTACCGCCATATACCATAGCGCTGCTATACATGTGCTGTAATGTACCGTCATATACTATAGCACTGCTGTACATGTATTGTAATGTACTGCCATATACTGTAGTGCTGCTATACATGTGCTGTAATGTTCCGCCATATACTATAGCGCTGCTATACATGTGCTGTAATGTACTGCCATATACTATAGTGCTGCTATACATGTGCTGTAATGTACCGCCATATGCTATAGTGCTGCTATACATGTACTGTAATGTACTGCCATATACTATAGCACTGCTATACATGTGCTGTAATGTACCGCCATATACTATACCGCTGCTATACATGTACTGTAATGTACCGCTATATACTATAGTGCTGCTATACATGTACTATAATGTACCGCCATATACTATAGTGCTACTATACATGTACTGTAATGTACCACCATATACTATAGTGCTGCTATACATGTGCTGTGATGAACCGCTATATACTATAGTGATGTTATACATGTACTATAATGTACCACCATATACTATAGTGCTGCTATACATGTACTATAATGTACCGCCATATACTATAGTGCTGCTATACATGTATTATAATGTACCACCATATACTATAGTGCTGCTATACATGTACTGTAATGTACCGCCATATACTATAGTGCTGCTATACATGTGCTGTAATGTACCACCATCTCTATACATGATCGCCAGTTTGGGGCTTCCGGCCACTGTGCCGATATCACGCGCAAGCGCCATCGCAAGCCGCCAACACTGGCCGGAAGCGCCAACATGCTGCCACCACACACCCCAACCACTGCCCACCGCTGACCCGCTCCCCCGCCAGATCCTCCTGCTCCCCCGCTATTACCGCCCAGCTCGCCAGCTTAGAGCACACAGTGCCACCCCAGCCCGCCCACAGCCGCACTCGCCCTGGATGACGTCACGGCCCCTCCAGCACCGCTATTACCACACAGCTCGGACTACCAAGCACACAGTGCCACCCCAGGCCGCCCACAGCCGCGCTCGCCATGGATGACGTCACGGCCCCTCCAGCACCTATCCCCACATACCCTCACTGTCTCCACCAATGTATGTATTCAATGTGTGGCTAATGTGTGTCTCTATACTGTGTGTAATCTGTCTATACTCTGTCTCATCTCTCTATACTGTCTGTAATCTCTCTATACTCTCTGTAATGTGTCTATACTATGTCTAATCTGTCTATATTCTGTCTCATGTCTCTATACTCTCTGTAATGTGTCTATACTGTGTGTATACTGTCTGTAATGTGTGTATACTGTCTGTAATGTGTGTCTACTGTCTGTAATGTGTGTATACTGTCTCTAATGGGTCTATACTGTGTGTAATGTCTGTATACTGTCTGTAATGTGTCTATACTGTGTGTCATGTCTCTTTACTGTCTGTCATCTCTCTATACTGTGTGTCATGTCTCTATACGTGTGTCATGTGTTAATGTGTGTATGTCTCTATACTGTGTGTATGTGTCTATACTGTCTGTGATGTGTCTATACTGTCTGTGATGTGCCTATACTGTCTGTAATGTGCCTATACTGTCTGTAATGTGCCTATACTGTCTGTAATTTCTGTATACTCTCTCTAATGTCTGTATACTGTGCGTAATGTGTCTATACTGTGTGTAATGTGTCTATACTGTCTCTAATGTGTCTATACTCTCTCTAATGTGTCTATACTCTCTCTAATGTCTCTATACTCTGTGTAATGTGTCTATACTGTGTGTATACTGTCTGTAATGTGTGTATACTGTCTGTAATGTGTGTCTACTGTCTGTAATGTGTGTATACTGTCTCTAATGTGTCTATACTGTGTGTAATGTCTGTATACTGTCTGTAATGTCTGTATGTCTGTATACTGTCTGTAATGTGTGTCTACTGTCTGTAATGTGTGTATACTGTCTCTAATGTGTCTATACTGTCTGTAATGTCTGTATACTGTCTGTAATGTCTGTATACTGTCTGTAATGTGTCTATACTGTCTCAGATGTCTCTATACTTTGTCTCATTTCTCTATACTGTGTGTCATGTCTCTATACTGTGTGTCATGTGTCTATACTGTCTGTAATGTGTCTATACTGTGTGTCATGTGTCTATACTGTCTGTAATGTCTCTATACTGTGTGTAATGTCTGTATACTCTCTGTAATGTCTGTATCATGTGTGTCATCTCTGAATACTGTGTGTCTATACAATGTGTCATGTATCTATATACTGTGTGTAATGTGTGTATACTGTGTGTAATGTCTGTATACTGTCTCCACTCTGTGGAATGTCTGTATACTTTGTGTAATGTGTATATACAAACTCTCTGTATACTGTGTAATGTCTGTATACAAAGTGTCTGTATACTGTGTAATGTCTGTATACTCTATAATGTATCTATATAATATCTACTTATAACATCGCAAGTTTGGGATTCGCCCGTTGTAGCCGAATCCCAAAATCCTTTGCGCCACTCCCAGCGATGAGGCATAGCGTCATCGCCACCCGCTGCCGCACTAGCTCACATCGCCCCCATCCTGCCAAACGTCTGCCCCGCTGCCAGGTCGATGGTGCACGCATGCCGCCGGTGCCTTCCCCACCTCGCCCCTCTCTCACCGCTGGGGCCTCGGTGCTGCTCGACTTGCATTGTAGGGCCTGTGGGCGGCTGCAGGGACACAATGACGTCGTCCTGTACCCGGCCCCAGCCAATGTGAGTCAGCAGGGCCTCTCAGGCTGCAAAGCCTCACACGCCCCGCTCACTCCCATTGCCCGCCCCCGCCTCTGCAAGCGGATTTGCCGCTGTGTTGTAAACACAGGACGCCCATCCCATTGCCCATGACTCCGCGTCCTGGAACAATCACATGCCCCTCCAGCACAGACCCGCATCTCTCCTCACCCCTCCACCACAGACCCGCATCTCTCCTCACCCCTCCACCACAGACCCGCATCTCTCCTCACCCCTCCACAACAGACCCGCATCTCTCCTCACCCCTCCACCACACAGCCACATCTCTCCTCACCCCTCCACCACGCACCCGCATCTCTCCTCACCCCTCCACCACACAGCCGCATCTCTCCTCACCCCTCCACCACGCAGCTGCTTCTCTCCTCACCCCTCCACCACTGAGCCGCTTCTCTCCTCACCCCTCCACCACAGACCCTCATCTCTCCTCACCCCTCCACCACTAAGCCGCATCTCTCCTCACCCTCCACCACACAGCGCTTCTCTCCTCACCTCTCCACCACGCACACGCTTCTCTCCTCACCCCACTATGAGATGCTTCTCTCCTCACCCCTCACCACAGACCGCATCTCTCCTCACCCCTCCACCACTAAGCCGATCTCTCCTCATCCCTCCACCACAGACCTGCATCTCTCCTCACCCCTCCACCACTAAGCCGCATCTCTCCTCACCCCTCCACCACTGAGTCGCATCTCTCCTCACCCCTTCACCACTGACCCGCATCTCTCCTCACCCCTCCACCACAGAGCCGCCTCTATACTCTGCTACCCACACAGCCGCCTCGATACTCTGCTACCCACACAGCCGCCTCGATACTCTGCTACCCACACAGCCGCCTTGATACTCTGCTACCCACAGTGCCGCCTCGATACTCTGCTATCCACAGAGCCGCCTCGATACTCTGCTACCCACAGAGCCGCCTCGATACTCTGCTACCCACAGAGCCGCCTCGATACTCTGCTAACCCACAGATCCGCCTCCATACTCTGCTACCCACAGAGCCGCCTCCATACTCTGCTACCCACAGAGCCGCCTCCATACTCTGCTACCCACAGAGCCGCCTCCATACTCTGCTACCCACAGAGCCACCTCCATACTCTGCTACCCACAGAGCCGCCTCCATACTCTGCTACCCACAGAGCCGCCCCTATACTCTGCTACCCACAGAGCCGCCCCTATACTCTGCTACCCACAGAGCCGCCCCTATACTCTGCTACCCACAGAGCGCCCCTATACTCTGCTACCCACAGAGCCGCCCCTATACTCTGCTACCCACAGAGCCGCCCCTATACTCTGCTACCCACAGAGCCGCCCTATACTCTGCTACCCACAGAGCCGCCTCTATACTCTGCTACCCACAGAGCCGCCCCTATACTCTGCTACCCACAGAGCCGCCTCTATACTTGGCTACCTACAGAGCCGTCTCTATACTCTGCTACATACAGAGCCGCCTCTATACTCTGCTACCCACAGAGCCGCCTCTATACTCTGCTACTCACAGAGCCGCCTCTATACTCTGCTACACACAGAGCCGCCTCTATACTCTGCTACCCACAGAGCCGCCTCTATACTCTGCTACCCACAGAGCCGCCTCTGTACTCTCCTACCCACAGAGCCGCCTCGATACTCTGCTACCCACTGACCCGCCTCTATACTCTCATACCCACTGACCCGCCTGTATACACACAATTCATTTCACCGCGCTCCCGATGCAATTGCATCGGGCCTTTTTACTAGTATACTATATTGCTGCTATGAATCTACTGTAATGTACCGCCATATACTATAGTGCTGCTATACAAGTGCTGTAATATACCATCATATACTATATTGCTGCTATACAAGTGCAGTAATGTACCATCATATACCATAGCGCTGCTATATATGTACTGTAATTTACCGCCATATACTATAGTGCTGCTATACATGTACTATAATGTACCGCCATATCCTATAGTGCTGCTATACATGTGCTGTAATGTACCACCATGTACTATATTGCTGCTATACATATACTGTAATGTACCACCATATACTATAGTGCTGCTATACATGTGCTGTAATGTACCACCATATACTATAGTGCTGCTATAAATGTGCTGTAATGTACCACCATATACCATATGCGCTGCTATACATGTACTGTAATGTGCCACCATATACTATAGTGCTGCTATACATGTACTAAAATGAACCGCGCATATACTATAGTGATGTTATACATGTACTATAATGTACCGCCATATACTATTATGCTGCTATACATGTACTATAATGTACCGCCATATACTATTGTGCTGCTATACATGTACTATAATGTACCGCCATATACTATAGTGCTGCTATACATGTACTGTAATGTACAGCCATATACTATAGTGCTGCTATACATGTGCTGTAATGTACCACCATATACTATAGCGCTGCTATACAAGTGCAGTAATGTACCACCATATACCATAGCTCTGCTATACATGTACTGTAATGTACCGCCATATACTATAGTGCTGCTATACATGTGCTGTAATGTACCACCGTATACTATATTGCTGCTATACATGTACTGTAATGTAACGCCATATACTATAGTGCTGCTATACAAGTGCTGTAATGTACCACCATATACGATAGTGCTGCTATACATGTACTATAATGTACCGCCAAATACTATAGTGCTGCTATACATGTACTGTAATGTACAGCCATATACTATAGTGCTGCTATACATGTGCTGTAATGTACCACCATATACTATATTGTTGCTATGAATGTACTGTAATGTACCGCCATATACTATAGTGCTGCTATACATGTGCTGTAATGTACCACCATATACTATATCGCTGCTATACAAGTGCAGTAATGTACCACCATATACCATAGCGCTGCTATAAATGTACTGTAATGTACCGCCAAATACTATAGTGCTGCTATACATGTGCTGTAATGTACCACCATATACTATAGCGCTGCTATACAGTGCAGTAATGTACCACCATATACCATAGCTCTGCTATACATGTACTGTAATGTACCGCCATATACTATAGTGCTGCTATACATGTGCTGTAATGTACCACCGTTATACTATATTGCTGCTATACATGTACTGTAATGTAACGCCATATACTATAGTGCTGCTATACAAGTGCTGTAATGTACCACCATATACGATAGTGCTGCTATACATGTACTATAATGTACCGCCAAATACTATAGTGCTGCTATACATGTACTGTAATGTACAGCCATATACTATAGTGCTGCTATACATGTGCTGTAATGTACCACCATATACTATATTGTTGCTATGAATGTACTGTAATGTACCGCCATATACTATAGTGCTGCTATACATGTGCTGTAATGTACCACCATATACTATATCGCTGCTATACAAGTGCAGTAATGTACCACCATATACCATAGCGCTGCTATAAATGTACTGTAATGTACCGCCAAATACTATAGTGCTGCTATACATGTACTGTAATGTACCACCTTATACTCCTGTATATTGCTGCTATACATGTATTGTAATGTACCGCCATATACTATAGTGCTGCTATACAAGTGCTGTAATGTATCACCATATATGATAGTGCTGCTATATATATATATATATATATATATATATATGTAGTTCACTCACGTTAACTGAACAAGTTCTGTTAGTCACAGTATGGGCAGGGTCACATATGCGTTTTTTTTTTAAATCCTGATCCGGTTTTGAGCTTTCAAAAAGCTCAAAAACCGGACCAGGAAACGCTCCTCATAGGAGCCAATGCAAAACACCGGATGGCTTCACAAGTCATCCGGTGGCCGTATCCGGCACTGCTGCCTGCGTTAAAAATCATGCAGGCAGCAGTTTTCGCAGCGTTTCCCTGTACCGCTGTGCAGTAACCGCATGGCTCAGGATGTGTAATCCTGAGCCATCCGGTAACTGCATAGGTTGCTGATCCCGGCTATTGCTGGGATCAGCAAACTGTCCTATGAGTATTAAATAGTTAAAATAACTAACCAAAGTAATGTTTCAGGTCTATAGGGGGGGCTTAGACCCCCCTATAGACCGGCCACCCACTCCGGTGGGCTGCTACTACAATATCCCCGATGGCACGGGCTCCTCGGAGCTCCGTGCAAGTTCCCACAACTCCCGCCCCCGTATCTGTACAGAGAGGTGCCTGCACCCCTCTGTTAGAATTATCCCTAAATGTGGCATCCACAGATTACAGTAATAAATTGGTATAGTTACGGCATTATTGTAGTTCTTCACGATCTCTGTATGGGCGGGGCTTTGTTCTTCTGCCGCCGCCCATGGAATGATGATGGCCGCCTCCTCTGGCCTTCTCCCTGTCTTTTCAGGGCGGCCGCGTCATGAAAGGGGCGGGGCTACGGAATGACGCGACCGTATACAGCCCCCAGGAGTGTGGTATACAGCAGCCCCAGTGGTATATACAGCAGCAGCCCCAGTTGTATATACAGCAGCAGCCCCAGTTGTATATACAGCAGCAGCCCCAGTTGTATATACAGCAGCAGCCCCAGTAGTTAGTATACAGCAGCCCCAGTAGTTAGTATACAGCAGCCCCAGTAGTTAGTATACAGCAGCCCCAGAGGTATATACAGCAGCCCCAGTGGTAGTATACAGCAGCAGCCCCAGTGGTAGTATACACGCAGCCCCAGTGGTATATACAGCCCCAGTGGTAGTATACAGCCCCCCATCAGTATACAGCAGCCCAAGAGGTATATACAGCCCCAGTGGTAGTATACAGCCCCCATCAGTATACAGCAGCCCCAGAGGTATATACAGCCCCAGTGGTAGTATACACGCAGCCCCAGTGGTATATACAGCCCCAGTGGTAGTATACAGCCCCCCCATCAGTATACAGCAGCCCCAGAGGTATATACAGCCCCAGTGGTAGTATACACGCAGCCCCAGTGGTAGTATACAGCCCGCCATCAGTATACAGGAGCCCCAGAGGTATATACAGCCCCAGTGGTAGTATACACGCAGCCCCAGTGGTATATACAGCCCCAGTGGTAGTATACAGCCCCCCATCAGTATACAGGAGCCCCAGAGGTATATACAGCCCCAGTAGTAGTATATACGCAGCCCCAGTGGTACATACAGCCCCAGTGTAGTATACAGCCCCCCATCAGTATACAGGAGCCCCAGAGGTATATACAGCCCCAGTGGTAGTATACACGCAGCCCCAGTGGTACATACAGCCCCAGTGTAGTATACAGCCCCCCATCAGTATACAGGAGCCCCAGAGGTATATACAGCCCCAGTGGTAGTATATACAGAGCCCCAGTGGTACATACAGCCCCAGTGTAGTATATACGCAGCCCCAGTGGTACATACAGCCCCAGTGTAGTATACAGCCCCCATCAGTATCCAGGGTCCCCCCGCCTTGTGCACAAACCTGTAAAGGAAGAGATTAGTATACTTATCACTGTCCCGCTGCCGCTGTCCTGCCACCGCCAACGCGCTCCTCCATCTTCTTCCGGTTTCTTCCTCGGTCGCGCCAACAATGACGTCATTGCCTGCGACGACCGGAGGAAGCCGGAAGCAGACGGAAGAAGACGGAGGACCGCGATGACGGCGGCGGGACAGCGGCAGGCGGACAGTGATAAGTATGCTAATCTCTTCCTTTACAGGTTTGTGCACAAGGCAGGGGGGTCCTGTATACTCATGGGGGCGGGCCTGTATACTGTATACACTGTATACAGTGTATACAGTATACAGTGACTCGCGTATAAGCCGAGGAGGGGACTTTTCAGCCCAATTTTTGGGCTGAAAAACTCGGCTTATACGCGAGTATATACGGTATGTGTTTTGTAGCATTGCCCTAGGGCAGGGAAGCCAAAAATTGGGAGGCACTTCAATGCCCCTAGATAGAGCCGTGCATGAGGGCCTTTTTCAAAAATGTGCCCATTGTAAGCCAGTGTGTCTTTTTTAGTTTTGCCCTAGGCAGGGAAGCCAAAGGTTTGGAGACACCAATATGCCCCTGGATAGAGGCGTGCATGAGGCCCTTTTTAAAAAATGTGGCCATTGTAAGCCAGTGTGTCTTTTTTACTATTGCCCTAGGCAGGGAAGCCAAAGGTTTGGAGGCACCAAGATGCCACTGCATAGAGGCGTGCATGAGGGCTTTTTCAAAAAATGTGCCCATTGTAAGCCAATGTGTCTTTTTTAGTTTTGCCCTAGGCAGGGAAGCCAAAGGTTTGGAGACACCAATATGCCACTGCATAGAGGCGTGCATGAGGCCCTTTTTAAAAAATGTGGCCATTGGAAGCAAGTGTATCTGCTGTAGTATTGCCCTATGCAGGGAAGCCATCAATTGGAGAAACCAATATGCCCCTGGATAGAGGCGTGCATGAGGGCTTTTTCAAAAAATGTGCCCATTGTAAGCCAGTGTGTCTTTTTTAGTTTTGCCCTAGGCAGGGAAGCCAAAGGTTTGGAGACACCAATATGCCCCTGGAGAGAGGCGTGCATGAGGCCCTTTTTAAAAAATGTGGCCATTGGAAGCAAGTGTATCTGCTGTAGTATTGCCCTAGGCAGGGAAGCCAAAGGTTTGGAGGCACCAAGATGCCACTGCATAGAGGCGTGCATGAGGGCTATTTCAAAAAATGTGCCCATTGTAAGCCAGTGTCTTTTTTACTATTGCCCTAGGCAGGGAAGCCAAAGGTTTGGAGACACCAAGATGCCACTGCATAGAGGCGTGCATGAGGGCGTTTTTCAAAAATGTGGCTATTGTAACCAAGTGTATCTGCTGTAGTATTGCCCTAGGCAGGGAAGCCAAAGGTTTGGAGGCACCAAGATGCCCCTGCATAGAGGCGTGCATGAGGCCCTTTTTAAAAAATGTGGCCATTGGAAGCAAGTGGGTCTGCTGTAGTATTGCCCTACGCAGGGAAGCCATAAATTGGAGAAACCAATATGCCCCTGGATAGAGTCGTGCATGAGGGCTTTTTAAAAAAATGTGCCCATTGTTAGCAAGTGGGTCTGCTGTACTATTTCCCTAGTCAGGGAACCCAAAAATTGGGTAGCATTTCAATGCCCCTGGATAGAGGCATGCATGAGAGCCTTACAAAGTAATGTGCCCATTTGAAGCAAGTGAGTCTGCTGTACTATTTCCCTAGTCAGGGAAGCCAAAAATTGGGTAGCACTTCAATGCCCCTGGATAGAGGCGTGCAAGAGAGCCTTATAAACTACTGTGCCCATTTGAAGCAAGTGAGTCTGCTGTACTATTTCCCTAGTCAGGGAAGGCAAAAATTGGGTGGCGCCCCTGGGATGAAACATGGAGGAGAGCCTCTAAAAATTGTTCCCATTACAAAGGAGCGGGTCTCCTGTACTTGTAATGCCCATTCTGGAAGCATGGACTAAAAAATTTACCCCTGTGGGGTATACATGAAACTAATGCCTAACTTTACAACGGTTAGGTGCATCATCATCATAAATATGATGTCCAAAAATTATGCTTTTGTGGCATCATGAACCATGGTCACACTGATTATATGATGGTGGCGGATGAGGAGAAGGAGGAGCAGTACAGCAAGTAGCCAAACACATGAAGTCTGTACCGATGTGTGGGTGTGCGGAGGTGCATGGGAATCTACCGGCACCAAATTTAAATTCCGCTATCATTTGGTGGTGGTGTGGTGAAGTCAGGCCCAATCCAACCCTTGTTCATCTTGATTAAAGTCTGCCTGTCAGCATTTTCAGTTGACAGGCGGGTGCGTTTATCTGTAATGATTCCACCTGTGGCACTAAAAACACGCTCTGACAAAACGCTAGCGGCAGGGCACGCCAGGACTTCCAAGGCATAGAGAGCCAATTCCTGCCATGTGTCCAGCTTGGAGACCCAATAATTGTAAGGCACAGAAGAGTCTAGGAGCACTTTAGTACGATCAGCAAGGTACTCCCTCAGCATCTTTGCAAACTTTGCATTCCTTGTGACACTACCCCGCACCTCAGGGCCTGTGGTACTGGGGATGCAGAGAAAAGTGTCCCAGATCTTTGAGAGTGTTCCCCTACCTCTGCAGGATTGTACTTGTGCCTCTCTCTGCCGGACACCTTGGTTGTCCACAGAATCGTGACCTCTGCCGCTAGCGTTTTCAGAAGGGAATTTTTTAAATAATTCCGCCACTATGGCCTTCTGGTACTGCAGCATTTTTGTAGACCTCTCCGCTTCGGGAATAAGAGAAATAAAGTTCTCTTTGTAGCGTGGGTCTAAAAGTGTCACCAACCAGTAATGATTGTCCGTCAAGATCTTGATAACACGAGGGTCACGACACAGGCAGCGTAACATAAAGTCAGTCATGTGCGCTAGACTGTTAACAGTAAAGACTTCTGGGTCCTCACCAATAGCATGACTGGCCATGCTGACCTCCTCCTCCTCATCCTCCTCTTCCTCTTCCTCCTGTCCCCTGTCCTCTGGCCATCTCCGCTCAACCGACGGTCTAACGGTTGTGCAGGTATTTCCGTCGATTCCAAATGAAAGTAGCTCCATTTCTTCTTCCTCTGCCTCCTCCTCGTCATAGTCCTCCAATGCACGTTGGGATGAGATGAGGCTGGGCTGTGTGTAACCACCCAGTACATTTTCTTGCTGCAACTCATCCTGCTCCACCTGCAATGCATCGTCTTTGATTTTGAGCAGAGAGCGTTTTAGAAGACAGAGAAGCGGGATGGTGACGCTAATGATGGCTTTATCGCCGCTCACCATCTTGGTGGAGTCCTCAAAGTTTTGGAGGACGGTACATCCATGTCCACTCCTGAGGTCTTATGTGTGGAGTTTGAACCGTATACCGACGGCCTAGTTGATGCTGGTACTCAACAACTGCCCTCTTCTGCTCACAAATCCTGACCAACATGTGCAGTGTGGAATTCCAACGCGTGGGGACATCACACACCAGTCTGTGAGCCGGAAGCTGCAAACGCCGCTGAAAGCCGGCAAGGCCGGCAGAAGCAGTAGGTGACTTTCTGAAATGGTCACACAGGCGGCATACTTTGATGAGCAGATCAGACAGCTCCAGGTATGATTTAATAAACGCTGAACCACGAGGTTGAGCACATGGGCCACGCATGGAACATGTGTCAGCTCGCCTCACCTTAGAGCCGCCACAAGGTTGCGGCCATTGTCAGACACGACCATGCCTGGCTGTAGGTTCAGCGGTGTGAGCCAGTGATCTGCCTGCTGTTTCAGAGCTATCCACAACTCTTTAGCGTTGTGGGGTTTGTCACCTATGCATATTAGCTTCAGCACAGCCTGTTGCCGCTTAGCCGAGGCAGTGCTGCAGTGCTTCCAGCTTGGGACTGTGGTGGAGGTGAAGTGGAGGAGGAGGAGGAGGCTGAGGAGCATGACGTGCGAGAGCTGTACACGTTGGGTGAAACCCTGACAGAGTTAGGGCCTGCAATCCTCGGTATCGGAAGGACGTGTTCCGTCCCAAGGTCAGACTGGGTCCCGGCTTCCACAATATTAACCCAGTGTGCTGTCAGAGAGATATACCGGCCCTGCCCGCAAGCACTTGTCCATGTGTCCGTGGTTAGGTGGACTTTACCTGAAACTGCGTTGTTAAGGGCACATATGATGTTTTGGGACACGTGCTTATGTAATGCGGGGACGGCACACCAGGAAAAATAGTGTCGGCTAGGGACCGAGTAACGTGGGACAGCTGCCGCCATCAGGTTGCGGAATGCTTCCGTCTCCACCAGCCTAAAAGGCAACATTTCCAGCGCAAGCAGGCATGAAATGTGTGCATTTAGAACTGTGGCATGTGGAGCGTTGGCAGCGTTCCAAGGTTTGGGGTAAGGATAACTGAACGCTGCGCTGGGACAAGGACGTGGCTGATGATGGTGCTCCTTCTGCTTGTGCAAGTACAGGGGAAGGACAGGAGGCATCTTCGCCTGCAGTATGGACAGGGGATTGGCTTGGACGCACAACAGTGGAAGATGCAGCGGTGTCACCCTCAGACAATGCTACTGTACTCTGCTCTACATCCCACAAAGTCGGGTGCTTTGCTGACATGTGCCTGATCATGCTGGTGGTGGTCAGGCTGCTAGTTTTGCTCCCCCTGCTGATGGTGGCATGGCAGGTGTTGCAAATGGACTTTTTTGAATTATGTGCAGACACCTTAAAAAACAGCCAGACTCGGGAAGACCTAGCAGTTGTACTGGCAACATCAGTCGTGTTGTTGTTCCGGTGAACGGTTGTCTGCCTTCTGCCTGCGGACACCACCCTGCTTCTTCCGGCCTGTTGTGATGCTACGCCTAACTCCCCCTGTGCACTGCTATCCTCGCTCTGCATGTCCTCCTGCCAGGTTGGGTCAGTTACTGGATCATCCACCACGTTGTCTTCCACTTCAGCACCCTGGTCCTCCTCCTGACTTTGTGGCAATTGTGTCTCATCATCGTCCACCTCTTGTTGAGACACGTTCCCACCGTTGCCTTCGTGAGACCGTGGCTGCTCAAATATTTGGGCATCGGTACATACGATCTCCTCATGACCCACTTCAACTGGAGCTAGCGAGAGGCCAGATTCTGCGAATGGATAACTGAACAACTCTTCAGAGTGTCCAAGTGTGGGATCAGTTATGTCCAGGTCCTGGCACTCGGCATGGTGGGAGGAAGGAGGATCAGGGTGTGGAATGTGCAGTCCACTCTCACGGCTACTGACACTTGACCGTGTTGAAGACAGGGTATTTGTGGTGGTGCCAAACTGAGTGGAAGCATTATCCGCTATCCAACTAAAAACCTGTTGACACTGGTCTTGGTTTAATAGTGGAGTACTGCTGGGTTCACCTAGAAATTGTGACAAGAAAGTCGAGCGAGATGATGTGGGCGTTTGTCGTGGCGCAATTCAAGCTTGCACACGGGCTCGTCCTCTACCTGCACCACCATCACGTCCAGTTCCTTGTCCCTTGCCACCAGACTTGCACATTTTCAATGTGTTGCTGAATGTATACAGCTAAATTAGTGCAGACACGAGTAGGTATTCAGCAGAAGGCTTTTGGTGTACCCTAATTAACGCTGCTACCTAGAGGAGCAGCACTGAGATTCAAATTTAGTGCAGACAAGAGTATGTTTTTAGCAAGACCCTAAGTTTTGAAATTAAGGCCCTGCAGGTGGATAAGTCAGACACAAACGCTGACTGCAATAGCGTGTCTTTTGGCGTATCCTAATGTACGCTGCAACAGACTGTAGCAGCACTGAGATTTTATATTTAGTCCAGACAAGAGTATGTTTTTAGCAAGACCCTAAGTTTTGAAATTAAGGCCCTGCAGGTGGACTAGTCAGACACAAACGCTGACTACAATAGCGTGTCTTTTGGCGTATCCCAATTTACACTGCAATAGACAGTAGCAGCACTTAAGATTCAAATTTAGTGCACACAAGAGTAGGTTTTTAGCACAAGGCTTTTGGTGTACCCTAATTAACGCTGCAACCTACAGTAGCAGCAATTAGATGCAAAATTAGTGCAGAGAAGAGTTTTTTTTTTAGCACAAGGCTTTTGGTGTACCCTAATTAACGCTGCAACCTACAGTAGCAGCAATTAGATGCTAAATTAGTGCAGAGAAGAGTTGGTTTTTAGCACAAGGCTTTTGGTGTACCCTAATTTGAGCTAAAACCTACTCCTGCCTATAGTGAGCTAAATAAATCCCTAAAAGCAAGGTTTTTGGGATGGATGAGCCTGGAAACCAGCCCCAGATGCGATGCAGGCTGGTATACTGGCACAGCGAAGTTTGGTAGATACTCTGCCTCCCTGCCTGCCTGTATACTGCTCTAGTAGTCCTCAGAAGGACTGTGGTGCTAAATAGACTGGCAGCCCTGTGCCTACACTAGATGAAAGGCCACAAATCTGTCCCTCAATCAGCAGCAGCTCTCCCTACACTGACTGTCTAATGGCGCAGAGTGACGAGCACAGCGCAGTCAGGCCTTATAAAGACCTGATGACGCTGTGCGGCCAGCCAATCACTGTAATGCCACAACCAACATGGCTGTGGCATTACAGTGTCTGTCAGCCAATCCCTGCATGCGGGCTGGCTCTGAAAAGAGCGCCAACATGCAGGGAGGTGGACCAAGAGCACAGCAAGAGTATCACGAGATTACTCGGTACTCGCCGAGTAGCCCGAGTACCGTGATATTCGTGCGAGTACCGAGTAGTGACAAGCATACTCGCTCATCTCTACTCCTCACCTTTTAGATGTCTTGTTACAAGTATAGAGTGCAGGAGTGAAGCTATATCCACTGCTGGTTTGCAGCTACATGCCGGACACTCAGAACCTCCAGCTAGTAGGTTGGTCAGAAATAATCAGAGGAAAAACATCCGTTTTGAATCATGAGCGCTCCCAGGATGGAAGAGAAGTCACTTTATAACTTCAGAATTTATTAACAAAACTTAAAACAACGCGTTTCGGCTAAAACATTTAAAAATAGCCTTCTTCAGGTATAGGTACAATAAAGATATGCAGTATAAAAAAGTTTTTCCATCCTGGGAGCGCTCGTGATTCAAACTGGATGTTTTTCCTCTAATTATGTTAATTTGACCACATTCACTCATATCATTCTTTAGAGGTGTATTTTCTGTTATGTAGGTCCCCCTCTCTCCCCACACTGTCATACTGTCTCTTTACAGGTCCCCCTCGCTCCCCATACTGTTTATGCACCAATCCCCCCTCAACCATGCTCCTCATACTATGTTTTCCTCACACATTGAATGATGTATACATTTTTTTCTTAAATCCCCATCTGACACCCAGGGGTGTAACTAGAACTGGCAGGGCCCCATAGCAAACTTTTGAACGGGGCCCCCTCCAAGACATGCCCCCAATGACACGCCTCCTTCAAGACACACACCCCTGATGTTATACAGGCCCCCCCAGTGGTATACAGGCCTCCCCAGTGGTAGTATACAGCAGCCTCCCCAGTGGTAGTATACAGCAGCCTCCCCAGTGGTATATACAGGCCCCAGCAGTATATACAGCAGCCCCAGTGGTATACAGCAGCCTCCCCAGTGGTATATACAGGCCCCAGCAGTATATACAGCAGCCCCAGTGGTGTACAGCAGCCTCCCCAGTGGTATATACAGCAGCCCCAGTGGTATACAGCAGCCTCCCCAGTGGTATATACAGGCCCCAGCAGTATATACAGCAGCCCCAGTGGTATACAGCAGCCTCCCCAGTGGTATATACAGGCCCCAGCAGTATATACAGCAGCCCCAGTGGTATACAGCAGCCTCCCCAGTGGTATATACAGGCCCCAGCAGTATATACAGCAGCCCCAGTGGTATACAGCCGCCTCCCCAGTGGTATATACAGCAGCCCCAGTGGTATACAGCAGCCTCCCCAGTGGTATATACAGCAGCCCCAGTGGTATACAGCAGCCTCCCCAGTGGTATATACAGGCCCCAGTGGTGGTATATACAGGCCCCAGACTGGGGCCCCCAGTGGTGGTATATACAGGCCTCAGTGGTGGTATACAGGGCCCTCCCCCCTTGCTGCTGCACACCAGTAAAGGAATACATCATTATACTTACTTATCCCTGCTGCCGCTGTCGCTGTCGCCGCTCTGAGACCGCGCTCCTCCGGGTCTTCATGCTTCCTCCTCCGGCGCACAGGCAATGACGTCATTGCCTGCGCCCGCCGGTTACAACCAGGAAGCATGAAGACCCGGAGCGCGGTGCAGAGCGGCAACAGCGGCAGCCGGCAGGGATAAGTAATCGCAGCTGACCGGATAGCAGCATAGCGGCGCTGGGTCCCAAAGCGACCGCTATGTCTGCTATGCCGGTAGTTACGCCCCTGCTGACACCTATTATAAATCTTTCGTTTCCTCAGCTCCAGTGGAGTGCTTACCACACCAACATTCACTACCCTTCTGCATGGCAGCAAATGACGTCAGCAGAGTGAGCAGAAAACCTGAATACACTGCTGATGTCGCCCTGACCCAGAAGTGCTGGCTAAAACAATTGATTGCTGAGGGCTGGCATGTTACAGCTTCCCTGAGCCAGCTGTCAGCTTAAAAGCCTGCTCAGAAAACAGCATACTCCATTCATTACGTGGTCCAACTGCAGCTCCTGGGAGAAACACTCTTCACACCCCTTTTAGCTACATCCCCGGGCAAGTCCTGTTTATCTGTATGTAATCACTGTAGGAATACATAGCATTTTTAAGATTGTCGCAAGGCTCAGGTGATAATTTAGAGCTTTTATACAATTATGGCATAAAATATGATAATTACTTAATCTAACATATTGAATAATGTCTGTATAGAGTCTAACGTAAAGTGAACACAGGAGACACAGGCTTGCTTATGTGGCACCCTTCTCACACAGGTAACCACAGACTCACTTACAGCACAGATGGGTTTCCTCAGTGGGTACATGGACACGAAAAACACCTTCCACCCCATCACAGTAGGGGGAGCTCAACTTGCTGCCCTTAGGCAAGATCCCCTATAAATACTGGTGCTGGGGGCGGAGTTAGTTAGAGAGTGTAGACGCTACAAGAGCTGTGAAGACGTACTGGTGGTCGCTGCTGCGTTATGCCTGAGCCAGTTACCCTGAACAGCCTTCGAGTAGTCCTACAAGGCCCAAGAGTGGGGGTCAGAAGGCAAGGAGAACAGAAAGAGCAAAGTGGGAACCGAGGAACCAGTGTTAGGTTTGCCCAAACAACACACCAGACACCAGAGTCCGAGTCTACTGGAGAGCACCTGGCCCAGTAGAGAACACCGGTCCACCTTGGAGACTTCAGTCTGCGCAGTCACTCACCAGGGAGCCAGGCACCGCGGAGAGAGGAACAGCAATAGTCCATCGAAGGTTTCCCGACAACAACTCAGGTGGAGAGAGAGGAGGCCAGCCAAGTTTTGGGGCAAGGGCTTCACACACACGGGAAAAGAGACAAGGAGGCCTTATACCCTCTCGCTGTGGAGACCCAGAAGTGCATCCTGAACACCCGGCAGTGCTCTGGACATTTACCTGCATCAACACCAGTAAAAGGTAAAGAACAACCAGCGGTGTGTGTCAGTTCCTTACCCACGCCCCTGCCATCCACAGACTGTCCCGTTATTCTGCAGCCCTGCCAAGTCTCTGCTCCATCCCCTATCTTCATAACCAAACACCCCAGGGATCCAGCTCCACCTGTGGGAAGCTTCAACACCTAACTGCTCATTCATCATCCCTAGAGGCCCTACGCAGCGCTGGTGCAGTCACTAGATACCACAGGTCGCATCACGATAAACTTAAAAACTTTTATTCCCGTTTCAACTACCCCTTTTTAGTTGAACATCAGCGCTATGGGTCTGGGCAAGCCACCAGTGACATCCATACCACAGCAGAGGGCCCAGATACCCGAGTCCCCATACCTTGGGCTAGTCAATTTCTGGCATCACGAACAGGTTCACGTGCCCGGTGCTACCAGGTACTGTGTGCCGTGTTTAAAACTGTGATTTGTGACTGCAAGATTAAGCCGCCATTACTACAGGAAGAAAGGGGGCTTGACGGCTTGCAGAGCGCAAAACCAAAACCCACCCCTCGCTCTGCCAAACACTTCCGAAGCGCAGCGGCCTAATCTGGAAATTCCCAAATGCTTAACTCCCTGCCTATGGGGTTCAAAACCTGTTTAACTGTTTAAAGACTGTCCGTGATTCACTAGGGGGGCCTGAAATGTCCGCCTCGTCCAGTGATGATGAAACTACCTTCGCAGACCCTGTGAATCACCCCCATGCAGCCATGGCTGCAACCAGTAGAGCTGCTGACCCACCAGGCGCAGTAGCCCCGATCATGCCGATCTCGCTACCGTATATCCCAGGCACTAAGTGGTTACCCCAGTATGATGGCCGCCCTGATACTTTGTCCACCTTCAAAAGAAAAATTTGCAGCGTGTTGGACATGTATGCAATGACTGGCCAGCAGTGTGCAGCTGTTGTATTGGGACAGTTAACTGGTGCAGCGGAAAGAGAGGCTGAATCCTAGTCCACCACTGAACGGGGATCAGTAGCTATAATTTTTGACAAACTAAAACTTGCTTTTGAGGACTGTAATGAGGCTGACATAAGAATGCGCTTCTATCATTGCTACCAAAAGCCGGAGAATGACATCCGGACTTATGCATGGCGCTTACAGGAGGTGTTGCGAACCCTGAAGCAAGTCAGCCCTACCAGTATCCATGATGAGAATAAACTATTGATTGATCAATTTACCCGGCGGCTTCTATCACCAGAGGACAATAAAACCTTGCACTGGTGGTCCCTAAACCACCCGGACGCTGATATCAACACTCTAAAGGACATGGCCATAAAGGGGTTACAGCCAGTGCAGACTCCTGAAGCTGCCATCCGCGGTGGTGCAGTGGCAAAGCTCCGGCTACAACAACATCAGCACCCGTGCCTGCAGCTGAAAACCGTGTTCAGTCCACTAACTCAGACAGAATTGACTCTTTGTATTCCGAGGTGCGCCAGCTGAGTAAAAACCTTGCCACTGTCATGTAAACCCTACAGCTGCAGCAGGGTCCAAAGCCACTGCCTAAACCCCAACCTTTAATCCAGCTTGCTGACAGCCCGGAGGACGTCCCGTGGATGAGAGGGAAGAAAACCACGTCGCCAAGAGGTAGGACCACCGACCGTTACAGCTCCACAGGAGAACCCATCTGCCGATGCTGCAGCAAGACTGACCACATCGCACGATACTGTCCTTTAAATGAGCAGACCCTAGGGACCGGGGCCGAACCCCAGGAGTAACTCAACAGGGCCCAGCCAACTGGTATGATACCTACATCGTGCAGCGACCGTTCCTGTCTATCATACTAGATGGCATCTCGACATCTGATTTATTGGACACCGGGTCACAAGTGACCACGATCCCTGATATCCTTTAAGGTACCTTTACACGCAGCCACAGGAAGGTAGAAACCGCCGGGCATCGGACACAATTGTGCCTGTTGCCATGAAAACACCACGAAGTGGTGGCGTGTAATTCAGGACTTTCCTTCATGTGTCTTGCAGATACCTGAATTACACGCTGCCACTTCGTGGTGTTTTCATGGCAACAGGCACAATTGTGTCCGATGCCTGGCGGTTTCTACCTCCCTGTGGCTGCGTGTACAGGTACCATAACAAGCAATTTTGGTCATGTAATGGACTTAAACCACCCGATATGAACCTTAACATTTATGCTTCTAATGGTGAATCACTTACTATAGTGGGGGTTAGAGAAGTACCCATAAAAGTGGGGAGGGTGGAGTTACAAGACCAGGGGATTATTGTGGTAAAGGAAAATACCAGTAACCGGGATCCATACATCATTTTGGGTACAAATGTTGTTAGCAATTGCATGGATTAAGTGTTTTTCTTGCTTCAATAGATTGCAGACACTGCCAAACCTGCGCAGAGGAAGGTTCTTCAGAGAGAGATAAGAGCCCTCCTGCACCAGCAACAGGTAAAACTTATGGCCCCTTTACACGCAGCTACAGGTGACAGGTTTTCCACAGATAACTTACTGGTTGCAGTGAAATCATGGAGACATAGTTCCATTTGTACACAGCACCAAGATAGAAATATGTCTCCATGATTTCACTGCAACCAGTAAGCTACCTGTGGAAAACCTGTCACCTGTAGCTGCGTGTAAAGGGGCCATTACAGGTGGTGAAATTGGTACTGCACGGATAACAGACCCGCTTCTTATTGTGATACCTCCAATGAGTGAAATGATAATTTCGTGTCGAGCAGCCATAGGTCTAAGAGGGCAGGACTATCAGGCAGTAGTGGAGCCCATCAGCTCAGAGCACAGGCCTACACCTCTTGACAGCCAGGGGGGTAGTCGATGTACACAAGGGAAGAGTACCAGTTCGCATCTTAAATTGTGGCAGTGATGAGGTCAAACTACCCAGGTATTCCACCATTGCTAAGCTGTGCACTGTAAATAACAATGAGACACAAGCAGTGGGATCCTTATATCTACCCAAAGAGGCAGAGGATAACAACACTAAGGGGCACCTAGAGGACTGGTGTCAACAGCTCCATGTAGGAACTGATTCCACTCCCAAGCATAACAAGCAAGGTGTCTACCGAGTAGTCCAAGAATTTGAACAAGTATTTAGTAAGCATCTACTCAATTTTGGTAGGATCAAAGGGGTACAACATCACATCCCCACAGGTACACATCCACCAATCAAAGAGTGATACAGGCCTATTCCACCTGCACACTATCAGAAAGCAAAAGAGATGTTACAGGACATGAAGGACGCAGGGTTCATAAGAGATAGTTGTAGTCCCATGGCAGCTCCACTAGTCCTAGTCAGAAAGAAGGATGGCAGCATGAGAATGTGTGTAGATTACAGGCAAATAAATCGCATAACACATAAGGATGTGTACTAGAGATGAGAGAGTACTAAAATGCTCGGGTGCTCGAAGCTCGGGCCGAGCATCCCAAGATACTCGTGTACTCGGCCCGAGCACCGAGCCCAATGTTATCCTATGGGAGATCCGAGTATTTTTCTGGCATGACCCCCAGCAGCATGGATAAACCCTAAAAATGTCACAAAAGTATCAGAACAGTGCTCAAATGACATGGGAACAGCATGGGGAAGACCCCTGTAAGAATTTCAGACTCCAAGGTCACTGCTGTGAACAATGTTGTCAGAGTATTACACCACTTTTACAGAATGTCAAGAAAACGTTACAAAATGAAACCAAAATAGATTTTCTTGGAGAAAATATTAAGGGCTCATACCCACTTGTGAGATAGAGTTGGTGCATGTTAGTTTTTTGGATTGCATGAAAGATTTTTTTTTTTTTTATTTGTGTGGCACTCCGATGCCCCTGGGAAGAGACGTACATGAAGGCCTCTTTAAATAATATGCCCATTATAAGGAAGTGGGTATTTTGTAGTATTGCCCTAGGCAGGGCTGCTAAACATTGGGAGGCACTTCAATGCCCCTGGATAGAGAGGTTCATGAGGGCCTCTTTAAATAATGTGCCCATTATAAGGAAGTGGTTCTTTTGTAGTATTGCCCTAGGCAGGGCTGCTAAACATTGGGAGGCACCCCAATGCCCCTGGATAGAGACGTGCATGAGGGCCTCTTTAAAGAGGACCTGTCACCAAACCAGGCATGGTGATCTAATTATAGCACTAGATGCAGCATGTCTGCAGCATCCAGACAAGGGGTCACCAAGCACTTGAGCAGCCCTGTACCCCGAGATAATACACTTAGAAAACTTACATGCTCCAGCCATTAAGGAGGTGGCTAGGGGCTGCAGCCAAGGGCAGATTCACACCCCCTACATGTTTAATCTGCCCACCGCTGCCAATCATTCTCTCCCTCTTCAGCAGCATTTAAACAGAGTTTTATTTTCTTCTGAATTGCCATTTGGCCCCACCCCTCAGGGGGCGGGGCTAAATGGACATTTCTGGGAGAGAATGCGTAGCATCACAACAGGTCGAAAGTAGCAGGGTGGTGGCCGCAGGCAGAAGGCAGGCAACCGTTCCCCGGAACAACAACATGACAGAAGTTGCCAATACAACTGTTAGGTCTTCCCGAGTCTGGCTGTTTTTTAAGGTGTCTGCAGATAATTCCAAAATGGCCATTTGCAATACCTGCCATGCCAGCATCAGCAGGGGTAGGAAAACCAGCAGCCTGAGCACAACCAGCATGATCATGCACATGTCAGCAAAGCACCCGACTTTGTGGGATGTACACCAAAGTCCAGGAGCAGTGTCTGCGTGTGACACCACTGCATCTTCCACTGTTGTGCGTGCAAGCCAATCCCCTGTCTATACTGCATGCGAAGATGCCTCCTGTCCTGCACCTGTAGTTGCACAAGCAAAAATACCACCATCATCAACCACTTCCTTGTCCCAGCGCAGCGTTCAGTTATCCATACACCAATCTTTGGAACACAACCGCAAATACGCTGCCAATGCCCCACATCCACACTTCTAAATTGGCACATTTCGTGACTGCTTGCGCTGGAAATGTTGCCTTTTAGGCTAGTGGAGACGGAAGCATTCCGAAACCTGATGGCGGCGGCTGTCGCACGTTACTCGGTCCCCAGCCACTATTTCTCCCGGTGTGCCGTCCCCGCATTTCATAAGCACGTGTCACAAAACATTACACGTGCCCTTAACAACGTAGTTTCTGGAAAAGTCCACCTAACCACAGACACGTGGACAAGTGGGCAGGGGCAGTACATCTCGCTGTCGACACACTGGGTTAATATTTTGGAAGCCGGGACCCAGTCTGAGCTTGGGACGGAACACGTCCTTCCAACACCAAGGATTGCAGGCCCTAACTCAGTCAGGGTTTCACCCACAGTGTACAGCTCTGGAACATCATGATCCTCAGCCTCCTCCTCCTCCTCCACTTGACCCTCTACACCAGTCCCAAGCTGGAAGCACGGAAGCACTGCCTTGGCAACAGGCTGTGCTGAAGCTAATATGCGTAGGTGACAAATCAAACAATGCTGAAGAGTCTTGGAAAGCTCTGAAACAGCAGGCAGATCACTGGCTCACACCGCTGAACCTACAGCTAGGCATGGTTGTGTGTGACAATGGCCGGAACCTGGTGGCGGCTCTGAGGCGTGGCGAGCTGACACATGTTCCATGCATGGCCCATGTGCTCAACTTCATGGTTCAGCAGTTTCTTAAATCCTACCCGGAGCTGCTGTCGGATCTGCTCGTAAAAGTACGCTGCCTGTGTGACCATTTTAGAAAGTCACCTACTGCTTCAGCCGCCCTTGCCAGCTTTTAGCAGCGTTTGCAGCTTCTGGCTCACAGAGTGGTGTGTGATGTCCCCACACATTGGAATTCCACACTGCACATGTTGGTCAGGATTTGTGAGCAGAAGAGGGCAGTTGTTGACTACCTGCATCAACTAGGCCGTCGGTATACGGTTCAAACTCCACAGATAAGACCTCAGGAGTGGACATGGATGTCCGAATATGTACCGTCCTCCAAAACTTTGAGGACTCCACCAAGATGGTGATCCCGCTTCTCTGTCTTCTAAAACGCTGTCTTCTCAAAACCAAAGACGATGCATTGCAGACGGAGCACGATGAGTTGGATAAACCGTACGGGGTGATTACACACAGCCCAGCCTCATCTCATCCCAATGTGCACTGGAGGACTATGACGAGGAGGAGGATAAAAAAATTGAGCTACTTTCATGCGGAATTGACGGTAATACATGCACAACCGTCATACCGTCGGTTCAGCGTGGATGGCCAGAGGACAGGGGAGAGGAGGAGGAGGAAAATGATGAAGACAGCATGGTCAGTCATCCAGGCGATGAGGACCTGACGTCTTGCGTGTTATCAGTCTGGCACACATGGCTGACTTTATGTGATGCTGCCTGTCTTGTGACCCTCGCGTTATCAACATCTTGGCGGACACTCATTACTGGTTGGTGACACTTTTAGACCCACGCTACAAGGAGAACTTTATTTCTCTTATTCCCGAGGTGGAGAGGTCTACAAAAATGCTGCAGTACCAGAAGGCTCTAGTTGCGGAATTAGTCAAAAAATTCCCTACTGAAAACGCTTGCGGCAGAGGTCACATTTCGGTGGACAACTAAGGCGTCCAGCCGAGAGAGGCACAAATCCAATCCAGCAGAGGTATGGGAACACTCTCAAAGATCTGGGAGAGTTTTCTCAGCCCCTCCCATAGCACAGGCCCTCAGGTGCGGGTACTTTCACAAGGACTGCAAAGTTTGTAAAGATGCTGAAGGAGTACCTTGCCAATCGTACGAAAGTGCTCCTAGATTCCTCTGTGCCTTAAAATTATTGGGTATCCAAGCTGGACACGTGGCAGGAATTGTCCCTCTACCCCTTGGAAATCCTGGCCTGCCCTGCTGCTAGCGTTTTGTCAGAGCGTGTTTTTATTGCCACAGGTGGAATCATTACAGATAAACGCACCCACCTGTCAACTAAAAACACTGACCAGTTGTTTTTGAGCTGGATACTGAGATTAGAGATTAAATTACAGCAGCTATACCGGTCAGACACAAACACTGGCACGAGTATACTGAGTATTTTGGCATATACAAATTGGAGCTACAACCCACTTCTGCCTCAAAAAATGGTAAATGAAGGCGGACAAGAGTTGGTTTTTAGCTGGACACTGAGATTACTGATTAGAGATTAAATTACAGCAGGTGTTTTGGCGTATACAAATTGGAGCTACAACCCCCTCCTGCCTCAAAAAATGGTAAATGAAGGTGGACAAGTTGTTTTCTAGCTGGATACTAAGATTGTGGATTAAATTAAAGCAGCTATAACCGGTCAGACACAAACGCTGACACGAGTATACAGAGTGTTTTGGCGTATACTAATTTCCGATACAACCCACTCCTGCCGCACAAAAAATGGTAAATTAATGCAGACAAGAGTTGGTTTTTAGCTGGACACTGATATTACAGATTTGAGGTTAAATCCCAGCAGGTGGACCGGTCAGACACAAACGCTGACGAGAATACAGAGTGTTTTGGCGTATACTAATTTCCGCTACAACCCACTCCTGCCAAACAAAAATAGTAAATGAATGCAGACAAGAGTTGGTTTTTAGCTGGACACTGAGATTACAGATTTGAGGTTAAATCCCAGCAGGTGGACCAGTCAGACACAAACGCTGTCAAGAATACAGAGTGTTTTGGCGTATACTAATTTCCGCTACAACCCCCTCCTGTTGCACAAAAATGGTAAATGAATGCAGAGAAGAGTTGGTTTTTAGCTGGACACTGAGATTACAAATTTAAGGTTAAATCCCAGCAGGTGGACCGGTCAGACACAAACGCTGACGAGAATACAGACTGTTTTGGTGTATACTAATTTCCGCTACAACCCCCTCCTGCCGCACAAAAATGGTAAATGAATGCAGACAAGAGTTGGTTTTTAGCTGGACACTGAGATTACAGATTTGAGGTTAAATCCCAGCAGGTTGACCGTCAGACACAAACGCTGACGAGAATACAGAGTGATTTGGCGTATACTAATTTCTGCTACAACCCACTCCTGCCTATAGAGAGCTAAATTAATCCTAAGAGCACTGTTTTGGGATGGATGAGATTTCCAGCCTGTCCACCAGCCCCAGATGTGATGCAGGCTGGTATACTGGCACAATGAAGTTTGCTATATACCCTGCCTCCCTGCCTGTATACAGCTCTATTAGTCCTCAAAAGGACTGTTGTGGTAATTAGATTAGCAGCACTGTGCCTACACTAGCTGAAAGGCCACAATTATGCTCCTCAATCAGCATCACCTCTCCCTACACTGCCTGTCTGTGGAGCAGAGTGACAAGCACAGCACGGTCAGGTCTTATAAAGACTTGATCACGCTGTGCGGCCAGCCAATCACTGTAAAGTCACAACCAACAGGGTTGTGGCGTTACAGTGGCTGTTAGCCAATCCCTGCATGCGGGCTGGCTCTGTAAAGAGCTCCAACATGCATGGAGGTGGACCCCGAGCATAGCAAGAGTATCGCAGGATTACTCGGCACTCGCCGAGTACCCCGAGTACCGGGATATTCGTGCGAATACCGAGTAGTGACAAGCATGCTCGCTCATCCCTAATGCTTACCTGTTACCTCGCATTGAGGAATCACTAGCTGCATTGAAGTCTGCTAATTACTTTTCAACCCTAGATCTCACTAGCGGGTATTGGCAGGTCTCCGTTGCAGAAGAAGACCCTGAGAAGACGGCATTTACCACGCCCATGGGCCTATGTGAATTCAACAGCATGCCCTTCGCACTATGTAATGCTCCCAGAATGTTCCAGAGGCTGGTGGAGTGTTGCCTGGGGCATAAGAACTTTGACACGGTACTGCTTTACCTGGATGACGTTATTGTGTATTCAAAATCCTAAGAAGAACACCTAACCCATCTAGCAGAGGTATTTGAAGCCTTGTCCAAATACAGGATGGCGCTAAAACAATCCATATGCCACCTGTGAAAACAGAAGGTCCAGTACCTGGGACACATAGTTCCAAAGGAGTGGCCCCAGATCCAAACAAGGTCACTGTCATCAAGGCATGGCCGAAACCAAAGACCCTCAAGGAAGTACGTTAGTTCCTGGGATTTGTGGGATACTACAGGAGATTCATTAAGGAGTACACGAAGAAGGCTGCTCCCCTGTAAAACCTCCTGGTAGGCCAACCCCAGAAAGGCAAGTCCAGAGAATCTCCCTTGGAGTGGAGCAAGGAACAAGAAGAGTCGCTCCAACAGATGAAAGAGGCCCTAACAGGAGAAGAGATCCTGGGTTACCCTGGCTACAACCTACCATTCCTGCTGTACACCGATGCCAGTAACATGGGGATAGGAGCTGTACTCTCCCAGAAGCAAGAAGGCAAAGAAAGAGTGATTGCCTATGCTAGCAGGAAGCTTCGCCCTACGGAAAGGAACCCTGACAACTACAGTTCGATTCAATTTGAAATTCCTAGCTTTGGTCTGGGCCGTCACAGAAAGATTTAAGCATTACTTGGGATAGAACAAGTTTACTGCCTTTACGGATAATAATCCCTTGACCCACCTGGAAACTACAAAATTGGGAGCCATGGAAGAGAGATGGATTGCAAGATTATCTAATTACCAGTTCATCATCAAGTACCGGGCTGGGCATAACAACGGCAATGCAGATGCCTTGTCCAGGATGCCTCACTTAGCAGATATGGGAGCAGACGAGGATGAGCTGGAAGAGATAGAGCTACCCGCCTTCCATCAGTTGAGGACATCCCAATGTCAACAGATCCACACAGAACTTCCTGAGAAAGTAGTGAACCGGTTACCACACTTCAGTTGGAAGGAATCTCAAGCTAGTGACCCGTTTATCAGTTTAGTAAAAGGACGGATAACTCAGGAGTCCGCAAAGCTACCTTCAAATTCTCCACCAGAAGCTAAACACCTGTGGAATGAAAGAAGCAAGTTGTTCATTTACCAGGAAAAGCTCTGCAGGAGATATATCAACCACTTGGGGAATAGTTTTAAAAGAATTTCTTTATTAATTCTCGTTTAAAAAAATGACTGGTCTAGCCAGCAGGGTATACAAAGGTGAGACAGTATATATACAATTCACTAAAGGAGAGCACACTTAGTGTGAGCATCCCTTTCTATCCCTATATCTGCAACACTGCCTATCAGTGGAGGTAATAACACCTTAAGGTTTCAGGTGCCCCCACTCCTCGGTGGCTTACCCTATGATAGCCCTAAATATCTGGGTTATCATACATATGATGGTATCTGTATGTGCACACAGAGGGATATTATGGTATATAGAGATAAACAATTTAGGACATAGTTCTGGATCAGGGATGACTTAACTCAGGCTGAGAATGGGAGTCCTCTGGTCCTCTGATACAACAGTAGTCCGGTGTGCAAGAATTCATCCTCCAGTTGTGATTTAAAAACAGTGAGAAGTCTCCATTGTCCTTTTCTTACGCGTTTCACCTCATACAAGTATCGTGAGGCTCATCAGAGATCTTATTGGAGTGTTCACACAATTTGCCTACAATGTGGAAAAAAATATTAGTGGAAAAAAAGCACCCCTATAGATATCAATGTAGTTATCTCACAGCATATCATTTGTACACACATATCGTATGTCTTTGAGACATCAAGAATAGTTTCAGTCTACAATGAAAAAGAGAAGGTAGTCCTCCGTGATACAGAAAAGAAGAAGGTTAAGGGTAAAAGATTAAGAGAAAAAAAAAAAAAACACAACATAAATACAAAAGGGGGGGAGGGATATATCAGGGAGAGGGTGGGATGAGTTAGGGGGAAGGAAGGGGAAGGGGGAGGGTTTGGGATTATCTAGGAAGGATAAAGTATTTTTAGCTTGATGGTTTTAAATGTACCTGTCGATTTCTCATAGAGATACAACGTGATATAGAGGATAGTATCTCATATTAAGAAGCGTCCCAAAATGGGGATCACTGGGGTGTATTCACAGACCCCTGGATACAGGATACACAATGGTTGACGTCCAGCCCTTGTGTGCAGGTCTCACACACTTGGTGCTGCAAAAACTATGGTGATATGTAGGCTAAAAAAGGGGAGACAAATGAGGGTATATTATGTACATGGGATCAATAGAGAGTGTAATAATTCCCTTCATAGTCCTCCTTACATTGCAGTGTCACTTAGGAGCTAGATGACCAGAGCAGGAATCACTTCAGGCTGTATTAGCCCCCATGAAGATACAATAACTAGGAGATGAAGAGTGTATAAGAAAACATTCTAATATACCAAACAATGTGTAATCAAAGACTTATCTGCCACCTCCATGCAGTCTGGTTCCCAGTGAAGTGTCCAGGCTGGATGTGTCTCTCAGATCAAGTATCTCCCTTTTTATAGCCCTGCCCAACCACCTAATTAATTACACCTATTTACTGCCCCATAGAAGGTGTGTTTTAGTGAAGAAAAAAAAAAAAAGAAGAGGCAAAGACTATTTTAAGGAAGCCCAAATTACCAGGATACAAGTAGTCACCAAGTGTTCAACTCTATTACAATCAAGTTTCTACAGAGGACAGACTACAAAGTAAGGGTGATTTATAAAATATCTACAAAACATATTACAGAGGTATTAAAACAATTATACACATTCAATAAGTCAGATGATTTCGTATCATAATGTATTTTCATCCATATGGTGACTTATATTCAGGACTGTGAGTTCTTTTGAGCTCAGATTGTGGCGTTCCTTATCCCTGGTTTAGTAAGTTTTAACAAGTCCTCATTGACCACCTTCAGGAAGATGTCATGAGTGTCAAAGTTCCCTTTAGGAGGATATTTCTTACTCTTTGGCTTCAAAGATGTAAAAGCAAGCAAGGAACATTTAGAAAAGAATAACATAAGTGAGGACGAGAGATGTGCGCTTTTGGACTTGGGTGATCTAGAAGCAGAGACACAGGGCTCTTTGGGACATGGCCCCTTTACTAAAAACAGGGATAAGGAACGCCACAATCTGAGCTCAAAAGAACTCAGGGTCCTGAATAACCTATCTCAGAATGACCGGGTGGTTATAAAACCGTCGGATAAAGGTGGAAACCTGGTCATCATGGATCATGATGTATATACAACTATGTGCTATAACTAGTGATGAGCGAGCATGCTCGCCACTACTCGGTACTCGCACGAGTATCACTGTACTCGGGCTACTCAGCGAGGACCGAGTAATCTCGCGATACTCGTGCTGTGCTCGTGGTCCTCATCTCTGCATGTTGGCGCTCTTTTGAGAGCCAGCCCACGTGCAGGGATTGGCTGGCAGACCACTGCAATGCCACAGCCCTGTTAGTTGTGGCATAGCAGTGATTGACCGCCCTGCACAGCGTGACCGAGCCTTTATAACTCCCGGCGCGCTGTGATCGGCACACAGCCATCCAGACAGTCAGTGTAGGGAGAGTGTCTGCTGCTGCTTAGGGACAGATTTGCAGGCCCTTATAGGTAGATCCGGAGCAGGGCTGCAAACTGCTGCTGACCAAAACAGTCCTTCTCAGGACTAATCTAGGAGGATGTAGGCAGGTTGATCCAGATCGGAGTCCAAGCTTTCCAGTGACCAGAACAGTCCTTCTCAGGACTAATCTAGGAGGATATAGGCAGGGTAATACAGATCGGAATCCAAGCTTTTCTGTGACCATTAGAGTCACCAGACTGTTGTACTTACTACCTTAATACAGGTTAGGGACTAAAATCCTCTCCTGACACCATTACAGTCACCAGACTGTTGTACTTACTACCTTGATACAGGTTAGGGACTAAAATCCTCTCCTGACACCATTACAGTCACCAGACTGTTGTACTTACTACCTTAATACAGGTTAGGGACTAAAATCCTAATCTCCTGTGATCTGACCAGTCACCAGACTGGTGTACGTCATACCTTGATACAGGTTAGGGCCTAAAATCCTAATCTCCTGTCACCATTACAGTCACCAGACTGGTGTAATTACTACCTTGATACAGGTTAGGGACTAAAATCCTAATCTCTTGTGATCTGAACAGTCACCAGACTGGTGTACGTACTACCTTGATACAGGTTAGGGACTAAAATCCTCTCCTGACACCATTACAGTCACCAGACTGTTGTACTTACTACCTTGATACAGGTTAGGGACTAAAATCCTAATCTCCTGTGATCTGACCAGTCACCAGACTGGTGTACGTCATACCTTGATACAGGTTAGGGCCTAAAATCCTAATCTCCTGTCACCATTACAGTCACCAGACTGGTGTAATTACTACCTTCATACAGGTTAGGGACTAAGATCCTAATCTCTTGTGATCTGAACAGTCACCAGACTGGTGTACGTACTACCTTGATACAGGTTAGGGCCTAAAATCCTAATCTCCTGTCACCATTACAGTCACCAGACTGTTGTACTTACTACCTTGATACAGGTTAGGGACTTAAATCCTAATCTCCTGTCACCATTACAGTCACCAGACTGGTGTGATTACTACATTCATACAGGTTAGGGACTAAGATCCTAATCTCTTGTGATCTGAACAGTCACCAGACTGGTGTACGTACTACCTTGATACAGGTTAGGGACGAAAATCCTAATCTCCTGTGATCTGACCAGTCACCAGACTGGTGTACGTCATACCTTGATACAGGTTAGGGCCTAAAATCCTCTCCTGACACCATTACAGTCACCAGACTGTTGTACTTACTACCTTATACAGGTTAGGGACTAAAATCCTCTCCTGAACCATTACAGTCACCAGACTGTTGTATTACTACCTTGATACAGGTTAGGGACTAAAATCTCATCCTTGAAACCATTACAGTCACCAGACTGTTGTAATTACTACCTTATACAGGTTAGGGACTAAAATTCTATCTCTTGTATCTGAACAGTCACCAGACTGGTGTACGTACTACCTTGATACAGGTTAGGGACTAAAATCCTCTCCTGACACCATTACAGTCACCAGACTGTTGTACTTACTACCTTGATACAGGTTAGGGACTAAAATCCTCTCCTGACACCATTACAGTCACCAGACTGTTGTAATTACTACCTTGATACAGGTTAGGGACTAAAATCCTAATCTCCTGTGATCTGACCAGTCACCAGACTGGTGTACGTCATACCTTGATACAGGTTAGGGCCTAAAATCCTAATCTCCTGTCACCATTACAGTCACCATACTGGTGTAATTACTACCTTCATACAGGTTAGGGACTAAAATCCTAATCTCTTGTGATCTGACAAGTCACCAGACTGGTGTACGTCATTCCTTGATACAGGTTAGGGCCTAAAATCCTAATCTACTGTCACTATTACAGTCACCAGACTGTTGTAATTACTACCTTGATACAGGTTAGGGACTTAAATCCTAATCTCTTGTGATCTGAACAGTCACCAGACTGGTGTACGTACTACCTTGATACAGGTTAGGGACTAAAATCCTCTCCTGAAACCATTACAGTCACCAGACTGTTGTAATTACTACCTTCATACAGGTTAGGGACTAAAATCCTCTCCTGACACCATTACAGTCACCAGACTGTTGTACTTACTACCTTGATACAGGTTAGGGACTAAAATCCTCTCCTGAAACCATTACAGTCACCAGACTGTTGTAATTACTACCTTCATACAGGTTCGGGACTAAAATCCTAATCTCTTGTGATCTGAACAGTCACCAGACTGGTGTACGTACTACCTTGATACAGGTTAGGGCCTAAAATCCTAATCTCCTGTCACCATTACAGTCACCAGACTGGTGTAATTACTACCTTGATACAGGTTAGGGACTTAAATCCTAATCTCTTGTGATCTGAACAGTCACCAGACTGGTGTACGTACTACCTTGATACAGGTTAGGGACTTTTATCCTAATCTCCTGTGACCTCTACAGTCACCAGACAGTTGTCGCAGTATACAGGCAAAATGCGCAAGGGCGTTGGCAAGGGCGTTGGCAAGGAACAAGGAAGTGGATGTGATGGTGGTGCAGGCAGAGGCCGAGGTCGTGTGCAAGCACTAATTTCGCAACAACAAAGGGCCACATCTCCTCGCTCGCACGTCCTGTCCCAAATTCTTGGAGCCCGCAGCAGTACACCGCTGTTGAAGCAAGAGCAGTGTCAACAGGTTGTTACTTGGATAGCGGATAATGCTTCAAGTCAGATGGGCACCTCCACAAACACCATGTCTTCCACATGGTCAAGTGTCAGTAGCCGTGATACTGCACCGCATATTTCCCAACCTGATCCTCCTTCCTACCACCAGGCCGAGTACACGTCCACGGACATTACTGATCCCACACTAGGACACTCGGAAGAGCTGTTCACGTATCCATTCGCAGAATCTGGCCTGTCGCCACCTCCTCTTGAAGTGGGTCATGAGGAGATGGTATGTACAGATGCCCAAATATTTGAGCAGCCACGTTCTCAAGAACGGAACGTTTCCAAAGTGTCTCAACAAGGGGTGGACGATGATGAGACACAATTGCCAGGAAGTCAGGAGGAGGATCAGGGTGCGGAAGAGGAAGACGACGTGGTGGATGATCCAGTAGCTGACCCAACATGGCAGGAGGATATGCAGAGCGAGGCCAGCAGTGCACAGGGGAAGGGTGGCGTAGCATCCCAACAGGCAGTACGAAGCAGGGTCGTGTCCGCAGGCAGAAGGCAGGCAACCGTTCCCCGGAACAACAACACGACACAAGGTGCCAGTGCAAATGTTCGGTCTTCCCGAGTCTGGGAGTATTTTAAGTTGGCTCCAGAAGACTCAAAAAAGGCCATTTGCCACACCTGCCATGCCAGTATCAACAGGGGTATGAAAACTAGCAGCCTGACCACCACCAGCATGATCAGGCACATGTCAGCCAAGCACCCGACTTTGTGGGAAGTACAACAGAGTCGAGGAGCGGTGCTTGCTGATGTTACTGCTACATCTTCGCCTGTTGTGCGTGCGAGCCAATCCCCTGTCCATGCTGGCCGCGAACAAGCCTCCGGCCCTGCACCTGAAGTTGCCCACACACAAATTACACCACCATCAAGCAAGTCCTTGTCCCAGCGCAGCGTTCAATTATCCATTCAGCAAACATTTGAACGCAGGCACAAATATGCTGCCAACGCCCCACATGCCACAGTCCTGAATGATCACATTTCGCGACTCATAGCGCTAGAAATGTTGCCTTTCCGGCTGGTGGAGACGGAAGCATTCCGCGACCTGATGGCGGCTGCTGTCCCACGTTACTCGGTCCCCAGCCGCCACTATTTCTCCAGATGTGCCATCCCCGCATTGCATAACCACGTGTCCAACAGCATCACACGTGCCCTGAACAACGCTGTTTCAGCCAAAGTCCACCTTACCACAGACACGTGGACAAGTGCTTGTGGGCAAGGACGCTACATCTCCTTGACGGCACACTGGATTAATATTGTGGAGGCTGGGACCCAGTCTGAGCGAGGGACGGAACACGTCCTTCCCACACCAAGGATAGCAGGCCCTACCTCTGTCAGGGTTTCACCGACACTCTACAGCTCCGGAATGTCATGCTCCTCAGCCTCCTCCTCCTGCGCATCCTCATCCACTGTACCCTCCACACCAGTCCCAAGCTGGAAGCACTGCAGCACTGCCTCTGCAAAGCAGCAACAGGCTGTGCTGAAGCTAGTCTGCATAGGTGACAAACCCCACAATGCAGAAGAGGTGTGGACAGCTCTGAAACAGCAGGCAGATCACTGGCTCACACCTCTGAACCTAAAGCCAGGAAAGGTCGTGTGTGACAATGGCCGGAACCTGGTGGCAGCTTTGAGGCGAGGCCAGCTGACGCATGTTCCATGCGTGGCCCATGTGCTCAACCTGGTGGTTCAGAGGTTTGTAAAGTCATACCCAGAGGTGTCTGAACTGCTGGTAAAAGTTCGCCGTCTGTCTGCACATTTTCGCAAGTCACCTGCTGCTTCAGCCGGCCTTGCCGGCTTTCAGCGCCGTTTGCGTATTCCGGCCCACAGACTGGTGTGTGATGTCCCCACGCGTTGGAATTCAACTCTGCACATGTTGGTCAGGATATGTGAGCAGAAGAGGGCAGTTGTGGACTACCTGCATCACCTAAGCCGTCGGGAAATGGGTCAAACTCCACACATAACACCTGAGGAGTGGAGATGGATATCGGACCTATGTACTGTCCTCCAAAACTTTGAGGACTCCACCAAGATGGTGAGCGGCGTCGACGCCATTATTAGCGTCACCATACCACTACTCTGCCTTCTAAAATGGTCTCTGCTGAAAATCAAAGAGGATGCATTGCAGGCCGAACGCGATGACTTGGAGCAAGAAACAGTAATGGGTGTGGGTGAAAACACACAGCCCAGCCTCATCTCATCACAACGTGCAGTGGAGGACTATGACGAGGAGGAGGAGGATGAAGACATGGAGCAACTCTCTGGCCAAATTGAGGATATGACATGCACACCACTCATACCCTCGATTCAGCGTGGCTGGCCAGAGGACAGGGGAGATGAGGAGGAGGAGGAGGAGGAGGAGGAGGAGGACAGCATGTTCAGTCATCGTGTTGGTCTGGATACTGAAGTGATGGCTGTTAAGAGTCTGGCGCACATGGCTGACTTTATGGTAAGCTGCCTGGCTCGTGACCCTCGCGTTCAGAACATCTTGGCCGACAATCAGTACTGGTTGGCAACACTGTTAGACCCACGCTACAAGGAGAACTTTATGTCTCTCATTCCTGAGGCGGAGAGGTCAGCCAAAATGCAGCAGTTCCACAGGGCCATAGTTACGGAAGTAGTCAAATCATTCCCCTCACAAAACGCTAGCGGCATAGGTCAGGATTCGGTGGACAACCAAGGCGTACGGCCGAGAGGGGCACAAGTCCAATCCGCCAGAGGTAGGGGAACTGTCTTTACGATGTGGGACAGTTTTCTCAGCCCCTCACGTACCACAAGCCCCTGAGGTGCGGGGTAGTGCCACCAGAAATGCTAAGTTTGGCCAGATGCTGAAGGAGTACCTTGCAGATCGAACAACTGTACTGCGAGATTCCTCTGTGCCTTTCAATTATTGGGTCTCCAAGCTTGACACGTGGCATGAATTGGCTTTCTACGCCTTGGAAGTCCTGGCCTGCCCTGCCGCTAGCGTTTTATCAGAGCGTGTTTTCAGTGCTGCAGGTGGAATCATCACTGATAAACGCACCCGCCTGTCAACTGAAAATGCTGACAGGCTGACTCTGATCAAGATGAACAAGGGTTGGATTGGGCCAGACTTCACCACACCACCAGCAAATGACAACTGAATTAAAATTTTGTTATGTGAATTTGCCATGTAAATCCACTCACCCATGGGTACACACTTCAAGACTTTGGCTAATCGCTGGACTACTCCTCCTTCTCCTCATGTGACACCATGATGACTGTTACAATAGTTAGGCTGTTGTTTGAGGTATACCCGCAGTGGTAAATTTTTTCGCCCATTCTTTTAGAATGGGCATTACAACGACAGGAGACCCGCTCCTTTTCAATGGGTAAAATGTTTTGAGGCCCTCCTGCACGTCTCTATCCACAGACAATGAGGAGCCTCCCAATTTTTGGCTGCCCTGGCCAAAGGCCTATACTACAATACACCCACTTGAGGGTTACAGGCCCTACTACATGTCTGTATGCATGGGTCATTGTTGAACCTCCCAATTTTTGGCTGCCCTGGCCAAAGGGCTATACTACAATACACGCAGTTCTTGTTTACAGGCCCTCCTGCACGTCTCTATCCAGGGACAATGAGGAGCCTCCCAATTTTTGGCTGCCCTGGCCAAAGGGCTATACTACAATACACCCAGTTCTTGTTTACAGGCCCTCCTGCACATCTCTATCCAGGGACAATGAGGAGCCTCCCAATATTTGGCTGCCCTGGCCAAAGGCCTATACTACAATACACCCACTTGAGGGTTACAGGCCCTACTACATGTCTGTATGCATGGGTCATTGTTGAACCTCCCAATTTTTGGCTGCCCTAGCCAAAGGCCTATACTACAATACACCCACTTGAGGGTTACAGGCCCTACTACATGTCTGTATGCATGGGTCATTGTTGAACCTCCCAATTTTTGGCTGCCCTGGCCAAAGGGCTATACTACAATACACACAGTTCTTGTTTACAGGCCCTCCTGCACGTCTCTATCCAGGGACAATGAGGGCTTCATGTTCGTCTCTTCTCAGGGTCATCGGAGTGCCGCACAATGTTTTCACGTAAAATCTTTCACGTAATCACAAAAAGTAACATACACCAGCTGTATCTCACTATTGGGTATGTGCCCTTAACATTTCCACCCTAAATATTCATTTTGGTGTCATTTTGGAAGGTTTTCTGGAGACTCCGTAAAATTGGCGTGAAACTCGGACAACATTGTTCACAGCTGTGACTTTTGAGTGAGAAATGCTTCCAGGGGTCTTCCCCATGGTGTTGCCATGTCATTTGAGCACTCTTCTGAGACTTTTGTGACATTTTCAGGGTTTTTCCATGCTGCTGGCAGTCATTTCATAAAAATACTCGTGTCTCCCATAGGATAACATTGGGCTCGGCCGAGTACACGAGTATCTCGGGATGCTCGGCCCGAGCTTCGAGCACCCAAGCATTTTAGTATTCGCTCATCACTAGCTATAACATTCTAAATGATACCTCCTTCTATGGAAGACTCCATAAAGATCCACAAAAGACTTCTCTGACGAACTATATGGTATTCTAGTTAGGGGATTGGAAAATCATCTCGTATCTAAAAACGAGATGCAGTTTATGATACAAAAAAATCCAATGGTTCCAACCTTTTATGCCCTCCCTAAAGTCCATAAGGGCACCACCCCCTTAAAAGGAAGACCAATAGTTTCGGGGATAGAATCTATCTCCCAAAATGTGGGGATTTATCTGGATAAGATTATGAGACCTTTTGTGGTCTCCCTACCATCATATGTCAGAGATACCAGCAACCTGATATCTAAATTAGATGACGTCACCTTAGGGGAGGATGTATATTTTGCGTCTATAGACGTCGAGTCACTGTATAGTTCTATACACCATGAGCTGGGGATAGGGGCAGTCCGTCATTTCTTGCGAGCCCGCGGCAACCATTTTGTCACCCACAACCGTCTCACCCTTGAACTCCTTGAATTCATTCTGACTCACAATTACTTCCTTTTCGCGGGTAAGTTCTTCCACCAGCTCAGGGGCACCATGATGGGGAGTTCAGTTGCCCCATCATACGCTAATTTGCTCCTGGGCTGGTGGGAGGACACCTGCGTTTTGATGAATGAATGGATGAGGAATATCTTATATTGGGGACGTTATGTGGATGACATTATGGTGCTGTGGGAAGGGACGCCCGACCTCTTTCAATCTTTCATGACCTGTCTAAAACAAAATGCGTTGGGACTCTTCTTCACTTCTGAGATTAGAAAAGAAAGTCTCCCCTTTTTGGATGTCATGCTAAGTAGGGATAAAGGTGGCCGAATTATGACAACTATCTACAGAAATCCGACGGCCACAAATAATCTCCTGCATTGGCAAAGCTCACATCCGACCCCCCTCAAGAGAGGTATCCCGAAGGGTCAGTACCTCCGTATTCGGAGGAATTGCTCGGATTTGAATGAGTTCCATAAACAGTGGACAATGTAGGTTTCTGGAAAGAGGATATCCACGTACAGTTCTGACCTCGGCCTTTAGAGATGCGAAAGCTAGGACTCGTGAGTCATTGTTGACTCCCAATATAGATAAAAACAGATTGGTAAATTCGGAGTCTATAATGAGAGTGATTGGCACCTTGTATGCTGGGAATATGGAAGTACGGGACTGTCTTAGAAAACATTGGGGCATATTACTTGCCGAGCCAATCTAGAAGAACTTTGTCTCACCCTATCCTAACATAACCTTTAGGAGGGGTCGCTCCATTGGAGATAGACTTGTGCATAGTCATTTCCAAACCCCCAAATCGACTGACACCTGCTTATCAAGAACGAGAACCACTGGAACTTATAGGTGTGGACATTGTAAGTTCTGTCCGTGGGTATCCCCCTCAAAATCAACAACCTGCTCAAACACAGGCATAGTTTACCCCTTAAGAGATTTTGCCAACTGTGGTACCGAGGGAGTGATATATGTTATAACGTGTCCCTGTCCGTTGGACTATGTTGGCAAAACCAAAAGGGAGTTACGGAGACGCCTGGGGGAGCACCTGGGGGATATTTAACATAAACGAGATACCCCGGTCTCTAGGCACACCCATGAGTTCCACCAGGGGAATCCTAAGCATCTGAAGTTTGGGGTCCTTGAGGTTTATAGGCCTCATAAAAGAGGGGGAGATTTTGACAAAATCCTTCTCCAGAAGGAATCAAGGTGATCCATACTTTCGGGAGCACATATCCGAAACGTATGAATGAACAATTGACATATACCTGCTTTCTATAAAGTCCCCCTCGTAAAACCAAAGGAGAGGTGACCAATATAGTGTAGACTAAAATATTAGGCGTGCCCTTCTTTTTTGTGACATACATCGACCGAAAAGGTCATAAGTCACCATATGGATGAAAATACATTATGATACGAAATCATTCGACTTATTGAATGTGTATAATTGTTTTAATACCTCTGTAACATGTTTTGTAAATATTTTATAAATCACCCTTACTTTGTAGTCTGTCCTCTGTAGAAACTTGATGGTAATAGAGTTCAACACTTGGTGACTACTCGTATCCTGGTAATTTGGGCTTCCTTAAAATGACTCTTTACTTCTCCTTTCCTTTCCTTTTTTTTCCACTAAAACACAGCTTCTGTAGGGCAGTAAATAGGTGTAATTAATTAGGTGGTTGGGCAGGGCTATAAAAAGGGAGATACTTGATCTGAGAGACACATCCAGCCTGGACACCTTCACCTGGGAACCAGACTGCATGGAGGTGGCAGATAAGTCTTTGATTACACATTGTTTGGTGTATTAGAATATTTTCTTATACACTCTTCATCTCCTAGTTATTGTATCTTCATGGGGGGCTAATACAGCCTGAAGTGATTCCTGCTCTGGTCATCTAGCTCCTAAGTGACACTGCAATGTAAGGAGGACTATGAAGGGAATTATTACACTCTCTATTGATCCCATGTACATAATATACCCTCATTTGTCTCCCCTTTTTTAGCCTACATATCACCATGGTTTTTGCAGCACCAAGTGTCTGAGACCTGAACACAAGGGCTGGACGTCAACCATTGTGTATCCTGTATCCAGGGGTCTGTGAATACACCCCAGTGATCCCCATTTTGGGACGTTTCTTAATATTAGATACTATCCTCTATATCACGTTGTGTCTCTATGAGAAATCGACAGGTACATTTAAAACCATCAAGCTAAAAATACTTTATCCTTCCTAGATAATCCCAAACCCCCCCTTTCCCTTCCTTCCCCCTAACTCATCCCACCCTCTCCCTGATATATCCCTCCCCCCTTTTGTATTTATGTTGTTGTTTTTTTTTCTGTTTTTTGTTTTTTTCTCTTAATCTTTTTTCCTTATCCTTTTTCTTTTCTGTATCACGGAGGACTACCTTCTCTTCTTCATTGTAGACTGAAACTATTCTTGATGTCTCAAAGACATACGATATGTGTGTACTGTGACGAAATGGACCCTTTAATATATAATGTAGGAGGATTTCTTATTCATCCAGACATATCATATTGCATTTTGGTTTGTAAACTTGTAATGGTCAAAGAGAATTTCTTACAGTATTGTCATAGATTTCTGTGGTTAAAGTTTAGCTTGGTAATGTAATTATCTAACCTGTTTGTCATTGAAGGCCAGAGAACTTAATTATGCTAATCGTCCATTGTCTATTACCCTGTGAATGTTGATTCCATGTCCAGAGACCCCAGCCACGATTGTTTAAGTGTCATTGATTGCAGACTCAATGTCTCAGACTAACATTCCATTGTATCACTGCTAGCATTTGGATTGAGATAGGACTAAAATATGTTAAACGAGGATTGGAGTTCAGCCAATGAAAAGACTGTGTTATTGCACCAATCATGACGTCCCCAATATCCTACAATGAGGGCTGAGGGTATATAAGGAGGACTGTTCACTTTGACCAGCAGATTGGAGATTGAAGATTGGAGCTAGATTCTGTCTAGTGGCCTCAGTCTAGGGATTTTCGGTCCCGGCTAGAGGTCACTGGATTGGATACAGGCAGCTAATCCGGTTAGCGAGCCATAACCCAGGCCTAGGCATTTCGGTGCCGACCAAGGGGATCAGAACACGGACTAAAAGAACCACAAGGACTTCAGCACCGCATTCGGCTGTGAAAGACTGCCCAAGATACATAAGGATAAGGAAGCAACCCAGGTTGGGACGATACAGTCACCTGGCTACAGACTTTGCCGTGCTACATTCTAATCCCTGGTGAGCCAGCGGAAGGGTGAGACTCTGTTGCCTGTTACATTTATGTGTTATGTTTGGTTATGCGTTATATGCTGTTAACTGTTTGGGGATCCAATAAAGTCTTGATATTGTGATTCCCTGACCCTGTGTTGTCTGAGTAGTGTTCCGCCCACGGTTAAGGAGCTCGGGCGCTCAGCTGGGGATGAGCCCTGGTCCACGCTGTCTTTGTAAAGGCGGCTGGGCCTGCGGACGAGAGCACCCCACTGACCCCGGGTCTCCACAATTGGTGGCATCGGTGGGATACTACTCAGCCTGGTTTATCCAGGGGAGCTGCAGGGGACTGGTGTTCGTGGACACCGTCCAAGGGCTCAACAACCAGGGAGGCATATAAGCATACCCAGCAGGCCATAGGTGAGGCATTCAGGTTTCGGACGTTGCCATGTCCAACCCCACCAGCTCAGCCATGGGACAAGGGCCGGAGAGGAGATACGGCAGCAGCAGTAAATGGATGCTACAGGATCTGTGCCAGAGGCGAAATATTGAATACAGGAACACTGACACTCGGTCGGCTTTGATTCAGAAATTGGTCCATTGGGACACCAGAATGATGGTGAGGATGATGAGGACCCCGCCGACGTGGTACCAGAGGATGTAAGTTGTGCACCACATCATGGATCCAGTGAATATCGTGAAATCACCAGGACCACAGCAGTCCAAATCAAGGAGGGCTTGGCTGCATTGGGGCCCAAAGCCTCAAGAGAAGAGAGGGCTTGGGTTCTGGGAAATATTTTAGGAATTCCAGCTCACCAACTGCTACCACCAGCCGCTCGAGTAGGATTATTCCGCTACCCATTAGAAGCCCCACCAGGACAAAGGTATGCAGACAGGATACGTGACTTGCCCAAACCACGGCACTGTTATACGTGTGGACGTCTTGGACATATGGACATAGATTGTCGCCAACGCCGGGGCCCCATGCATGGAGCTCATCGGCCAGCACAGCCAGTCCAGGCCCGTGACGTCCAAGCCTGGGGACAACAAGAAACCGATTCTGTCCACATCCTGGTAAGCCCAGCTATTGTTTCTCCAGACCCTGTACCTTGTTCCCAATTAACCATCTCCCTGGCTGAGGGTCAGTGCTCAGACATCCCTTCGGAAGGTGTGCAGCTAGCCGAGGCGAACGACCAGGGAGAGGACAAGTTGGAGCTTACAGACAGTGACCCTACACCTGTTATTTTCGAGCCTGAGCAGGGAGAGGACAAGTTGGAGTTTACGGACAACGTCCCTATCCCTGTTGCTTTGGGAACTGACCAGGAAGAGGTCGATGTGGAGCTTATAGACTGTGACCCTACACCTGCTATTGTGGGAACTGACCATGAAGAGGTCGATGTGGAGCTTATAGACTGTGACCCTACACCTGCTATTGTGGAAACTTACCTGGAAGAAGTCAATGTGGATCTTAAAGACAGCATCCCCACCCCTGTTAGTTTGGAGCCTGAGCAGGGAGAGGACAATTTGGAGTTTATGGACAATGTCCCTATCCCTGTTGCTTTGGAGACTGACCAGGAAGAGGTTGATGTGGGATTTGTGAGCAGCTTCCCCACACCTGTTGTTTCAGGGGCTAACCAGGAGGAGGTTGAAGTGGGGCTCATGGATGGCCCCCCCACATCTGTTGTTTTGCAAGCTGACCCAGGACAAGGACTATCCAGCCAGTGTGTCACAGCCATCACCATCATCCAGGAAGCCAAGCAGCACCCTGATGTGGAACTTGCTACCCCACCTTCTGAGGATAATCCATGTTCCCAGCCCCCATCATTCTTCTCTGAGCCATCAACAGTGAGTACACCTAGCCAGACTGTGGTCATGGCCTGGGGGGGAATTGATAACCAGAAATTTATGGGAGCTCAACTCCTGAATCCCATTTTACTGTTTATCCACAATATGTCTGCCCATCCTGGGGGAGGTAATCTGGGGGAGGTGTATAGATGGAAGCCTCGATTGCTGTTTTCTCCATTAAAAAAGACAATGCCATCAAGAGGAGAAGGATAACCAGAGACTGATCACATCTGACTGCTCTGTCTGGCTAAATAAGAAGGGGGAGGAATGTGACGAAATGGACCCTTTAATATATAATGTAGGAGGATTTCTTATTCATCCAGACATATCATATTGCATTTTGGTTTGTAAACTTGTAATGGTCAAAGAGAATTTCTTACAGTATTGTCATAGATTTCTGTGGTTAAAGTTTAGCTTGGTAATGTAATTATCTAACCTGTTTGTCATTGAAGGCCAGAGAACTTAATTATGCTAATCGTCCATTGTCTATTACCCTGTGAATGTTGATTCCATGTCCAGAGACCCCAGCCACGATTGTTTAAGTGTCATTGATTGCAGACTCAATGTCTCAGACTAACATTCCATTGTATCACTGCTAGCATTTGGATTGAGATAGGACTAAAATATGTTAAACGAGGATTGGAGTTCAGCCAATGAAAAGACTGTGTTATTGCACCAATCATGACGTCCCCAATATCCTACAATGAGGGCTGAGGGTATATAAGGAGGACTGTTCACTTTGACCAGCAGATTGGAGATTGAAGATTGGAGCTAGATTCTGTCTAGTGGCCTCAGTCTAGGGATTTTCGGTCCCGGCTAGAGGTCACTGGATTGGATACAGGCAGCTAATCTAGGGTCTTCGGATCCGGTTAGCGAGCCATAACCCCAGGCCTAGGCATTTCGGTGCCGACCAAGGGGATCAGAACACGGACTAAAAGAACCACAAGGACTTCAGCACCGCATTCGGCTGTGAAAGACTGCCCAAGATACATAAGGATAAGGAAGCAACCCAGGTTGGGACGATACAGTCACCTGGCTACAGACTTTGCCGTGCTACATTCTAATCCCTGGTGAGCCAGCGGAAGGGTGAGACTCTGTTGCCTGTTATATTTATGTGTTATGTTTGGTTATGCGTTATATGCTGTTAACTGTTTGGGGATCCAATAAAGTCTTGATATTGTGATTCCCTGACCCTGTGTTGTCTGAGTAGTGTTCCGCCCACGGTTAAGGAGCTCGGGCGCTCAGCTGGGGATGAGCCCTGGTCCACGCTGTCTTTGTAAAGGCGGCTGGGCCTGCGGACGAGAGCACCCCACTGACCCCGGGTCTCCACATGTACAAATGATATGCTTTGAGATAACTACATTGATATCTATAGGGGTGCTCTTTTTCCACTAATGTTTTTTTCCACGTTGTAGGCAAATTGTGTGAACACGCCAATAAGATCTCTGATTATCCTCACGATACTTGTATGAGGTGAAACGCGTAAGACAAGGACAATGGAGACTTCTCACTGTTTTTAAATCACAACTGGAGGATGAATTCTTGCACACCGGACTGCTGTTGAATCAGAGGACTCCCATACTCAGCCTGAGTTAAGTCAACCCTGATCCAGAACTATGTCCTAAATTGTTTATCTCTATATACCATAATATCCCTCTGTGTGCACATATAGATACCATCATATGTATGATAACCCAGATATTTAGGGCTATCATAGGGTAAGCCACCGAGGAGTGGGGGCACCCGAAACCTTAAGGTGTTATTACCTCCACTGATAGGCAGTGTTGCAGATATAGGGATAGAAAGGGATACTCACACTAAGTGTGCTCTCCTTCAGTGATATGTATATATACTGTCTCACCTTTGTATACCCCGCTGGCTAGACCAGTAATTTTTTTTAAACGAGAATTAATAAAGAAATTCTTTTAAAACTATTCCCTAAGTGGTAGTCCATACGTCTTTAAAACATTTAGATATACCTACCTCACCTTATCAGGTAATCTTCCTTTAATAGGAGATATATCAACCCCAGAACTCACAAAATGGTCTGGCAGATCATAGTACCCCGTACAGAGATCCAAGTGGTACTGAATTCCTAACAGAACCAAACTGAACACTTTGGGTGGAAGAAGCTGGAAATGTTGCTCAAAGGCAGATTCTACTGGGTTGGCATGCGATGATCCATAGAAAGATGGTGTAAAGACTGTGGACCATGTAACCTATGCAGAAAGGACCAGCAGAGTCAAAGAGCACCACTCCAACCTATTGTAACAACTCAACCACTCCAAATTGTAACCTTAGACCATGTGAAATTGACTCCAAGCAGGACAGGCTACACCTATGCTTTGACAGTGGTGGACCACTACTCCAGATTTCTGATGGTTGCACCCGTAAAAGATCTAACAGCTGCAAAAGCCGCATAGACCTTCCAGAATATCTTCTGTAGACCACTAGGCTATCCAAAACAAGTCTTAACAGACAGAAGTTCAGCATTCAAGGCAGAGATCTTTCAAGAGTTTTGTCATCTTTATGGGTGTAAAAAGATAAGAACTACACCGTATCATCCCCAATCCAATGGGTTATGTGAAAAGATAAACAACATCGTGATTGACATGCTCAAGATACTACCTATTGAAGAAAGAAACCTATGGCCAGAAAAACTGCCTGATCTGGTAGATATGTACAACCACATTCCAGTGAGCTCTACGAACTGTACACCTGCCTATTTCATGATAGCCCATCCAGGAAGACTAACTGTAGATCTGGAACTTGGAGTTGTTGAACCCAAAGCAGATACTTCCGACTCTGACTGGAATACCAACCGGCTAGACCAGTACAGACAAGTTCAAGCCTGTGTTGAAGAAAACTTGGAAAAGTCTAGGAAAAGACAAGAAAGAAACTTCAACAAAGTGCACTAGCAGAACCAATACTACCCGGAAGTACTGTCTTAAAAAGAAGAAGACACAAACTCGATGATCAATGGGAAAGAGAACCTTACATTGTTTTGAATTCCAACTTTGACAACACTAAAGTTTGCCTCATAAGCAAAAACGGAGGAAAAACAACCCAAACAGTATCCCGGGATCATTTAAAGAAATATGAGGAAGAATGGAAAAATCAAAACCTTCTAGATTCTCCAGAAGAAAAAGAAAATAATTTATTGAAATCCCAATTCCAAGTCTAGAACCAAAAGAGAAAGTAATATCTACCATACTTGGCGACTTTCCAGAAGATTGGCTACAACATGAAGGAGCAATCATAGTCCCAATCATCAATTTTTATCAACCGCAAGAAACCCAAAGAAGTCAGGAAGAAACACCCGTTGTCAGAGAATCAGAGGATCCTGCAATCGCTACACCTGCTAGTCCTGTAGTGAGACTAAGGCCACGCAGATGTTTACCTGACATACCCACATCACCTCAGATAGCCACACCCTTAGTGCGTAGGTCAAGTCATAGCACATGTGGGCAAGCTCCATCCAGGTACGGAGATTGGGTACAATAAGTGTAAAAACACAAAAGGAAGTAACCTGTAAATAGTAACACTGGTAAAAATGTAAATAGTAGTGTACAAAAGGGTGAAGAATAGGCCAAAACAGGTACACATCATCAAAAGAGGGGTGAGGACTTCCAGTTCTGGCGCCGCCATGCACGGCCGTGTTTAGAAGAGCTCCAGAACCCGCCGCAGCAATCCGGCTCCATCCAGCCTCCCCTTGATCTCCCGGGGCATCCCTACGCACAGGCAGGTGTCACAGACTGCGGGGCACCATACCGCCATCATGATAGACCGGTATGCTACCCAGAAGGTGGAGAGCGGCCGGTCTCTCCCTCCGCACGAGGCTGCGGCTGATGGCGCCCAAGATGCGGGCGGGGAGGGAGAGCGGGAGGAGATCTCCGTACGGGGAGGTAATGAGCCAAACAGGATCACTGCAGGGGAGATGATGGCCACACATGAGGGGCCGCTGAGAGACTCTCCCTGCGTGCTACAGGCCGGTGCCCTTGACCAGGAGAGAGACCAGCAGCTGCGGTCTCAGGGACGCAGGATGCATGAGCAGTCTGGAGAAGTGCTGAGGGGAGAAGCACAAGGTGTAAAAAACAGGAGGGTGGCAGGAATCACAGCATATTGATTATAAAGCATTGGCCAAAGAACTGGCCATACACTTTGCCGAGGACTTCAAGGCTGCTGTGGCTGATATGGTAGCCGCCACGACGAAAGAACTTACTATAGAAGTGGGGTCTCATGATCAGAAACTTAAAGAGACGGAAACCAGGATTGGAACTGCTGAGGATAGAATACTAGAATTAGAAGATCAAGTGATATCACTACAAAAACGCTCTGAATATGCCCTTTCAAAGCTGGAAGATATTGAGAATAGGACGAGACGGAGCAATCTTAAGATAGTGGGCCTCCCAGAGTCTGTCCCGTTAGGCCAGCTTGAAGAAATTTTCGAAGTAGATCTCCCCAAAGCCTTGGGCCTGCAGCACAGATGTAAGACGGAGCGCACCCATAGAATTGGGCCCCCTAGAGAGAATATGAGTGCTATAACTGTTACCGCAGCGGGCCCCTCTCTCCCTGGATCCTCTAACAATAAGCCAAGACACGCCATTGCCAAGTTCCTAAACCACAGGGATAAAGAAGAAATCCTCAGGGCTTACAAGGCCAGGAGACTTCCTCTGTTGTTACATGGTCATAAGGTGTTGGTCTTCGCGGACTACTCAATAGAAGTCTCCCGCCGTAGGAGAGCTTTTAGCCAGGCGTGCTCCATACTTCATAAAAGGAATGTGCGATTCCAACTGAATTTCCCTGCTACCCTGAGGTTCAGATCTAGAGAGGGAGCACTGTTGACTTTCACAGACCCAGGGAAAGCAATGACTGTGATTCTGGATAACACCCGTTCACCAAGGGCTGCGACGCCCCAACCGTTGCTATGGATAAAGCACCAGTATCATCAATACCGAATATGGAACCTGGGGAGGACCGGGATTCACTGAGATCGTACAGATTACACTCCGATGCCACGAACGACGGGGCGGCATCCAGAGGTGTGACTCCTAAACAACAGCGTCAGACAGGTCCCCGCTGGCACAAGAAGAAATAGAACTGCTGAGACTGTTCGTCTGCCTGGCTATTTTTCTGCTGATGAGAGGAGGAGAGTGTTCTTGATGTAACTGAACTAACTGTTCTGCTCTTTGGCTACAAAGCCCCCTCCTCCAGTATCACTTTACTCCCGCCGACCTTCCAACCCCCCTCCTTTTTTTTTTTTTTTTGTTTTGTTTTCTTTACAGATACCCTGGACCTGCTGCAGGAGAGAGACACTACGTCGTCGAATGCACAGATATGATCCAGGCTCCACAATTGTGCAAGTCATTCTCTTGGCTTGGTCTTATTAACTTTTGAATTGTCTAGATAATTACTCTTGGGGTGAGGTAGGGGAATTGGCTTTTGAGGATGTTATTGATGATAGTATAATTCAGAAACACCGATTAAGGACTTCTTAACATTTTTGCGTATAGATGACTAATGCATTTATTTTCTGTTAACACTAATTTTAATCCAGATGGCAATTTCCCTAGAGTTCTTCATGATAAGAGTTTGGCTTTGACAATGCAGAGACGGGAAGCCTCAGGGTTATGCTGCAGTGGAGGGGGAGGTCGGAGGTAAAGGAAGGGGAAGGGAGGAAAAAGAAAAGACAAGGGAAAAAAGTGGGAAAAGGGAAAGAAAAGGGAAAAAAAGAATGTGATATAATTATTAATCATCAGGCAGTTGCTGTGGCGGGGTAAGGGATATTTACATGGGCCGTATTGGAGGAAAGAAGAGGAGTCCGCTACTAGGACATAGTGAGAGCAGTGGTGAGATTGCTATCATGGGAGGGACATTAGGGGGTGGGAGGAAACCTGGAGACATCCTTAGCAGTATATCAATGAACCAGTACGTTTTTTGGACATCAGCCACTTTATCTTGGTTCAGGTCATGGGGAGTAGTACACGCATGGTTAATGTTACATTACTTTCCAGTGATATTGGTCTGGGGAGGTTAGGATGGTTAGGTGGGTCTCCTGGAATGTAAAGGGTATGCGCTCCCCTGCAAAGCGCATGATGATCTTACGCCATCTAAAAAGGCTCCGCACGGATATTGCCTTGCTTCAGGAGACCCACCTGTTATCTGAAGACTTCTTTCGTCTCAAGAAATTGTGGGTGCGAGAGGTCTACGGGTCTGGCGCGGTCATGAGAAAAGCGGGGAGTTTTAATCTTAATTCAAAAATCCCTGCCACATAAGGTCGTGTCCACACAAGTAGATGACGAGGGCAGGCTAATCCAAATGACCATTCAGATCCAGAAGGACGTCTTTTCTATTTATAATATTTACTAGATGGCGGCCCGATTCTAAAGAATCGGGTAGTCTAGAATCCATATATAGTTTATTTACTAATAGTTACGGGAGTGCGGTGAAATGAATTGTGTGTATACAGGCGGCTCAGTGGGTAACAGAGTATACGGTGGCTCAGTGGTTAGCAGTGAGTGCGGTGGCTCAGTGGTTAGCAGTGAGTGCGGTGGCTCAGTGGTTAGCAGTGAGTGCGGTGGCTCAGTGGTTAGCAGTGAGTGCGGTGGCTCAGTGGTTAGCAGTGAGTGCGGTGGCTCAGTGGTTAGCAGTGAGTGCGGTGAGATTGGTCAGTGCAGCGACGTGGGCAGAGTGGTCAGCGCAGAGGACAGGGGGCAGAGGCGGCTGGGCAGAGGACAGGGGGCAGAGGCGGCTGGGCAGAGGACAGGGGGCAGAGGACGCAGAGGACAGGGGGCAGAGGACGCAGAGGACAGGGGGCAGAGGACACAGAGGGGGCAGAGGACAGGGGGCAGAGGACACAGGGGGCAGAGGACGCAGAGGACAGGGGGCAGAGGACACAGAGGGGGCAGAGGACGCAGAGGACATGGGGCAGAGGACACAGAGGGGGCAGAGGGACACAGAGGGGGCAGAGGACATGGGGCAGAGGACACAGAGGGGGCAGAGGACAGGGTGAAGAGGACAGAGAGGGGGCAGAGGACGCAGAGGACGCAGAGGGGGCAGAGGACGCAGAGGACGCAGAGGGGGCAGAGGACGCAGAGGGGGCAGAGGACGCAGAGGGGGCAGAGGACGCAGAGGGGGCAGAGGACGCAGAGGGGGCAGAGGACGCAGAGGACGCAGAGGGGGCAGAGGGGGCAGAGGACGCAGAGGGGGCAGAGGACGCAGAGGGGGCAGAGGACGCAGAGGGGGCAGAGGACGCAGAGGACAGGGGGCAGAGGACAGGGGGCAGAGGACGCAGAGGACAGGGGGCAGAGGACGCAGAGGACAGGGGGCAGAGGACCCAGAGGAGAGGGGGAAGAGGAACACAGAGGGGGCAGAGGACGCAGAGGACAGGGGGCAGAGGACACAGAGGGGGCAGAGGACACAGAGGACAGGGGGCAGAGGACAGGGGGCAGAGGACAGGGGGCAGAGGACACAGAGGGGGCAGAGGACGCAGAGGACAGGGGGCAGAGGACGCAGAGGACAGGGGGCAGAGGACGCAGAGGACAGGGGGCAGAGGACGCAGAGGACAGGGGGCAGAGGACGCAGAGGACAGGGGGCAGAGGACGCAGAGGGGGCAGAGGACGCAGAGGACAGGGGGCAGAGGACGCAGAGGACAGGGGGCAGAGGACGCAGAGGACAGGGGGCAGAGGACAGGGGGCAGAGGACAGGGGGCAGAGGACAGGGGGCAGAGGACACAGAGGGGGCAGAGGACGCAGAGGACACAGAGGGGGCAGAGGACGCAGAGGACACAGAGGGGGCAGAGGAAGCAGAGGGGGCAGAGGACGCAGAGGACACAGAGGGGGCAGAGGAAGCAGAGGGGGCAGAGGACGCAGAGGACACAGAGGGGGCAGAGGACGCAGAGGACAGGGGGCAGAGGACACAGAGGACAGGGGGCAGAGGACACAGAGGACAGGGGGCAGAGGACACAGAGGACAGGGGGCAGAGGACACAGAGGACAGGGGGCAGAGGACACAGAGGACAGGGGGCAGAGGACACAGAGGACAGGGGGCAGAGGACACAGAGGACAGGGGGCAGAGGACACAGAGGACAGGGGGCAGAGGACACAGAGGACAGGGGGCAGAGGACACAGAGGACAGGGGGCAGAGGACACAGAGGACAGGGGGCAGAGGACACAGAGGACAGGGGGCAGAGGACACAGAGGACAGGGGGCAGAGGACACAGAGGACAGGGGGCAGAGGACACAGAGGACAGGGGGCAGAGGACACAGAGGACAGGGGGCAGAGGACACAGAGGACAGGGGGCAGAGGACAGGGGGCAGAGGACACAGAGGACAGGGGGCAGAGGACACAGGACAGGGGGCAGAGGACACAGAGGACAGGGGGCAGAGGAGGCAGAGGACAGGGGGCAGAGGACAGGGGGCAGAGGACACAGAGGACAGGGGGCAGAGGACACAGAGGGGGCAGAGGAGGCAGAGGACACAGAGGACAGGGGGCAGAGGACACAGAGGACAGGGGGCAGAGGACAGGGGGCAGAGGACACAGAGGACAGGGGGCAGAGGACACAGAGTACAGGGGGCAGAGGATACAGAGGACAGGGGGCAGAGGACACAGAGGACAGGGGGCAGAGGACACAGAGGACAGGGGGCAGAGGACACAGAGGACAGGGGGCAGAGGACACAGAGGACAGGGGGCAGAGGACAGGGGGCAGAGGACACAGAGGGGGCAGAGGACACAGAGGGGGCAGAGGACGCAGAGGACAAAGGGCAGAGGGGGCACACAGGTTGGAGGGCAGAGCAGCGTGTATGGCTGCAGACTTACCGGTGGCCGGGCCTCGGGTGTAGGAGGAGAGATGGGGCGGGCAGAGCTGCAGGAGAGGAAGTCCCGCCCTCCCTCCTCTCCAGGCACACGGCAGGGAGCACGGGTACCCCAGGGTGTGTGTGGCCCTCCGAGGTGGCGGGCAATGGGCCCCCCTGCCCCCCCCGGTATGTAGGTACTGGCTGGAGGGCAGAGGGTGGAGGGGAGTGGCAGGAGGGCACACGGAACTTCCGAGATCGGAACGTTCCGTGTGTCGGTGACTGTAGCCGGGGGGCAGCCTGGCTACAGTGCACTGGATGAGCCTGGGCGACGACCATCACGGAAGTGGGCGTGGCCTCCTCCGGAAGTGGCCTTCGGGTTTTATATAATAGATGCACCAAATGTAAATCAGAAAACTTTTTCCAAAAGTTGCAAGCTAGACTCCTAACCGATCACGGCCACAATAGAATAGTAGGAGGTGATTTTAATATGTAAGATAGGAGGCACTCACCACCCCTACCGGGGATGGGTCAGGAACCAGGGGGGTCTACGAACAGAGAGCTTTCTTGAATCCCTTTTCGCAATTGTGAACATGGGTGATGCATGGAGGACAGTGCACCCTCTCGATAGAGAGTTTACCCATTTTTCCCACCCCCATGGGTCTTGGTCAAGATTAGATATGTTCTTCACTTCACCCAACATGCTACAAAGGGTGATTGAAATTAAAATAGAGGATGTGGTAATATCTGATCATAGCCCATTAGTGCTGGAATCTAAAGATGCTTATGAGAAGGGCACTGATTATTTATGGAGGTTTCCTGACACGTTCATTAGAGACGAAAATTTTGTTTCCCCATCTTAGAGAATGGTGGTCACTCTATTCAAGAGACAATGAAATTCATCGCTCTGACCCGGGCTTGTTCTGGGAAGCAGCGAAATCAGTGTTGAGAGGACAAGTGATGGCTTACAGCATGGGGATAAAGAGAAAGATAAAAGAACAATTTGTAACGGCCAGTTTGGAGGTGAGGAACTCGTACTCTCGTTATAAAAGCACGATGACGGACCCTGACAGGGAGACCTGGCAACAGGCTAAAGAAAACTTTGATATGTGGGCAAGACGGAGGGAAGACATATATAAAAATAGAATAGAGCTAAATCTCCATAAATTAGGTCGGCTGTTGGCACGACTGTCACGTGGTAGACAACTTTCTTCCCCCATTCAAACTATAACTGATAGACGTGGCAATACTTGGACCATCCCTAAAGATATCACCCAGGCATTAGGAAAATTCTATGCATCCCTTTACTCAGACAGCGACTCTGGTGTACCCGAGGGGACCGACTTGCTGCAATTGGTTCGTCTGCCGGGTGTGTCAGAAGAGGACAAACAATTTTTGAATAGCCCTGTCACTGTAGAAGAGATACAGGCTGCTATCAAGAATATAAATCCGGGCAAAGCACCTGGCCCAGATGGCTACAATGGTGCATTCTTTAAATCCCTTAGAGAACAGGTTTCCCCTGTCCTACAAGACTTATTTAATGCAATACTTCAGGGAGCCCCTATCCCAGACAGAATGAATCTGGCCTATATAAAACTTATCCCCAAACCAGGTAAGATACCAACAGATCCTACAAATTTTAGGCCGATCTCATTGATAAACCAGGATCTAAAACGTCTCTCCAAAATAATGGCCGATAGATTGGTGACGATAATGCCTACCTTGATACCTCCCCACCTGGCGGGATTTATTAAAGATAGATCAACTGTTACCAATATTAGAAGAACGATGCTTCTGCTTGATGTTATGGGAAGGAGAGTGGGGACGGAGAGAGGGGACCCAGCCGTGATCACCCTAGATGCAGAAAAGGCGTTCGATAATGTACGGTGGTCATGGCTGGGAAGGGTCTTAGACTCTGTTGGAATAGTGGGGCCATTTAGGCAATACCTACAGTCTTTGTATAATAGACCAAAAGCCTGTATTAGTACCCCCGGCTACTTGTCGGATTCCTTTTTCTTGTAGAAGGGGACGAGACAAGGCTGCCCACTATGCCCCCTACTCTTTAATCTGGCCATAGAGCCTTTGGCTTTATAGCTGGAAAATAGCAACACATATGAGGGTTTTAGAGTGGGGGCCAGGGAGGTTAAGTTGTCACTTTTTGCAGACGATATTGTTCTTTATGTCCAAAATCCCGAAAAATACCTTCCTCGTATTCTTGCAGACATTGAAACTTTGGGCAAACACTCAGGTTTTTGCCTGAATAAAGATAAATGTGAGATCATGTTCATTAACCCGAAAAGTAAACTCGCACGAAGACCGCAATTTTGTGATCTTTTAGTTGCTAAAGAAAGTATTAAATATTTGGGTATCCAGTTGGCTAGATATCCTGGCCAGACGTATAAGCTTAACTTCGTCCCGATTCTTTTAAAAATAGAGAAGGAACTGGCGGGATGGGCTGGTTTGCCACTCTCTCTGATGGGGAGATGTCATCTGCTTAAGATGATCAGTTTTGCGAGGCTATTATACCCGCTCCAAAATATCCCCATGCTGTTAAAACATACAGCTAAACTAAACAAAGCCTTTTCAAAATTCTTATGGAAGGGAAGAAAACCCAGGCTGGCTTTTGGTGTCTTGATGCAGTCGAAGCAGGAGGGAGGCCTTCAACTCCCAGATGTTCGTGGATATAACTTGGCGTGTATTTTATATGTTCTCGACTGGATCAGGGGCACCAACAAATACTCTGATGTCGCTTTGGAGGGAGAGTTTGCTAAACCCTGGGATCTGTCAGCCTTGCTGCATTCACCACTACCTTGCCTGCCTAAGGCCCTTAAGGGTACTGTTATCTATAGGGACACGATCATGACTTGGAAAGGGGTGAGGAGAAAATTAAATTTATCCTGGAAAATTTCAAAAACACTCAACCCTTGGAGGTGCCCGGCCTTCCCATTAGGTCGCGAAAACCAGCTGTTTGAAGCCTGGAGGGAGAGAGGCATCAGAACTATGGGTGATCTTATGAATGTGGGAGAGGAGAGGTGGATGACAGAGAACGAGGTCCTATCTACCTATGATCTTCCTCGGTTTCAAGCCATGCAATACCATCAGATACACCATTATCTTCTCTCTCGGCTACGAGATATTTCTGGGGAGGTCGAGGATAACTTGTGGTCTAACTTGCTGGCCATGAATGAGGGGGATATATCCATTACTTCTCTCTATGCTAAATTGCAACCTATTTTGAGGCCAGTGAGGAGGATGACTCTCTTCATTAAATGGAAGAAACATATCGCTGACCCTGACCTCACACAGAAAATCTTAGAGGGTTGGTGGACATTCAGACGCTTTATTCATAATGAAAGATGGAGGGATTCCCAATTTAGGATCATTCATGGGACAGTACAGGGCTTCAACATACCTCCGACACCAGCTAACCAGGGAAGATGGGTGAATTGCCCTAAATGTAAGACTCACATGACGGATCTGGAACATGGTCTTTGGTCCTGTCCTGCTTCTCAGCGATTTTGGAAATCAGTTGAAACATGGGCGAGAGGAATCTGTGAGGGTTTGGAGAGGCTAAACCACTAGGGCCACAGGTCTGGGCAAGCCACCAGTGACATCCCTACCACAGCAGAGGGCCCAGATACCTCAGTCCCCATACTCTGGACTAGTTACTTAAAGTGTTCTTGTAATAATTCATACAAATAGGTGCACCAAACAGGAGCAGGGTTAAACAAAGATGCAGATTCAGAGGCTTAAAACACAGCAAAGCAGGAAAAAATTCTAAAGTTGAGCATAAGGCTCTAAAATTAGGTGTCAAGTTTCTTACTTTCCTTGTAAATATTGATGGCAAGCAGAAGTGTTCCTATGTATACATGGACTCCAAGGATTCAAAGTAGAGGACAGCTGTAATAGAATATACACAGACTTCAGAAGACCAGACTATTGACAGGCTGGAAGTATGATTCAGAACCACTGATTAGACAGGTGAGGCTGCTTAAATGGGCAAGAGGTAAGGACTGGGAGGGAACATAGAAGCTGAAGACTCCATACTTATTGAGGGCATGGTGGATGCAGCAGGAGAGGAAGCAAGATGAAGGACAAAAAAACTACATTGAATTCATAAACGACAGCAGATATGGCAAAAAGTCTGAGAACCTGACAATAAATTTCCAATCCTGCAGCTTATTATCAAGCTTTGAAAGCTCACTCTAATGCTGTATATATTCCAATGGTTTTTATTGGTTTTAAGTTAGCAGGTATAAGATGACAAGATAATAAACTTATCCAATATATCAGTACATCAAATATATCAAAACATCTTCAAGGGATGCAAATTTGTACAAATGTAGAAATGCAGTCATCAGAGATTATAGTTGCATGTATCTAAGTAAAGAAAGGGTAAACATTCTAACGTTCAACATCTCAATATGTAAAGATTTATCAGCCTTTGGGATTTTAATCCAAGTATGTCTTGGTGATAGACTAATATATAATGAGTTAATACTTTGACTAATCTCCTGGGAACTATAATACAAGCTTGTGAGAACTATACTACAAGTTATGGTGGAAAACTCGAGTTGTATGTCCATGTCTATAATAAGAGGAGGGTCATGGACTCTATTAGTGGTAACTAGATTGGTTTATTTTGTTTAGTCTGTTTATTAACAGCCTCTAGTATATTGACTCTGCTAGACTTCGTGTAGGCTAATTATTTAGGTATTTGTTCCTATGGAGTTCCGGTCTCTCAAGCCAATAGGGGAAAGGGGATATAGGAGGTTCCAATCTTTCCATTTCAATTGGTATTTATTCAGGAGATTATTCCGAAGTGAATAGGAGAATTTGAATGCATTGTGGCAAGCAATTTTTTCTATTGTTTCTTCTATTTTTGGTGGAAGATCGTTTTTCCAATTCGCTGTGATATTGTTTTTGGCTGCAAGGATGATGTGTATTGTTATTGCTCTATGTCATGTTGGTAGTTGGTCGACACCTACGAGTAGTAAGGCAAACTCCTCTGTTATTTGCATGCGCTCTTTGGTGACATGGTTTTTCTGACCAATATGTTTTAAGTATCTTACAATTCCAGAAGACATGCAATAGTGAGCCTGTTCCCGTGCAGTTCCTCCAGCATAGAGGAGAGTTTTGTGATTGAATTTGGTGAAGTCTGTATGGAGTAAGATACCATCAGGTGTAAATCTTGTAATAAGACTGTGGTCATTGGGCGGCCCCATCGGTAAGGGATTCCTTTCATTCTCAGTATATCCGTCACTGGTTTGAGGCTTTTACGCTTGCTCATTGTTTCCTTGGAGATATCTGTAAAGACTTTTATTTTTTTGTAGGGGGGTGGGAGGGAGTTGTTTTGCTTCATGTAGTTGGTAATTAAGTCTCTTGTTTGGAAAAAAGTAAATGTAACTATGACGTCTCTGGGCGTTGCTTCTGAGAGGTGCTGCGGCTGTGGCAATCTATGGGCTCTCTCTATCGAATATTCAATTTCCATCAGGGAAGGGACGATCTTCTTTGTCAGATTCTTCATGTAAGTGAGAAGCTCAAAGTTATTCACCTTCTCTGAAATCCCTCTGAATTTCAGATTACTTCTCCTATCTCTATCCTCCCTGTCCGCTATTTTGTCCTTCAAAAATTTAATCTTCTTTTTCATCTTCTCCTGATCAAGTTTTAGGTTTTTACTATCTTCCTTCAGGTCAAGAACTTCCCTCTCTGTGTGTTCCGTTCTGCTTACGAGGGATGCAAGGGAGAACTTCATTTCATCGAACTGTTCTGCCAGGTTTTCTTTGAGGGATTGTTTAAAAGATGAGAACGATGAAGAGAACAGCTCTAGGAAGAAGTCCTTGTCCGGGGTTTGACTTGAGTCAGAGTGTGGCTGAGGGGTCTCAGCAGATGTCTCTTTCTTCAACTCCTGCCTTAAAGGACTCCTAAAAGAGTTATCCTTCTCCACGTCTATGTCTTCAGGAAATTTAGGGATTATATGGGACTTAAATGGAGACTCCAATTATTTGCGTTTTATCGTAGCTACAGATGTTTCATACGACATCTCGTCTTCTGAGGAGGGTCTTGTGTCTTCTGTTTAAAATATAGTTTTGCCTCTATTAACCTCAACCTCTTGACTGTTAATTCCTTGTGAGACTAATGTACCGTATATACTCGTGTATAAGCCGAGTTTTTCAGCCCAAAAAATGAGCTGAAAAGTCCCCCCCTCGGCTTATACACGGGTCAATACGGTAATCCTATGGTGGGAGGGGGCGCGGGGGGTGGGGGGGCGCTGCGCAATATTTCTTACCTTGTCCCCCGTTCTGCAGTGCTTTCCGGTGTCTTCCGTGCTCCGTTCCCGGTCTGCTGGGCCTTCTGGTTCCTCCTGGTTCCTTATCCTTCGGTTCCATCATGGGGGCTGCCATCTTGCTTCTTCTCTCCGCCCCCGGCCAGTGATGTCAGAGCAGGCCGTGCTGTGATTGGCTAGCACCCGTGACATGTGATCACGGGTGCTAGCCAATCACAGCGCGGCCTGCTCTGACATCACTGGCCGGGGGCGGAGAGAAGAAGCAAGATGGCAGCCCCATGATGGAACCGAAGGATAAGGAACCAGGAGGAACCACAAGGCCCAGCAGACCGGGAACGGAGCACGGAAGACACCGGAAAGCACTGCAGAACGGGAGGACAAGGTAGGAAGCTGTGTGTATGTGTGTGTGTATGTGTATATATGTGCATGCGTGTGTGTGTGTGTGTGTGTGTGTGTATATATGTGTGTATGTATGGGTATGTGTATGTAAGTAGGCTGGCTGCCAATATAAGCCATACAACTGGGGCTGCTGTATATACCTCTGGGGCTGCTGTATACTACCACTGGGGCTGTATATACTTCTAGGGCTGCTGGATACTACCACTGGGGCTGTATATACCTCTGGGGCTACTGTATACTACCACTGGGGCTGTATATACCTCTATGGCTACTGTATACTACCACTGGGGCTGTATATACCTCTGGGGCTACTGTATACTACCACTGGGGCTGTATATACTTCTGGGGCTGCTGGATACTGCCACTGGGGCTGTATATACCTCTGGGGCTGCTGTATACTACCACTGGGGCTGTATATACCACTGGGGAGGCTGCTGTATACCACACTGCTGGGGGCTGTATACCTGTGCTGGGGTCCACCCTCGGCTTATACACGAGTCAATAGGTTTTCCCAGATTTTGGGGGCAAAAGTAGGGGGGTCGGCTTATACACGAGTATATACGGTAGTTTTATTTCTAAATTGGTCTCTGCCTTTATCAGCTACAGTCTCAAAATTGTTTATTTTGGGAATATTATTGGGTTTAGCTTTTGAAGGCATGTTCTCAGCTTGGTAGTGTGAGGTCTCTCTAGCAAACTCTGTTCCTCAGTGGGCGAACGTATTATCGTTTGAAAATTCTAGAGGATACGAGTATTAGGTTGATTATTTTAGTGATAAACTAATAAATACGAAAATATAGTGAAAGGTAGTGGTAATTTAGATAGCTACTAGCACTTAATACTAAACCACAGGTTCCATAACTCGACTATTAAATGATAATGAATTATCTTAAGTAGTTCTTGATGGCCACTACTGTTCTAGAGAGGAATTTTACATAAGATTCAAATCTGAGATTAGAGTATGCAAGTTAGTTGTAAGTACAAGCTCTACACGTATTGGTTATCTATCAACTACCAAAATGCAGTAACCTCAAAGATAATAAAGATACTATATGGTACTGTACTTCTCAATATACCAGCTCTAAACAGTATGAAGAGAGAGCAGTTATGACCAAAATGATGGTAGGAAATGGAGGGAGGAGAGAAAGAGAAGAAAGCGGGGCAGAGTTGATAGGTAGAGATAAGAGAGAGAATGAGGGAAAGATAATGAAGGAAGGAATGAAGAGTTATGCAAAAGGAAGCGGCTCCGCTCCGGTGTCTGCGAAGCTCGGGTACATCGAAGGCCCACCGGCCTTGAGGCGTGTCCTGCAGCTTCATGTAAGGAGCACACTGCTGGAGCTCCTGTGCACTCTTAAAAGCGACAGGTTTTTAAGCCTTTTTTAAGGCTTATTTGTCCAAGAAAAGCTACTGGACCGGCTTCTGAACCGGAGGAGGACCCCCTGACTGAGCCTTGGGCCCTGGGAGAACCTTGCTGCGGCACGAAGCTGAGGGAAGAACCACCAAGATATCACCCTGCCATTACTGAGTGAGAATTATATATGCAAAGGAGAATTGCGGTATGAAGGGGAGCGCTAGGCAATAGCAGGATTTACCTGATGAAGATAGCATAGGCTATCGTAACGCATAGTGGCGAATGAGAGCAGCTGTAATTGTTTTTATTAAAGTAGGTTGGTATAACTTCTCTGTCCTGCTATTGCTTAGCACTCCCCTTTATACCGTAATCCTCCTTTACATATATAACTTTCTATCTCCCTCTGGGAGAGCGGTTGGGGCAGCAGCTGTGAGCACTGGCAATTCCACAGACCTTAGATAAACATGCTGTCAGCGTAGAGCTGAACCTCAGGACCTGTGGTGACGTCATATAATGACGCCCCTTTCCTATCACGGGACCACACCACCTGACTGCACAAGAAACCCCCTATACCAGACGCTTCCTTCCTGCCTACACTCGTGCTGTGCGGAGACTCAGCACAACAAACCCAGGTGAGCACAACACCTCCCCCCGGCACATAATCAAAACAGGGCTTCACATTGCTTCTTCTTTTTTCTTTCATTACTGAGTGAGAAGACCGAGTGGCATCCTACTCCTAGCAATACTGCAGCTAATTCACCAGGCAGCCACTCTAGGCACTCCCTGGAAGCGAGATCGCCGACAGAGACTATCATTAAGTTGAGCTGCCCCCTGCCTGACAGAGAAGCTCCCGCACACAGGAGCACATAGCTGCTTATGTAGACAGCCGCCATTACTGCTCTTCTTGCCGCCCTCCTGCTGCTCCTCAGTTGACTGGAAGCAGTGACATCGAGGTTGCGGGATCAACACTGCTCGGTCACGACCCCATTAGCACAGTTCGGCTCTCTCTGCGACAGAGAGATCTGGGAGAGACCTGGGAGGTCGGCTGGAGTTTAGCTGAAGCACAGACTCTGTGAGGGAGTGAAGTACGGCTTGTGGAGGAAGGCACCATTATCAACTGTCCCGCCTGCTGCCCTGCTAATCTAATCTGAATCTGCATTTGTAACTGTGTGAACAAATAGCCTTAATTAGTGAAGTACAACCTGGATTAGCACATCCAGGGCTGCAAGGCTGCTAAGGCTCCAAAAACTGACAAAATAGTAATAGTAACTGGATGGATTGCAGCTGTGAGCTGAGAGGAGAGCTCCGCTAAGAGTCTCCTCTCCCACTTTCACCGCAAGAACTTCAACCTGCAAACAACTCCACACCAAGACTCACATGTGCTCTCCTTGCAAAATCACAAAAGTTAATAAAGTCAGAAGTAGCTGAGGCAGGCAAATACCTGGATTTCCTGCCTTGCCCGAGCCTCACAGCTCCCTGATCAGGGGATAATCTAGCAAACATTGGGCTCTGCGCTTTCCTTCTGCTTCTTTCTCTGCACATATATTATAAGCAAGAGTCCTACAGCCCATACAGTATTCTACACTTCAGAGGGAGAAGAGGGGAAGGAGGCTGTGAGTGTATTCTGCTGGAACACTACTTGCTGTGATCCCTCAAAGGTACCGTCACCAGGGACATATCGCCGGCGATGTTGCGCAACTGAGGGCGTGTCTGTTGCGGCGACATCGCGGCGAGTTGCCTCGTGTGACAGGCGATAATCAGGCAGAATGTTGGGAACTGACGAGTTGCTAGGCGATCTGCTGATCGCCCGTGTAACGCGGCAAACAGCAATGTTGCGGGCGATCGCCTATCTCCAACATTGCGAGTGATCGCTTGCTGGTTGCTGGCACCAGCGAGCGATAGCCGCGCAACTAGCCGCGACATCGCCGTAAGTTGTCAGTGTGACATCTCACGTGATGTTGTCAGGGATGCGCGCTCCGCGATCCGCAACATCGCGCGATATCTCCCTGTTGACGGTACCTAGATCTAAGTTTGGAGACAAGGCCAAGGCTGTTATACATAGGTCATCTCTCTCCATCTTGCCTCTGCTGAATAACTAGATTTCTGCTCCAGGTCTAGTTTCCATCCAGCCACAGTGTTTCTGAGGTTGGAGAGACAGAGGCTGAGGGGAGAACTAAACAGTGACCCAATTTCCAGTGATCTCCGGCTCTGACTCACCTGTCCTGTTTGCCCCCCAGCTGAGATTTAAAGCTAGTTAGGTGATTATCTCTGAAAAGACTGCCCCTGTGGGAGAACTAGTGTGGCCTACCATTGGTGCCCGTGCATCGCTAAGTACATCATACAGTTGCCGAAGAAGAGCTTCAATCTATGCTGTATATATTTAGGAACCACTAAACTTAATTTCAAGGCAGTTTTATTACCAAATTTATACTCAGCAAACCGGTAGGTACTGCCCTACCTGTCCAACTGACTAATTCACACAGCATGTAGGTAGCATGTGTCACAAAATTGAAAAGGAGAGTATAAACATGGGTTCCCTGAATTTACACAGTAAAGTTTAATGACAACAGAATTTTTATGAAGTTGTAATTCTGCAATTAAGTATGAACCTTTCAATCCTCAGTAGCTCACTTTTCTCTGGCTGACTGACAAAGATTGTATAATATACCGCCACCTAAAATCATTATTCACTGATAATTTGGTTGGAAGCAGAAGTGTAATGTCATCTGTAGTGTTCACATAGTCAACAGATAAGTTTCTCTATAAACATGCTTGATAAATTGGTCTCTAGCAGGTCACGTGTTCTCATGGAGAATGCTATATTGCTGAAGCTTGCTGAATCAGAATTCATTATTACAGAAATGACACAAGAAAGGATCACACGTGCCCTGCTGTCTCTGTGTCTACTGCTCTGCTTTGAGGTGGCACAGTCTCAACTCATCTCCAATCTGGTAAAGTGAATTATATTACAGATTTTGTCATTTTATATTCTCTATTAGCATTGTTTAGATTGATTAGGCTTTTTTTATACTTGGATTCTGCCTATATGAAAATAAATGTATATGCAGCAGCATGTGTAATAATAATAATAATCATCATCATTATTTAATAGCGGCAACTAGGGATGAGCGAGTATGCTCGGCGCTATTTGTTATTCGCACGAGTATCCCGGTACTCTGGACGCTCGGCGAGCATCGAGTACCGCCGAGATGCTCTGACTCCTCGCTAGTAATTAGCAATCTGACACATGTACACAGCTCCCATCAGTGCACACAGTGAGCTGGCACCTCACAGAGAGCAGATTGATTGTTAGGATCCCTCTGGAGGCCACAGCAAGGTGTTGTATGCTGCGGTGATTTGAAAAAGCCCACCCTCCCGCCCTTTTCCAGAAATACTCGTTTTATAACCGGAAGTCTGTGGGCGGAGTCTGTCACTAATTGACTTACATTGGGCTCGGTGCTCTGTTCGAGTACACGAGTATCTTGGGATGCTCGGCCCGAGCATCGAGCACCCGAGCATTTTAGTGCTCGCTCATCTCTACCGGCAACATATTCCACAGCGCTTTACAAATCAGAGATTCATATACAAACAAACAGTCATAAGAAACAGTTTTGGAAGACACAATAATTAAAAAGCAAAAAATAATGATGACCCTGCTCACAAGAGCTTACAATCTACAATAAGGTGGGGTGACACAAACATCAGGGGCTTATTTACAATCATGGTCCAACCGTTTTGAGGAAGTGTGGAATAGATGAGAGCAGAGTAAGTGGCCACCAGCGAGTCTGTGTAGAGCTTTTGGGTCTGATGGTGTTAAACAGTTATGTTCAAGGATGTAGATAATCTATGTCTGAATGACTCTGATTAGGGAGAATGATAGGCTGCCCTAAAAGATGGGGTTTTTAGTGAGCGCCTAAAGCTAAGTAAGTTGTGGGTAGTCCTAATATCTTGGGGTAGAGCATTCCAGAGAGTTGGTGCAGCTCGGGAAAAGTCTTGGAGCCGGGAATTGGAGTTTCAGATTATATTATTTATTAATATTAGTGCAGATGTTACTCTAAAATCACTCTCAGCGTGAAGAGAATGGGTGGGATGATAGACAGAGATGAGGGTAGAAAGATAGGGAGATGCTGCACCGTGAAGAGCTTTGTGGGTGAGAACAAGCAATTTGAATTTGATCTTATAGTGTATGAGCAGCCAGTGCAATGACTGGAACAGTGTGGAAGCATCCGAGTAACGGTTAGCCAGATAGGTGACCCTGGTTGCTGCATTAAGGATAGACTGGAGAGTGAAAAGCCTAGTGAGGGGAAGGCCAATTAATACAGAGTTGCAATAATCAAGGTGGTAGTGGATCAGGGCCACTGTGATGGTTTTTGTTGTTTCCGTGGTGAGGAAGAGGCGAATTCTGGAGATGTTCTTCAGTTGCAGGTGACAAGAGCAGGTGAGAGGTTGTATATAGGAAGTAAATGAAACATCAGCATCAAATGTAACACCCAGACATCGAGCCTATTGCCTACTCGTTATCGTGGTGCCATACACCGAGAGGGATATGTCAGATTTAGGGATATTAGTGGAGGGCGGGATCATAAAAAGTTAAGTTTTGGAAAGGTTGAGTTTCAGGTATAGAGTGGACATGATATTGGAGACTGCGGTTAGACAGTCATTGGCGTTCTGTAATACAGTGGTTGTAAGGTCAGGGGATGAAGTGTATAGTTGTGTATCATCAGCATAAAGGTGGTACTGGAAGCCAAATCTACTGATGATCTGTCCAATAGAGGCCATGTAGAGAGAGAAGAGGAGAGGGCCAAGGACTGAACCCTGAGAGACCCCAATAGTGAGAGGAATGAGAGAGGAAGTAAAGCCAGCAAATGATACACTGAAAGAGCAGTTCAAAAGATAGGAAGAGAACCAGGAGAGAGCTGTGTCCTTAATGCCGATGGAGTGCAGTATGGAGAGTAGAAGATGGTGGTCAACAGTGTCAAAGGCTGCAGAGAGATCAAGAAGAATAAGCAGAGAGTGGTCACCATTACATTTTGCTGGGGCAAAAACCAGACTGTAATGGATCTAGAAGAGAATGGGTGGAGAGGTAACGGGTAAGGCGGGATTAGACCAGGTGCTCCAAGAGTTTCGAAATGAAAGGGAGGTTTGAGACTGGTCTGTAGTTATTTGTGCAGGATGGGTCAAGAGATGTCTTCTTTAATAATGGAGTAATGATAGAATGTTTGAAGGAGGAGGGAAAGATGCCAGAAGAGAGGGAGAGATTGAAGATTTTAGTTAGGTGAGCAGTGACCACTGGAGAGAGAGACTGGATTAGGTGTGAGGGGGTGGGGAGATGGGGTCAGCAGTGCATGTGGTGAGACGAGAGGAAGAGAGAAGCCTGGAGATTTCTTCTTCTGTGACTGGGTCAAATGTGGTGAGTGAGCCAGAGGAGATGTGAGGAGGGATGGGAGTAAGAACACTTTGAGATTGAGAGTTGATTTCCTGACAGATGTTTTCTATTTTCTTAGTGAAGTAAGAGGCCAGATCATCAGCACAGATGTCAGTGATCGGGGCCTGCACTTTAGGTTTGAGGAAAGAGTGAAAGGTGTCAAAGAGTTTTTTTGGGTTGTTTCATAGTGAGGAGATGAGGGTGGTGAAGTAGGTTTGTTTGGCAAGGTGAAGGGCAGAGTTGTAAGTTCTCAGCATAAATTTATAAAGAATGAAGATTTCTGGTGAGCGAGTTTTCCTCCATTGGCGTCCAGGACTCCAAGAGCATCGCTGGAGGAATCGAGTTTGTGATGTGAGCCAGGGCTGTTTTACTGTGTGTTTGGATGTTCTGAGGGTGAGAGGCGCTACTTGATCCAGGGTGCTTCTGAGAGAGTCATTGTAGTGATTCACAGCCAGATCAGGACAGGAGAAGGAGACGATTGAGGAAAGTGAAGAATGTAGAGAGTCTGTGAGTGTATGAGGGTTAATGGCCTGTAGATTTCTGAATGTGTGATAGGTAGGGATGCGCTGGGGTGGGCAAGGATTTGTGAGCGTGAAGAAGAGAATGTTGTGATCAGAGAGAGGAAGAGGCGAGTTATCTAAGGAGGTAGTTGAACAGAGCCGGACAAAGATCAGGTCAAGGGTGTTACCATCTTTGTGTGTCTCCGAAGTTGAGAGCTGTGAGAGGCCAAGAGAAGTGGTTAGAGATAGGAGCTGGGATACAGATGGGGAGATGGGGCTGTTTATGGGGATGGTAAAGTCTCCCAGAATAAGGGTTGGTAATTCTAAGGACATGAAGTGTGTCAGTCAGGCGAAAAAATGGTCGAGGAACTGGGTGGGTGACCCCGGTGGGCGGTATACCACCGCTACTCTTAAGGGGAGGGGGCGGAAGAGTCTAATAGGGTGGATCTCAAAAGGAGGGAGAGAGAGTGATGGACTTGGGGGGATGACATGGAAAGTACATTGTGGGGACAGGAGTAAGCCAACTCCAGCACCCTGTCTGTTCCCAGGTCTTGGGGAATGGGAGAATTGTAGGCCCCCATGAGAAATAGTGGCAGGGGAAGCAGTGTCTGAATCCTTTGTTTGGTCTAGACAACTATGTCTTTTTTAATATAGAGCCAGTAAATGTTAAGTTTTAATGTCTCAGTTTTTCTATGCTATTGATGTATCTATCTATCTAAATATCTATTTATATATGCATAGACAGACAGACAGATAGACAGACAGACAGACAGACAGACAGACAGATAGATAGATAGATAGATAGATAGATAGATAGATAGATAGATAGATAGATAATATACAGTTGTGGCCAAAAGTATTGACACCCCTGCAATTCTGTCAGATAATACTCAGTTTCTTCCTGAAAATGATTGCAATCACAAATTCTTTGATATTATTATCTTCATTTAATTTGTCTTCAATGAAAAAACACAAAAGAGAATGAAGCAAAAAGCAAAACATTGATCATTTCAAATAAAACTCCAAAAATGGGCCAGAAAAAAGTATTGGCACCCTCAGCCTAATACTTGGTTGCACAACCTTTAGCCAAAATAACTGCGATCAACCACTTTCAGTAACCAACAATGAGTTTCTTACAATGCTCTGCTGGAATTTTAGACCATTCTTCTTTGGCAAACTGCTCCAGGTCCCTGATATTTGAAGGGTGCCTTCTCCAAACTGCTATTTTTAGATCTCTCCACAGGTGTTTGATGGGATTCAGGTCTGGACTCATTGCTGGCCACCTTAGAAGTCTCCAGTGCTTTCTCTCAAACCATTTCCTAGTGCTTTTTGAAGTGTTTTTTGGGTCATTGTCCTGCTGGAAGACCCATGATCTCTGAGGGAGACCCAGCTTTCTCACACTGGGCCCTGCATTATGCTGCAAAATTTGTTGGTAGTCTTCAAACTTCATAATGCCATGCACACGGTCAAGCAGTCCAGTGCCAGAGGCAGCAAAGCAACCCCAAAACATCAGGGAACCTCCGCCATGTTTGACTGTAGGGACGGTGTTCTTTTCTTTGAATGCCTCTTTTTTTTCTCCTGTAAACTCTATGTTGATGCCTTTGCCCAAAAAGCTCTACTTGTGTCTCATATGACCAGAGAACATTCTTCCAAAACGTTTTAGGCTTTCTCAGGTAAGTTTTGGCAGATTCCAGCCTGGCTTTTTTATGTCTCGGGTTAAGAAGTGGGGTCTTCCTGGGTATCCAACCATACAGCCCCTTTTCATTCAGACGCCGACGGATAGTAGGGGTTGACACTGTTGTACCCTCGGACTGCAGGGCAGGTTGAACTTGTTTGGATGTTAGTCAAGGTTCTTTATCCACCATCCGCACAATCTTGCGTTGAAATCTCTCGTCAATTTTTCTTTTCCATCCACATCTAGGGAGGTTAGCCACAGTGCCATGGGCTTTAAACTTCTTGATGACACTGTGCACGGTATACACAGGAACATTCAGGTCTTTGGAGATGGAAATGAAGCCTTGAGATTGCTCATGCTTCCTCACAATTTGGTTTCTCAAGTCCTCAGACTGTTCTTTGGTCTTCTTTCTTTTCTCCATGCTCAATGTGGTACACACAAGGACACAGGACAGAGGTTGAGTCAACTTTAATTCAAGTCAATTGGCTGCAAGTGTGATTTAGTTATTGCCAACACCTGTTAGGTGCCACAGGTAAGTTACACGTGCTGTTAATTACACAAATTAGAGAAGCAACACATGATTTTTCTAACAGTGCCAATACTTTTGTCCACCCCCTTTTTTATGTTTGGTGTGGAATTATATTCAATTTGGCTTTAGGACAATTCTTTTTGTGTTTTTTCATTGAAGACAAATTAAATGAAGATAATAATAATACCAAAGAATTTGTGATTGCAATCATTTTCAGGAAGAAACTGAGTATTATCTGACAGAATTGCAGAGGTGTCAATACTTTTGGCCACAACTGTGTATGAAAAATAAAGACTGCAGCACTCTGTCTTAGGATGTTTTCTCAGCCTTTAATGGCCTTCAGGCATGGTTTGGCGACGTTTCGGTCAACCTGTGACCTTCCTTCAGCAGTCACATATGGCTAATGCTGGGTATTTTATACATCCTCTATTATCAATTTGCATTATCTAATTACAGTTTAACAAACATAAAAATACAGTGTTTTTACATCTTACACCTTATTCACACAATGTGTTATGACTGTTTCATACATACACAGCTGTTAATTACATTACATTGGTGCTGGTTTTCCTACTTACTGTAGATATCAGTAAGTGTATCAGTTATGACTCAGGTATCTGCTTAATTCAAGTTGATTGTCTCAGAAACCATGATACAATAAGTTTACCTCATGTTCAGCCTGTCTTAGGGTACTTTCACACTAGCGTTTATTTGAAATCGCGGCAGATGCGGTGAAAAAAACGCATTTGCCGCGATTACTGCATACCGGCTGCACTTGCGGCACAGTTGCGGCACAGTTGCGGCAAGCCCCATACAATGTATATGCGGGCTTGCGGCAGGTGCGGCAAGCGCGGTTTTGGCACTTACGACAGGTGCGGCCACGAAAAAACCGCGGCTGACCGCGTTTTTTTCGCGGCCGCACCTTCCGCAAGTGCCAAAACCGCACTTGCCGCACCTGCCGCATATACATTGTATGGGGCTTGCCGCAACTGTGCCGCAAGTGCAGCCGGTATGCGGTAATTGCGGCAGATGCGTTTTTTTCACCGCATCTGCCGCGATTTCAAATAAATGCTAGTGTGAAAGTACCCTTAGGCTGATCGCCGCCATATCAGCATTCCTATTATCCCACTGCGCATGCGCCAGCGTTTTTGCATCCCTAGTTACTCTCAATTACAGGAAGTGAGTCCGGCGCCATCTTGGGACTCCCGCGCATGCGCATTGATGATTTTGTGCCCGGCGGTGTTTCTCATTACTTCTCTTTTCCTCGCTGCATCTATTTTTAAAAAACAATATTTTTATGCTAAAAACCTAGCGGTTGGTGCTATAAGTGCCTATAGATTATGTTTTTATTATAATCAAATAGTTTTTGTGAAAGTTTTATATTCAAGAAAAGAAAGTACTTTTAAAGTAATAGCGCTTAATATAATAATAAAAACCCTTGTGAGCTTTTGTGGCTTATATATTTTGGTGTGCTTTTATATATGTGCTCTATGTATACGGATTACGCTTTGTTTATACCAAATGTTACTCAGAATTAATGTAAGATAAAAAATATATATACACAACTATACACCTTCATTTTACAGTCTATCATACTCAGCTTATTCTCAATTGAAGTGCTACCCATTTCTGGTTTAAATCACTCCCTTATCAGTACAATGCTCTGGGAGATGCATTTCCCACTTTGCACTATCTGCCCAAGGATTACAAGGGATACTGAGCAGATTTTACTCCAATTATTATCGGTGTATATTATACTAACTATATTAAGAATATTTTTTCACTGTAATCCATGACCTTTTTTTTATTTAAGGGATATGACACATAAAATAAAATATTCCAGACAAAATATATTTTCAATGGAATTTATTTTAATTATGAAATAGTTTTCACCAATAAAGTGCAATATTATGTGCACTAAATGTTAAATTAGTGCATAATTACTTAAAAAATCTGAATTTATTATGAACATTTTTTTTTTTTTTAAATTTTAAAGAGAAAACAATTTTATGAGTGTAGACCAGTGGCGTAACTACTATAGGTGCAGGGGTTGCGATCGCACCCGGGCCCTGCAGGTTAAGGGGGCCCCAAAAGTCCCTTTGGCCCATAGAAAAAGACTAATGCTATTAAAGATTTCCAATAATTGGGGGCCCCGTTGGAGCTTTCACATCGGGGCTCCTGAGCCTGAAGTTACGCCACTGGTGTAGACTCTATTGTGCATGGTCCTTTTCCTTAATTCATAGATCTGGATATAGTATGCAGACACCTCGTGTATAATTGCTCCTCTCTTTCATATCTTCACAACCATGTCATCTGTATAAAAAACAGATAAAATTATTGTATAACAATAAAATAATTCCGTTGTATCAGAGCATAGTGCATTTCAGTGACTAAAATACACAGTATCAAGAGAGACCTATCTCTCAAAGGGCCGTATGTATTTTGAAGTCAACGTTTAAACCATCCGGTTTCAAAGTTTGCAATCTATAAATCCATTGTAACTCTTTAGTTTTTAACAATTTCACTCTGTCTCCACCTCTTCGCAGTGTTGGGACCGTGTCAATCAGTCTAAATCTCAGATCTTTCTCTTTATGTTTTGCTTCTGTTAAATGCTTAGGCACAGGCAAATTCATAATTTTTTGCGTATGATATAGCGATGTTGACTCATTCTGTCCTTAAATTCAAGGGTTGTTTCCCCAATATACCATAGCTGGCAAGGGCACTCAAGGAGATAAATACGGTAACATGATCTGAGTTACATGTTAGGAAATGGTTAATTGCATATTCTATGCCTGCTTTTGGATGACTAAATTTGTTCCCCTTCATCATAACTGAACAATTGATACAATTGACACAGGGATAACTTCCTGTTCTTCTTCCTCCTGTTAATGTTACTTGTTTTATACTTTTCATTGTGCCAATATCAGATTTCACCAAAAAATCTTTCATGTTCTTACTTTTTCTATAAGACACTAGTGGTGGGTTTTTGTATTCTTCAATTTGGGGTAAGCAATTACCTAGCATTCCACAATGTTTTTGGACAATTCTAACTATGCTTTTAGTTTCTTCCCCATATGTTAATATTAATGGGATTCTCTTTGTCTCTATCTCTTTTTTGGGACTCTTATTGGTTAACTTTTTCTTTTGTTGGTTCAAAATTGTGTTTGGGTACCCTCTGTGTTTGAATTTTTTAATCAATTTGTCTATCTCATGATTTTTTTCTCCCTCATCACTTACAATCCTATTGACCCTAACTATTTGGCTGAGTGGGATCGCATTTTTGAGGCTATTTGGATGACTACTAGTATAGTGAAGCAGTTTATTTTTATCTGTGGCTTTAACAAAAAGTGTTGTATTGATTTGTCCTTCTTTCATAATTACTTGTACATCCAAAAACTGCATCTCAGTCTCCAAATGTACTTCTGTAAATTTGACTGTCATCAATAGCATTCATGTAGCTGAAAAAAGATAATAATTCTCTTTCAGTTCCCTTCCACATTATGAAAATGTCATCGACATATCTCCACCCCCTCTCTACATATATATATATATATATATATATATATATATATATATATATATATATGGTATATAGTGATCAGTATACAGGCTCTCCTCCTCCTCATATACCTGTACTGTGTATATATATATATATAGTAAATAGTGATCAGTATACAAGCTCTCCTCCTCCTCATACACCTGTACAGTGTATATATACAGTGCCTACAAGTAGTATTCAACCCCCTGCAGATTTAGGTGGTTTGATAAGATGCAAATAAGTTAGAGCCTTTAAACTGCAAACGAGAGTAGGATTTATTAACAGAAGCATAAATCTTACAAACCAAAAAGTTATGTTGCTCAGTTGAATTTTAATAAATTTTAAACATAAAATTGTGGGTCAATTATTATTCAACCCCTCAAACCACCAGCATTCTGTTTGGTCCCCCTAAAGTATTAAGAAGTAGTTCAGGCACAAAGAACAATGAGCTTCACATGTGTGGATTAATTATCTCTTTTGCCAGCCTTTTCTGACTATTTAAGACACTCCCCAAACTTGTGAACAGCACTCATACATGGTCAACATGGGAAAGACAAAGGAGCATTCCAAGGCCATCCGAGACAAGATCGTGGAGGGTCACAAGGCTGGCAAGGGGTACAAAACCCTTTCCAAGGAGTTGGGCCTACCTGTCTCCACTGTTGGGAGCATCATCCGGAAGTGGAAGGCTTATGGAACTACTGTTAGCCTTCCACGGCCTGGACAGCCTTTGAAAGTTTCCTCCCGTGCCGAGGCCAGGCTTGTCCGAAGAGTCAAGGCTAACCCAAGGACAACAAGGAAGGAGCTCCAGGAAGATCTCATGGCAGTGGGGACATTGGTTTCAGTCAATACCATAAGTAAAGTACTCCACCGCAATGATCTCCATTCCAGACGAGCCCCTAAGGTACCTTTACTTTCAAAGCGTCATGTCAAGGCTCGTCTACAGTTTGCTCATGATCACTTGGAGGACTCTGAGACAGACTGGTTCAAGGTTCTATGGTCTGATGAGACCAAGATCGAGATCTTTGGTGCCAACCACACACGTGACGTTTGGAGACTGGATGGCACTGTATACGACCCCAAGAATACCATCCCTACAGTCAAGCATGGTGGTGGCAGCATCATGCTGTGGGGCTGTTTCTCAGCCAAGGGGCCTGGCCATCTGGTCCGCAGCAATGGGAAGATGGATAGCACGGCCTACCTGGAGATTTTGGCCAAGAACCTCCGCTCCTCCATCAAGGATCTTAAGATGGGTCGTAATTTCATCTTCCAACAAGACAACAACCCAAAGCACACAGCCAAGAAAACCAAGGCCTGGTTCAAGAGGGAAAAAATCAAGGTGATGGAGTGGCCTAGTCAGTCTCCTGACCTTAACCCAATTGAAAACTTGTGGAAGGAGCTCAAGATTAAAGTCCACATGAGACACCCAAAGAACCTAGATAACTTGGAGAAGATCTGCATGGAGGAGTGGGCCAAGATAACTCCAGAGACCTGTGCCGGCCTGATCAGGTCTTATAAAAGACGATTATTAGCTGTAATTGCAAACAAGGGTTATTCCACAAAATATTAAACATAGGGGTTGAATAATAATTGACCCACACTTTTATGTTCAAAATTTATTAAAATTCAACTGAGCAACATAACTTTTTGGTTTGTAAGATTTATGCTTCTGTTAATAAATCCTACTCTCGTTTGCAGTTTGAAGGCTCTAACTTATTTGCATCTTATCAAACCACCTAAATCTGCAGGGGGTTGAATACTACTTGTAGGCACTGTATATATAGTATATAGTGATCAGAATACAGGCTCTCCTGCTCCTCATACACCTGTACAGTGTATATATATATAGTATATAGTGATCAGTATACAGGCTCTCCTGCTCCTCATATACCTGTACAGTGTATATATATAGTATATAGTGATCAGTATACAGGCTCTCCTTCTCCTCCTCCTCATACACCTGTACAGTATATATATAGTATATAGTGATCAGTATACAGGCTCTCCTGCTCCTCATACACCCGTACAGTGTATATATATAGTATATAGTGATCAGTATACAGGCTCTCCTTCTCCTCCTCCTCATACACCTGTACAGTGTATATATGTAGTATATAGTGATCAGTATAGAGGCTCTTTGTCATTCCTGTGTCCACAGATTGTCAGCTCCTGTGATCAGGGCTTTCGCTCCTCCATTGTTACTTTCTATCTGACATTGTTTGGTCCTTTCTTAGTAAGTATTGTGATATCTGCTGCTCTCCATAGGAATATTATTCTGTCAGCAGGGTTATTCCTATTCAGTACAGCCCTGGGCATATTGTCACTGCAACGCTGATTACACTGATACCTGTAGTGAAGGATACATTTTTTGGATGCTCTATTATTATCGTCCTGTAAAGATTTTCATGCGGACGACATCACAAACAGTGGTGGCTCTGTGGCGTTGGGAACGGCGCCTGTCTCTCCGTTCTCCCCCCCCGTGTGCTTTCTTTTCCCCCTGTGCTCTCTCCATTAACCTGTCTTCCCCTGTGCGCTGTCTTCTCTCATGTGCTCTCTTCTTTGCCTGTGCGATCTCTCTCTGCCCCACATGTGCTCTCTCTGTCCTGCCCTGTGCGCTCTCTCTGCCCTGCCCTGTGCGCTCTCTCTTCCCCTTGCGCTCTTTCTGTCCCTGTGCGCTCTCTCTGTCCCCCGTGCGATCTCTCTGCGCCATGAGCTCTCTTTACCCCACACTGTGCGCTGTTTCTGACTCACCGTAACCGGGTCTTCACGTCACAGCCGTTTGCTTCTCCCTGTCACGGTTCCGCGCCTGCAGCTGTGGGGCTCGGTGGTCCAGATCAATGGTAGTTGGCTGAACAGATAAGGGTTGAATATTCTTGTCGTGACGCCACCTGCGGGAATTCCGGTGATTTCACCGGCGCTGCTTGGGCCTCCGGGGGATGTACGGCAGCAAGATGGGAAGCTCCCCACAGGACGAGCGGGAGTCCCCGGGGCCAGGAGCTGCACCTGATGTTGTACGGCAGCTTTGTTACTCTTGGCATGCGGAGTTAAACAGTTCTGAAAAAGTACTGACACCAGTGTTCTCTGTAACGGGTCTTTTACTGTAACCAGCGGATGATACATGGTATACAGGTAACGGGTAACGGACTGGGTGGACTCAGCAATGACCGGTGTTGTTTCAGAGCTCCATGGTGTTCCTCCGTTCTCAACTTTCCTAGATGGGTTGCCGATGTCGCCTTAGTGCGCCTAGTTCGGGTACAAGGGGGCTACTTGAATTTCCCTGCCGGTGTATACAGCCCGGTGTGAGGGGAGCCAGATTCCTTTTAGTTGGTACTCCACTGGCAAGACGGCTCTGATTGCGGCTGCAGTGGGTTGCTCCTAGAGAGCGGTCCCTCCACTTCTGGTTTGCTGAGCAATGATGAACAACTTGCTAGCTTCGGAACCAGTGATCCGGTTGTTGATGGGTGCGCGTGTATTTTGACCCGTTAGATGGTCGCCCAGGTTCCCATTGTGGGGCACCGGGTAATGGCGCCAACCGGTAGGTGGTCTGTAGGGCTGCACGGGACTGTGCAGGACCCTCTTCTCCTACGTTTCTCCCCGACCACTTCTCTCTCCTTCCTCCTTCTTCTCCATTCTCCTACACTCTACTCCTACACTCCGCCCACCAGGATTTTATCGGCCCTCTATACTGATGGTGCATGTAGGGTATGGAGCTCTGAGTGTTAAACATGTCATTACTGAGACGGAGAATATTGCATCTTCAGTCAGGGATGCAATACCCTCCTGTGACGCACTCGTTGCGGGGCGCCACACTCCCCCTTGGGAAATTACGCTGGTCCCCAAGTGTCACGAAACCCCAAGATTACAGAGAATTTTGCATTTTTATTATAACAGGAAATAAACACTTTTATTAACAACAGGTATGATTGTGTAGTTTTTCTTCCCCTAAGGGAGGCGCATAGCTTAAAACGTTACGAAACAAAACAGGTTTATGCAAAATAAACGGGTTAACCATTGCGGACCCGGCGGGTAGGGTTACTGTCCTTAATGTAAGTCCAGGCTTTACCGCCGGGCCGCACTTCTGGCTTTCTAACAGGAAAAGTGTTCATGACGAAGTCATTTTTAAAGTTCAAACAAGATTGTAGAGTTTAAGGGTGCAGACAACACTTTTTAACTCTGAGAGCATACCACCCCTCAGAACCAGGGGTTATGGTTTCTCCACGGTAAAGGTCGCGGTCTGGATGTCCCTTTGGTAAGTGCGACTCAACGTCCCTACGTCCCACAAAGATCTCCTCGTACACACCCTCCTCCCTGGCGAAACCCCACCCGGTAGACAGGTTAAATGAAGTGACTCTACCTGTCTTGTGGAGTTCCTCCGGTAATGGGGGTTGACGACAGGCCTCGGCACAGGCTCGCCGGTTCGCTTGTTCCTGCGCCCACCATTCCGCTCTGCGGCACCGACGTACAGCTTCGTCGGAACGGCACAGAGTATGGACGTAGTCCCAGCGCTGGTTAGAGTGTTGGCAGGTTCGGAGCTGGCGGTATGTTTGAACCGGTACCCGAACAAAATGATTAGGGGGAGATGCCGCGGCAGCACTGGACCACTGTACCCGAGCTGTTTGCTCGGCAGGAGCTTCCGTGTCGTCCTCCTCCTCAGAACCAGCGTGGCTTAAGTCCTCAGTCTCGCTGTGGACCTCGTCGTCCTCTTCCTCCACTTCCTCGATGATCACATCAGGTTCTGCGGCTAACGGGGACTCTTGGTCGAAATCCTCCTGGTAGGTGGATTCTGGAGCTGTGGGGTCTTCCTCTGGATCAACCTGTGGGGCTTCTAGGCTGCCCGCCTCCTCATCTGCTGTTTCTGCACTGGTAGGTAGTGGTGCTTCCGCTCCGGTAACCAGGTAGGCCTCAAGGGGGTCAGCATCGGCCTCCGATTCTGGAGGGGAACAGGTCACAGTCTCTGGTTTGGTAGCTGGACAAGTGGTAGGTTCCGATTCCGAAACTAAACAGGTTTCAAACTCCGGCTCTGGAGTGGAGCAAGTTGCAGGCTCCGGCTCTGGAACAGGGCAGGTCGCGGGCTCCAGTGATGGAACAGGACAGGTCATGGGCTCCGGTGATGAAACGGGACAGGTATCGAGCTCCGGTTCTGGAGTGGAACAGATTCTAACCCTCTGCTGGACAGCCCGATGCAGTCGGCTGGCCAGACTCGCGCTCCAGCTGCGGATCGTCCATTTCGTGGTCTCCATTAACCGCATCCTTAAGTCCAAAGTTTCCCAGAACTCGGGATCGCCATCAATTGTGAGGACGGGACCCGTACCCGGGTGGCCTATGGCTGCATGAGCCTCCTCCTCGACCCCTCTCATCAGCTCGCGTAGTCTTAAGCCGGCCAAATTCTATCGTTGGAGAACCGCACTAGTTCGAACTGGTAACCGCACTTGGAACAGAGTTGTTGGAAAAGCCTTTTCACACCCACTTTCTGGTGATTTTTGTAGTCCATGGGTGGGCTGAAGTCTTTGGCCCGCCCCCATGGTTGTTTCCAGCAATCGGGGCGGACAAGAGTTTTGGCGCCTCTGCGATGGCCCTCACATGAAGAGGGGCGGAGGCACACCCCTGGGCCAGCACATTGTGGTTCACATGGCGGGGAACCGCTATCTTGGTCGCCATCTTGACCCAGTGGTAAAAAGGCGGGAAAAGTTTGTTTTAGTCGAACAAAGTTCTTTTTGATGGAATAAAAGTTCTTTAACCTCCCTGGCGGTCTGTTTAGGTCTGGTTTTTGTTGCTAAAAGCGGGCTTACCCGCGTTCGCGGCAGATGCGGTAAAAAAAACGCATCTGCCGCACTTGCCGCACTTGCCGCATAGCTGCCGCACTTGTGCCGCACTCGCGGCGCGGTTGCGGCGCGGTTGCGGTAATCTGCATAGTAAAGGGAACCATGCAGTAGACATGAGATAATGATTGTATACACTTACATGAGGGCGTCTCCCTGTGTGTGCTGGCACTTGTGAGCTGTGTTCGTCATGCCTGCTCTCCCCCTCCCTTATGCCCGCCCCCTCTCAGCCTGCTATAGTGATGTGAGGCTGATCTCGTCATAAAGGGGCGGGGCTAAATCGCGCATCCCGGTAGCCCCGCCCCTTTATGACGAGATCATCCTCACATCACTATAGCAGGCTGAGAGGGGGCGGGCATAAGGGAGGGGGAGAGCAGGCATGACGAACACAGCTCACAAGTGCCAGCACACACAGGGAGACGCCCTCATGTAAGTGTATACAATCATTATCTCATGTCTACTGCATGGTTCCCTTTACTATGCAGATTACCGCAACCGCGCCGCAACCGCGCCGCGAGTGCGGCACAAGTGCGGCAGCTATGCGGCAAGTGCGGCAAGTGCGGCAGATGCGGTTTTTTTACCGCATCTGCCGCGAACGCGGGTAAGCCCGAGCCTGACTCGGGGTTAACGCTTCTGGTAGTGAATGTTAACCCCGAGTCAGGCTCGGGAATAACGCTAGGAAGGTTAAGCACACAATACCCGTTAAGGAATGGCCTGCTCGTATCCTGTTCGTGACGCCAAACTCTGACTCACTGTAACCGGGTCTTCACGTCGCAGGCGTTTGCTTCTCCCTGTCACAGTTCCGCGCCTGCGGCTGTGGGGCTCGGTGGCCCAGATCAATGGTAGTTGGCTGAACAGATAAGGGTTGAATATTCTTGTCGTGACGCCACCTGCGGGAATTCCGGTGATTTCACCGGCGCTGCTTGGGCCTCCTGGGGATGTACGGCAGCAAGATGGGACGCTCCCCACAGGACGAGCGGGAGTCCCCGGGGCCAGGAGCTGCACCTGATGTTGTGCGGCAGCTTTGTTACTCTTGGCATGCGGAGTTAAACAGTTCTGAAAAAGTACAGACACCAGTGTTCTCTAACGGGTCTTTTACTGCAACCGGTAGATGATACAGGGTATACAGGTAACGGGTAACAGACTGAGTGGACTCAGCAATGACCGGTGTTGTTTCAGAGTTCCGCGGTGTTCCTCCGTTCTCAACTTTCCTAGATGGGTTGCAGATGTCGCCTTAGTGCGCCTAGTTCGGGTACAAGGGGGCTACTTGAATTTCCCTGCCGGTGTATACAGCCCGGTGTGAGGGGAGCCAGATTCCTTTTAGTGGGTACTCCGCTGGCAAGACGGCTCTGATTGCGACTGCATTGGGGTTGCTCCTAGAGAGCGGTCCCTCCACTTCTGGTTTGCTGAGCAGTGATGAACAACTTGCTAGCTTCGGAACCAGTGATCCAGCTGTTGATGGGCGCAGGTGTATTTTGACCCGTTAGATGGTCGCCCAGGTTCCGGTTGTGGGGCACCGGGTAATGGCGCCAACCTCCTTCTTCTCCATTCTCCTACACTCCACTCCTACACTCCGCCCACCAGGACCTTATCGGCCCTCTATACTGATGGTGCATGTAGGGTATGGAGCTCTGAGTGTTAACCATGTCATTACTGAGACGGAGAATATTGCATCTTCAGTCAGGGATGCAATACCCGCCTGTGACGCACTCGTTGCGGGGCGCCACATTTCTGTTACAACTTTTGCGCTCTCTCTTCCCTGCCCTTGTTCTCTCTGCCACTGTGCGCTCTCTTTTGCTTCCCCTGTGCGATCTCACTCTGCTCTTCCTATGCAGTCTCTCTGCCCCCCTGTGCAGACAGTGCAGACACGGGGACCAGGGGAGGGGAGGCGAATGGAGCATGCACTGCCTGTGTGCCATATATGTTTTGTGTGCTGTCTGGGTGATATCTGTCAATGTATACTCACCTCCCTCCAGTGCTGCCTGTTCCTCTCTTCTGGGGCGCTGCACTCAGAGCAGTGAATATTAGATGAGCCTAATGAGCCCCCCAGAAGTGAGAGGAGCAGACAGCGCTGGATGGAGGTGAGACAACCAGACAGCACTGGAAGAAGTGAGAGGAGCAGACCGCACTGGAGAAAGGAGAGAGGAGCAGACCGCGCTGGAGGGAGATGAGAGGAGCAGACAGTGTCGAGCCCAGCCTTGGGGTACTCAGGTACCAGGCCTCAAAGGGGTTAACGGTGTCACGGGGAATGGCGGTCGGGCCTGATTCCGTGTCCTGGGCCTATCTTTGAAAAAGGGGGTTGATATTTACAGGGGTCTATGTACAATTGTTGTCGTGACGCCACCTGTAGTTTCTGGTGATAATTCACCAGTGCCGCCACAGTCCGCTGGAGGTCGGTGGTATTGCGGCTGAGTTGATAAAGTCCTCCACAGGTAGGACTGGACCTCTGGGGCAGCATAGTGAGAAGGGGCAGCTTGGAGAGGAGCGGTGGCTGGGATGGGGAGTGTTGGAACAGTCTATGAGGGATACCAGGAATGGAGAGGAATGATACATGCACACCGTAAAGTCTCTTTTACCTTTCACTGATGTTCGGGAGGTAAAGTTGTCCAGGGCACTGACAGGTGACCAGGTTGCACAGTGGGTCCCCACAGCAAGTGGGTATAAGGCCTCCTCTGATACTTATGTGGTGTATGAAGCACAGCCTGCTTGCAGCTAGACTTGCCTCCTCTCTCTCCCTGACTCTGATGTCTCACCCTCTCTCTTCCTGTGCAGTCTCCGCGTTACCCTCTCTGACCACTGAGGTGCTGTACTGCTGTGTCTGGCTCCCTCTCTTGACCCACAGGGGAAAACCGGGTGGCTGAAGCCTCCACGGTGCGACTGGGTTTTTTGTGGTCCTAGAGTATCCCACAGGTGCGGATCCCCAATATCTGGTACTTCTTTGGGCGAACTCTTTCAGGTTCCTCACTCCCTTTTTCTATCTGCTCGTTGCCTCCTGTCCCCACTTAGGCTTGTGGGATGTAGAAGGGCCACTCCGGTTCACTGGTTCGGGCCTAATCGCGGCACCGACCACCAGGACGTCTTCGCAGCTCTCCTAGCATCTGCACACTCTGACTAACTCCTTCCCCAGCAGCAGTATTTATAAAGGATCTTGCCTAAGGGCAGCAAGTTGAGCTCCCCCTACTGTGCCGGGGTGGAAGGTGTTGTATGTAGTAGGTACCTGCTGTGGAAACCCAGTTGTATATTAGAGAAGTCTGTGGCTACCTGCGTGAGCAGGGCGCCACATACTCCCCTAGGTACCCCCCAAGGGATAACAATTTTTTTACAATATAAGAGGTAACATATTTACAAGTTCTGAAAATATAAAAATTTCCAAAAAGCACTGAAAAAATGTTTGAAAAATAGAAAAACAGGTAAGTTCGTACAGTGCTAGTCCATTTACCGCAGGCTTTTCAGATTTTGTGGCTACAATAGTCCAGTAACTGTAGTCCTTTTAAAATTTGTAAAAGTTCAAGGGGAAAAGTTCAAAGAGTCTATACAGTCCATTTTCTGTATGCTCCAGGTAAGAAAAGGGGAAAGTCTTTCAAGTCCACATTTTTCAACAATAAACATTTGTCCCTATGGGTGTCTCGGCTTCTGAGACCTGGTACCTCCCTACGCCAGGCACTTTCCGTTCCTAACTTAATGTGCTTGGCGCTAGGCCCAGTTCCTCCACCCTTCTGTACATTACTGTTTATATTCTTATTGTACAGTTACTATTTACAGGTTACCTCTTAGTGTGCTCTACCTTGCATTTTATTGTGCCCACTCTCCATACCTAGACGGGGTTGACCTTGTGTGCTTCTGTGTGATTTTCGCACTACAGGTGTCACTATCTCAGGTGAGGTGTGTAGTGAAGGGCTTGGTGTTGGCATGCCAGGTAAGCTTCTGCGTTGCCTTAGTCTCACTACAGGGCTAGCAGGTGTACCGATTGCAGCATCCTCAGATTCTCTAGCAACGGGTATTTCTTCCTGATTCCTTTGTGCCACTTCATTGGGCTGGTAAAAATTCAGTATTGGCACTATGATGTCTCCATCTTTTTTGAGGCCAATCTTCTGGAAATTCTCCTAAGATGGTAGGGATTACCTTCTTCTTTAGTTCTTGACTTGAACTTGGTTCTGGGATTGACTCAATTTCTGGAATTGGTTGATGGAATGGATCTTGGTTTCTCCAATCTGTTGGACAATTTTTTATGTGATCTCGGGACACCAGTCTGTGTGGTTTTTCCACCGTCCTTGCTGATAAGGCAGACTTTAGTGATGTCATTTCTAGAATCTAGTATGATGTAGGTTCCTTGTTCCCACCAATCATCTAACTTGTGTCAAGTTCTTTTTCTCTTGAGGACAATACTTCCAGGTGTTATTGGTTCTGCTGGAGAATGTTTGTTATAGTCCCTTTCTTGTTTTTCACGGGATTTCTCCAGGTTGTCTTCGACGATGGCTTGCATTTTTTTGCATTGTTCTAGGCGATGGGTTTTCCAATTGGTGATGGTGTTATCTGCTTCAGGATCTACTACTCCGAGTTCCAAGTCTACGGGTAACTTTCCTGTACGGGCTCTCATCAGGTAGGCTGGTGTACAGTTAGTAGAACTTACTGTAATGTGGTTGTACATGTCAACCAAGTCAGGTAGTTTCTCCGGCCATTCGTTTCTTTCTTCTAATGGTAGGATCTTTAACATATCGATAATGATGTGATTCATTTTCTCACAGAGTCCGTTGGTTTGGGGATGATATGGGGTTGTTCTGATCTTTTTGCACCCATACATATGGCAGAACTCTTGGAAGATCTCAGCTTCGAAGGCCGATCCTTGAAATGTTAAGACCTGTTCTGGGTATCCCAATGGTCTGCAGAAGACATTTTTGAAAGTCCTAGCAGCTGTTGCAGCTGTCAAGTCTTTTACAGGGGCAACCATTAAGAATCTCAAGTGGGCGTGGCCTAGCTGGCAATGGTGGCGGCTGCTTAGAGCGGTAGCTTCTGTATCCCAGGAACTGAAACAGCTCACAGCGGCATTCTCTGGCTTCCCTCCGGCCCCTAACGGCTCCTCTGGTTCCCTAACAACTTAGTGCCTGCATGGGGAAGACCAAGCCAACTCCCCGCACACCGCCAGCGAAAGTTTCAGACTATTTCGCCAGCGGCCGGCTCTCCTCAGCCTCCTCCAAGATGGCGACTCCCGCCTCTCCCCGCACAGCTTGGGCTGCTCGGCATGGACTGCAGGCAGACCCGGGTTCCCTGGAGACCGGGTCTTCGGATGCTCCGATCACACAGGCCGCCATGAGGGACTTATTGGCATCCCTTTGCACTTCAATTCAGGAGGACATACAAAGAATGGTGGCGGACATAAGAGGTGAGGTGGTGGAGCTGGGGGGAAGGACTGATAGACTGGAGGCTAAAATGGCTGACCTAGTGCAATCCCATAACAACCTTTTGGATGCACATGAGGCTGTGCAAAATCGGATGGACAAACTGCGGAACAAAACCCTGGACGTGGAAGACAGGTCCAGGAGAAACAACGTTCGCATCAGGGGCATTGCGAAGGAGATTGTGGCCATAGACCTACGTGCTTTTTTCAGGACTATATCAGAGCGGTTCTCCCTGATGTGGATGCTAAAGACCTAGCCATAGACCGCATTCGTAGGATCCCCAAACCAGCTGGTATTGATCCTTCCTTGCCCAGGGATGTGATTGCACGCATCCACTTTTTTGAACTTACAGAGGCCCTCCTATGTGCTCTCCGTACCCATCCATCTTTACCGGATAAATTCTCATCTCTGCAGGTTTTTCAGGACTTATCTTCTGGTACTATGGCTCTCCGCCGTGCATTCCTCCCCTACACTCAGATTCTGCGTGCCAAGGAGATACCATATCGTTGGGGTTTCCCCACCAAATTGCTGATTAGACGCAAAGGATCCATGTCTATCTGCCACACTCAGCAGCAGACTGCTCAACTGCTGGAGCAGTGGGGCTTCAGTCGTGCAGCTCCTTCTGATCCCCCTTCTACACCTCGTTGGTCTCCGGGTTGTGGTCAGCCACGGCTCTGCATTGATCCAGATTGGGGAGCAGCCTGAGATCCTCTACTGCCTGGTCCTGTGGATACCTTCTGGACTTACCTGTTCATAACCTTTTCTCTTTTTTTTTGTGTGTACCCCTGATACCTGTTCTTCAGTGGACAGGTACTGCCCGTGGAGTGTCTTTTTTACACTTATGACTGCCGCGGACTGGCCCCACGGGCATTTGCTGTAGACACTGAGATCTGATTGCCCTTGGTGTCTGCACCCCTATTGTTTTCTCTGCCAACAATATCTGCACAGATATCTGTGTGTGTGACGTGGCCCTAAGAGATTTGTGCCAGATCAGAAACCCCAAAATACATGCTTAAATGTGGCACTTGAGTTTCTCCACTTCCTTAGTGAAGTGCAAATTTGCATATATCTGAGAGGAGGGAAGTGGCTACAATCTCCTCACCTACTTTGCTGTCTCCATAAGGTTGATAGCAAGTTCCCAGACCTTGTCTTAGCCCACACACACAGCCAGATCAGAATATCCCACACACTACACTGATGAGGGGCAGGTACCCCGAAACACAGCGTCTGTAGTTTGGGGTTCTGATCTGGCCCACAAATCTCTTAGTCATATTTAAAAGCTTGTTAGAAAGCGATTATGACTTTGAGGAAGCTGCTTAAATGTGGCACTGGAGTTTCTCCACTTCCTTAGTGAAGTGCAAATTTACATATATCTGAGAGGAGGGAAGTGGCTACAATCTCCTCACCTACTTCGCTGTCTCCATAAGGTTGATAGCAAGTTCCCAGACCTTGTCTTAGCCCACTCACACAGCCAGATCAGAATATCCCACACACGACACTGATGAGGGGCAGGTACCCCGAAACGCAGCGTCTGTAGTTTGGGGTTCTGATCTGGCACAAATCTCTTAGTCATATTAAAAGCTTGTTAGAAAGCGATTATTACTTTGAGGAAGCTGCTTAAATGTGGCACTGGAGTTTCTCCACTTCCTTAGTGAAGTGCAAATTTGCATTTCTCAGAAAGTTTTTTAAGATACTGGACTCTGTTGCTGGTGGAGGTAGGGTGGTGGCAGGAGATTTCAATATTACAATGTCCGCAAAACTGGACCATTCGTCTCCCTCACGTGCTAAATCTGACATGGGAGATCTGGTTTGTGGCCAGCATCTCCATGACGTGTGAAGATACCTCCATTCTACCGAGAGGGACTACACATACTTGTCGCCTCGCCACCACACCTACAGCAGGTTAGACTACATCTTAGTAGATGATGTGTTGTTGCCCCATTGTATCTCTGCCGATATAGGGAGCATATTGTGGTCCGACCATGCTCCTGTGACTGTGCGGATATCTGATGTGCGGGATGTTCGGCCTCCCAGCCGCTTGAGGTTGGATGACTACCTGCTCAGCCCTTGCGGAACACCTACAATCCTACTCTTCTCTTAATGACTCTTCTGGGGTGTCTGATGATATATTATGGTTCACACACAAAGCCGTTGCTAGGGGCCATCTCATCAAAATGGCTTCCACAGCCAAAAAACTACATTTAGCAGCTCTAACACAAGCCACTAATGAGCTCCTTAGATTGGAGCGACTACATAAGTTGAATCCGAATCCCCAAGTCTATGGAGACCTGACCCGGGCCAGGCACGCTCTTCGCTCTTTGATGCTGGTCAGAGTGGAGAAACATTTGAAAAAACCAAGGCCAAATATTATGCTCTGGGGGACAGGCCTGGGGCAGTTTTGGCCAGAAGGGTCAAACGTGCGGAAATTCGCGCAAGAATCCCTTATTTAATTAAGAGGGATGGCGGGTAAAGGGGTTAGCCCCATAGATATCGCTACAGAATTCGGTGAATATTACTCTACTGGTACCTTTACACGCCGCCACAGAGGGTAGCAAAAGGTAGGCACCGCACGTGCACGCGCACGTTTTCAACGGTTACTAACGGTACCTGATGCCGCAAATACACGCCGCCACAAGGTGCTCCACAGAAGGTATTTTCGTTCCCTGGAAGTGCCGACGGGTGCCGCAGGTTACCTTCTGTGGAGCACCTTCCCTGATTTACACGCCGCTACCACAAGGGAATCTGGGCGTACATATTGTGCGCCGTAACTACATAGGCGTGATAGAGTTGTGTATTACGCGACGTTCGTTCGGTGATTGGGCAATGCAATAACATCATGATTGGCCAGCCAGCGCAGGGAGGCTGGCTAATACATGACGCTATTGCAATTGTGTATTGTGACTGGTCAGCTCGTTAAATATGCCGCCCTGTGCAGGGACAGCCAATGGGTACACAGTAGCCCCCACCAATGATAGCTGATGGGGCGTGGTATACATGACGCTGTGGCACGCCCCAGGGAACTCAAATACCGTGCCTGTGCCCCGACTACACGCCGCCACCATAGGAATTATGCCGGCTTGTTTTTGAGCACGGCTGAAACACAGGTATCCAAAGACACAAGTAGGAACTTCCTGAATTACACGCCACCACTTCGCGGTGTTTTCAAGGTATCAGGTACAATTGTGTCCGATACCTGCCGGTTTTTACCTTTCGGTGGTGGCGTGTAAAGGTACCATAATCTGTATAATCTCCGCTCTGACCCTGCATCTCCTTGTCCATCTCTGTCTTCTAACAACTCCTTCCTGGACAGGGCGTCCCTTCCCCGGGTGACGGAGGCCCAACTAAATGGACTTAACAGCCCTCTGACTCTAGCTGAAATCCAAGCAGCCATTCGCAGTACTAAAAAACACTCAGCCCCGGGTCCCGATGGGTTCTCCTTTACTTACTACTCACAATTCTCCTCTGTCCTGTCCCCATATCTCCTCCGTCTTTTTAATCATTGGCAGCTGTCCGGCTCAACTAGGCGCCAGGGTCTGGAGGCTACGATTGTTACCTTGCCTAAACCTGGGAAGTCCCTGTCTTCTCCTGGTGACTTCCGTCCCACCACCCTCCTGAATTGCGACACCAAACGATATGCTAAGGTCTGGGCGTCTAGGCTTCGAGAGATGCTTCCCTCCCTGGTGCACCCTGATCAGGTGGGTTTTGTCCCCGAGCGCCAGACGAGGGATGGCACACTCAGGATTATTGACCTGCTGGAGGTGGTGGAGAGGGGGAAAATTCCCAGTGCATTCCTGTCTCTTGGCTTTTGACAGGGTGCACTGGGGATACATAGCTGAGGTCCTGCACAGGTTTGGCCTGGTGGGCCCTATTGCTAAGGCTATTTTAGCACTTTATTCAACACCTTCGGCCTCAGTGCTAGCGTCTGGGTTTTTATCCCCTCCCTTCTCAACTATTAATGGTACCCGTCAGGGTTGCCCTCTCTCCTCACTCATTTTTGCTCTGGTAATGGAGCCCCTGGCTTCCATTATTAGACACAGCCCTGGCATTAAAGGGATCTTGGTGGGTGATGTGGCGTTCAAAATTGGCTTATATGCTGATGACGTAATTGTGACCTCCACAGCTGTCGAGGATTCTCTGAACGAATTACTCTCTATCCTTTCTGATTTCTCTAATCCCTCTCTTTATAAACTTAACCTTTTCAAATCTTCACTTTTCCCACTACATCTCCCCCTTCACTCATGTCATCTCTTCAAACTAAGTACTCTCTCAAATGGGCCCCCTCTAGGTTCTCTTATTTAGGGATCCAAATTACCCCCCTCCGGCAGATCATTCGGGTTAACTGCGATCTTGTCATGTGTGATGTTCAGGCCCTTCTGGACGGGATGCCCCCAGCATCCTTGTCCTGGATGGCCAGAATACAAATTGTTAAGATGCTTGCCCTGCCCAAACTACTCTACCTGTTTTGATGTCTCCCAATATACTTCCCGGTTCGGTATACTGCGGCCTTTCAAAAGTTACTCAACTCATTTATATGGGGTGGCAAACCGCACAGAGTTTCCCATAGACTGCTATCTCTACCTTACACAGAAGGTGGGCTGGGTGCTCCTGATGTCCGCTCCTATCACCTGGCGGCCTTACTTGAACCTGCTAAACTCTGGTGGGATAATCCGCCTTCCCAGGCAACGTGGCTGACAATCGAAACTAATTTTTCCCGAACGGTTCCGCCACACTCCTGCTGGAGGCTACACTTCTTCAGCCTACAAAATTCCCCCTTTTTCTACGCATAATGACCTCCTTACTCCAGATTTGGTCCCTTGCCAGTAGGAAACACTTTTAATTTTTGCTTAGGAACATCTCTGTGAGGGCATTTGAGCTGCTGGTCGAGGGCTTGTCTCTATCTCGTTGGAAGGAACAGGGCCCCACTATCCTTTATGACCTCTTCGGGGACTCTGGTCTCGAATCATTTGAATTCCTACATTGCAAATTTCGCATCCCCCACACCCTATTTTTCCAAAATCTCCAAATCCGCCATCTGTTTGGATCAATAGGTCTCCTGTTCCTTGAAACGCCTGTCCTGGCCAATGCGCTCCAGCGTTTATTCAAATCCTCTGGCCCTCTCCCTCATGGGATCTCGATTTTATACAAAGTTCTTCTCGTTCCTGGGGAGCCATTAAAACTTCCCTTTATGATTGCTTGGGAGTCCTGCCTGTCCTTCTCGGCTACTCCGGAGGCCTGGCATCATGCAGCAGTACATGCTGGTCACTTCACGTCCTGTATCAATTTTCTTGAGCAGGCCAAGAAGATCCAGCTTGGCTGGTACATTTGACCTGTTCGGCTAGCCAGGTTTGGGGGCTCTTCCTTATCTCCTTGTTCAAATATTTTTATTGAGTTTAATAACATGAACATCAATTAACTTTGGTTCACAATAACATTTTCAATAATGATTTACATTTTAGTATATAAGTTGATAAACTTTAGTAAACAGTAAAGTTCTAATAAACAAACAGTAATTTCAAAGGAAGAGATCCAAAGATAGAAGAGGGGGGGAGAGGTGAGGGTAATGGAGGGGGTGAGGGGAGAAAGTTTCCAATTCAAACATTAATGCTGTTCGTGTTCCACTTCAAGGTAGTGTTTGTTCGTAGGAAAGATTTTGTTCCATAGTGTCCATTTTTTTGCATATTTCTTCAGTAGATTATTTCTTGCGGCATGTGTCCATTCATAAGCGTTGTGTGTCGCAATAGTGTTGATCAGCGTGTTAAATGAAGGGGAGTAGTCTCCTTCCATTTCTGTGTTATTAGATTTTTGGCAGTTAAAAAATGTGGACTACTAGTGCTCTTGATTGTGTAGAAATTTTATTTATGTCTATTAAGAGTAGAGTTAATTCCGGTGTCAAATAGATTTCTTCTTCAAAAATTTCGTTAATAAGTAATTGAATTTTTCCCCAGTAATCTTCAAGTGAGGGGCAGCTCCATAGCATGTGCTCTAGAGTTCCTAAGTTGTCACAGTTCCTCCAACACATGGGGGATTGTTTGTTGTCGAATTTGTGTATTCTAATTGGAGTATAGTACCATCTTGTAGTTGTTTTGTAGAAATTTTCTATAAGAGATGCATTGGTAATACTTTTGTGAACGGTTTTTGTAGGCCGCTTCCCAAGATTCCAAATATATTGGTGTATGAAGTTCTTTGGCCCAGGTTTCCATAGTTGGTAATTCTGTAATTTTTGTGTCTAGATTGAGGTCAGAATATATGTTTCTTAGAGTCCAAAAAATTTTTGCTTGCCCAAATCTGAATAGTTGAGTCACAATATGTGGAAGGTGGGTTTTGTCCTTGAGTTTGTCAAGAAGTAATTTTAGTTTATTCCAGATTGGTTGGTCCTCGTTAGATAAGTTGAATTTAATTTGAAGTATTGATAAAGGTAGTAGTTGATTTTCGTTATCCGTAATGTCTGCTAAAGTTTTTATACCTTTATCCGACCAAGTTTTAGTTTTAAGGTTTGTTGTGAAAGATGAAAGGGCTTCTATTGGAATCCATTTCGGAGGGGTCTTTGGTTGGGATTTTGATGTAACTGAGACAAGTGATCTCCATGCGCGTATTGTTGCTTTGAGTATAGGTTCTTTTGGTAGAGTTTTGTTCTTTTCAGAAAGATAAGTTAGTAGATACCATCTAAGATCTCCCGATTTCCTGTTGAATTTCTCAAGGTCTACCCACTTTGGTTTATTAGAGACGTCCCACCATTTCTGACTTAGTTTAATTATTGTGGAATAATAGTAGGCTGAGATATTTGGTACTGCCAAACCTCCTTTGTTTCTGCTTTTTTGTATTGTGAGTATAGAGATCCTTGGCTTTTTCCCTCCCCATACAAATTTGGAGATTTGGGTTTGTAATTTTTTGCACCAGGATTGCGTAAGATGTAGTGGGATTGATCTAAATACGTAGAGTATTTTGGGAAGGACAAATAGCTTATATGCTTCGATTTTTCCTATCAATGAGAGTTCAGTTTTGGATAAATTTATGATGTCATTCTGAATTTTCTTGTAGAGCGATTGAAGGTTGGTTTCGTATATATTATTAATTCATTTTGTGATAGTTATACCTAAGTAATTTAAGTTTTCGGCTTTCCAATTAAAGGGCGTATTTTGTTGAAGAGTTTTCGTTGTAATTTCATTTAAATTAAAATTTAAGACCTGGGTTTTTTCAATATTAATTTTATAGGAAGAAATATTTGCAAAGTCTTGTATAGTAGATAAGAGATTGGGAATGGATGAAATTGGATTGGTAAGGGTCAAAATAATATCGTCTGCAAATAAGCAAATTTTATAATCAGTTTGATTTATGTTTAAACCCGTAATGTTTGGATTCGACCTGATCTTTTGTGCTAATGGTTCAATGAATAAGTTGAATAGTGATGGGGATAGGGGGCAACCTTGTCTCGTTCCATTTGTCAGAGGGATTGGGTCGGAGAGGTGGTTGTTTGTGAGGATTCTGGCTGATGGGTTAACATAAAGGGACTTGATAGTATTTAATATTTTTCCTTGAAAGCCAAATTTTTGGAGAACCTCAAAAAGGTAGTCCCATTGGACTCTGTCGAATGCCTTTTCGGCATCGACAGAGACCACCACTAATTGTTTATTCGTGATTTCTGAGTGTGAAATTAAGTTCAATATCCTCCTAGTTGCATCTGTTGAGTTTCGATTTAGAGTAAAACCAACTTGGTCATTATTTATTAGGTTTGGTAGTATACGCTGGATTCTTGAATTAATTGTTTTAGTTATTATTTTTAGGTCAGAGTTTAGTAGTGATATGGGTCTGAAATTAGATACTAGATCTTTATCTCCTTTGTTTTTTGGGATAACTGAAATAATTGCTTGTAGCATTTCTTGGGGTAACTTAATTTCCTTGTCAGTTAGAGAATTTATTAGTTTCGTTAGATAGGGTGTGAGGATGGTTTCATTATTCAAATAATATTCGTTTTGTATTCCATCTGGTCCTGGTGACTTGCATTTGCTTAATGAAAGTATGGTTTGTGAGATTTCTTTTTCAGTATAGTGCTCATTAAGGTTAGTTAGTTCTTCAGTAGTTAGTGATGGAAGAGTGATGTCGTCCAGAAATCTTTTAATATTGGATGTTGAGGGTTTTGGTTCTGAACTGTCATCTTTTAGATTGTATAAATTCCGGTAAAATTCTGCAAAAATTTTTGATATCTCCGGTGGGTTTTTTTCAATCTGGCCGGATTTGTTTTTAATTTGATGTATATTAGTTTTAGTTCTGTGAATTTTAATGAGGTTTGCAAAAGTTTTGGTTGGTTTATTAATGTTTGAGTAAAATTTAGATTTGGTTATTCTTACTATCTTGTCAAATTCTTGAGTTAATAAATTTTTTAGTTCAATTCTCAATTTCAGCAGGTTTTGATGGTTTGCATCCGTTGGGCTTGTGGTGATAGTCTCTTCTAGTGACTTGATCTCTTGGGTAATTTTTTTTGTTTGACTCTGTAGTGATTTCTTATGTTGCGAATTAAGTTGAATCAGTATTCCTCTTATTACAGCTTTATGTGCTGTCCACAGCGTTGCGATGGATATATCTTTAGTGTCATTTATTTTGAAGTAGTTTTGTAGTTCTTCTTGAATTTTTAGTTTATATTTGGGATGTGAGAATAAGTATGAATTTGCTCTCCATGGTGAGTTGTTATTAAAGGGATGATTGTTAGATGTTTCGAAAGTTATGGGTGAGTGGTCTGACCATGTTCTTTGTAGAATAGAAATTGATTTGATTTTATGAAGAGAGTGTATATTTGTCAGGACCAGGTCAATTCTTGAGAAAGATCTATGAACATTTGAGTAATGAGTGAACTCAATGGAGGATGAATGTAGGCATCTAAATACATCATAAAGTTCTTCGTCTCTGATGAGTCCGTCTATTTGAGTATTGGTATTTCTGGATTTCTTGGATGTGTCTTGAAGGGGATTAGGAATTGCGTTAAAGTCTCCGAATATTAGCAGTGTGCCTTCCTGATTTTCCTGGACTGTTTTGAGGAATCGTTTAATGAATGTTGTTTGTCCTTTGTTGGGGGCGTAGACGTTTGCCAGGGTGTAAATCACGTCGTTTAGTTTACAAGTAATTATAATATATCTGCCTTCATTATCTTTGATAGTTTTAATTTCCTCGAATTTTAATGAGTTGTTAATAATAATTGCGACTCCAGCTCTTTTTTTAACATTTGACGAAAGAATTATGTGTGGATATTTTTTGTTACTGAATTTTGGTGGATTTTCTACTGCGAATCTTGTTTCTTGGACGCCAGCCACATCCACATGGTTTGTGGTTAATTCTTTCCATAAATGGAAGCGCTTTTGTGGAGAGTTTAGTCCGTTGGCGTTTACAGTCATGAACTTAATAGACATTATTGAAATTGTAATTACTCAGTTGTAGAGTGGAACACTTTAGTTGAGGTGGAGAGGGGAGATAGGTATAGGGAAAAGATAGGGGAGCTAGAAAGAACGGAGAAGAAAAAAAATTAGATCCAAGTCTAATAAACCTAAGTTTGAGCAGGAAGTGATCAGTAACAGCAGTTATGAACTTCCTTAATGGGCTCGTGTTTGGGCCTTAGGTGCCTTCATGTTCGGACCTTTCATTTGTTGAGGGGTAGTTAGTTGTTGAGGTGTAGGTTTTTTAGTGTTTTTAGTCCTGTTTCGATGTCTTCAATTGTGATATTTTTTTGTTTGTATGTAAATATGATGGAGTTGGAGGGTCTTCCCCATCTGTACATGATCTGGTTTTTTTGTAGGATTTCTGTGATGGGTTTTAGAGATCTTCTTCTTTGCATTGTGTCCTTTGAGATGTCCGAGAAGATTCTCAAGTTCTCATAGGGAGGTGGCAGTTGGTTCTTCTGTCTTGTGTAATTATTGATTTTTTCCTTGGTCTGGTAAAATGTGAATCTTACTATGACGTCACGTGGTATTTCGTCTGAAAGGCGTTGTGGCTTGGGGAGTCTGTGAGCCCTTTCAATGGAAGTTTCAATGTCTGGTATGGAAGGGCATAGTTTTTTTGTGAGGGACTTAGTGTAGGAAATTAAGTCGTGGGGTTTAACCGATTCCGGAATTCCTCTTATCTTTATGTTTGATCTGCGATCACGATCTTCTCTGTCAATTATCCTGTCTGTGAGTATTTTTATTTCGTTTTTTGCTTTGGTTAGTTCTGTATGCTGATTTTTTACTTCTAGTTTAAGGTCTTCCACTTTTTTCTCGCTTATATCCATTCTGGAATTTATCGCATTAATGGAAGATTTGACCTCTGAGAACTGTTCTTTTATTTCCTCCTTTAAAGAAGTGAAGAGTTGAAGAAAGAAGTCTCTATCTGGTGGGTTTCCTGTTTCTGAATTGGGTAGATGACTTGTATTGTCTTGGGAGACCTTAATTTTTTGTCTGGCTGGACTCCTTATTTGTGAATGGGTCATTTCAATTTCTTTTTGTTTGGTTCTGTTTTGAGTGGGTGAACTGATTTCTTTCCTTTTTGAGCTGGAAGTCGTGGATTCGAAGATCATTAAGTCTTCTGTGTCCTCTTCCTTTTCCTGTTTTTTGTCATCTTGGTGGGTTTTGTCTTTATTTTTAATGGTTTTATTTGGGCTATAGACAAGAGTTTGAATTTTGCCTTTGGTACTTGTGGTAGAATCCATTTTTAGTTCAGTCAAATTATGATTTGAGATACCTCTAAGTTTAGTTGTCATGATCTTCTGTCAGAAAGGGTTTGAAGCCAATCTCACTGAATGATATAGAGTAGTATCTTGGAGCAACTTATTTAGCGTTTAGTAGAAGTGTTTCTTAGTGGAAGTTGTGTCCTAGATCTGTGATGCAAGGATATGCTGAGATCCAATTTTCCTACTTATTATTTAATTCTTTATGAACTTCCAATTAGTAGTTCAATTGTTAGTGTTTTAGCTCGTCTTTTGTTTTTCACCTGGACTAAATTTGTATGTTGAGTAATTAGTTTAAGTAAATTACTTGTTTTCCCTATTCTTGCCTGTGGATAAGTGCTTTTTTGTGCTTAGCAGCACTTTGCTCTAGCTATGTTGTGGGCTGAGAGCTTGTAATGGCTGTGTGCCGACTGAAGGTGAGGGGCGTGGCTTAATGGCGCGGCCTTCTTTCCATGTGCATATCCCTCCGCCGGGCGCAGCACTTTATAAAGTGCCTGTTTGTCCCGAGCACCGGGCACACCACTAGCGCGGGGAGCGTGCGGCTCACTCACCGGAGTCCTCCCTGTCTTCGGCCGATCCTCCAGGTTCCGTCCTTCCTCCTCCACCGCTGCTGACACCGGTAAGTGGGTGTTCTTTGCTCCCGGTCAGTGACGGGTTAACGCCTCGGCTCCGGTGTCTCCGCTCTGTCTGGTGTAACTTTCGGGTGGGTCCCGGTCTCCAGGCGGTCCTCGGAGGTCCTCTGCAATCGCGGCCCGCTCCTCTCCTTGTCCCCTCGTTCCAAGATGGCGCTGGGCTGTAAGTGCTGGATGACGAGGCAGTCTGTAGCTCTGCTGTAGTGCCTTTAGTGAGGGAAAAGTTCTGAAAATCACCCCCTGTGATCTAGATGGGGATCTCTTAGGGTCCTGGAGCTTTTTTTGGATTTAGTGTCCTTAGAAGAGACTAAATCCGTCGCTTTTGTTTTAGAGGCACCAGAGCTCCTGAAGATCACGTCCACATGGGGCTGCAGGCCACGCCTCTCCCTTCCTTATCTCCTCAATGCTGGAAGCGCTGTTCACAGACTGGTTCGCGCGAACATGTCTGGTAAGTCCAACATGGACTTGGAGACAAGTCCAAGTCTGGTGGGACTGTCTTAAGCTCCATGTATTTTGGAGGGAGGTGGAGGAAATCATTGCTGGGATACTGCATCTCCCGTTCACCTTGTCTGGCCCCATGGTGGTATTGGGTGTTGGACTAATGGATCTACCTATCGCACTCAGGCCTACTCTCACGAACATTCTAGTTGCAGCCAGGACCTGCGTGGCACGCCACTGGAAGTTACCTACTGTACCGTCTTCCCAGGAATTGATCGACCAGCTAAACTTGTACTTTGCATATGAAGAAACCTTAGCTCATGATTTGTCCAAAAGATCCAAAGTTCGGTTCTGGTGGGACCCTTGGACCTCTTCCTCCTACTATGTCGCCCGTTCCTGACTTGATAATTGACAATTGACTTTTGTTTTCTTACATTTTTCTGTACTTTTGGCAGTATAATCCCTCATGCTACTCCACTTTGTATGTCCATGTCTGTCTCTTCCCTTCCCCCTTCCCGGTTTTCTTTGACTGTATTCTCTTTTCTATATTGTTACTCTGATCATGGTGACCAGCTGCTGTTATCTGTTATGGCCACTTTACACACGGCTACATTTCTAGCTTATCCACAGGTAACTTACTGGCTGCAGTGAAATCATGGAGACATTATTCCATTTGTACACAGCAACAAGATAGAACCATGTCTCCATGATTTCACTGCAGCCAGTAAGTTACCTGTGGATAAGCTAGAAATGTAGCCGTGTGTAAAGTGGCCATTATGCATAAAATAAAAACTTCATGGTTTAAAAAAAAAAAAGAATCTCGAGTAATGGTCTACCATGGTCAACGTGTAGGTGTAGCCGGATCTACTTGGAGTTAGCTTTACATGGTCCAATGCTACAATTTCCAGAGGTTGCTTGGTTACGATGGGATAAAGCTGGGCTTTCTGGCTCTGTGAGTCCTTCCTTCTCAAGCTGCAGGATCTACAATTCTTACACCATTTTTCAATAGATGTCCGCATGCCGACCCAAAAGAACCTATCCTTCAGTAGCATCTCTAGCTTCTTCCATCCGAAGTGACCAGTCTAGTTGTGATAGGCATTCAAAACCACAGGGACTTCTGATTTAGGAACGATAATCTGCCAGGCCATCTCGTGTGTCCTTGGATTGATGTACCTCCGACAAAGCTTATCCTGGTATAGGAACAGCTTACTCTGCTCGTTCCACAGATGTTTGACTTCAGATTGGGGTTTTTCAGGTAATTTTGCTGACTCTTGGGTTATCAATTGTTTTATTAGACTGACAGCCGGGTCAATGTCCTGCACCTCTCTCCAACTGAAGTGGGGCAACGGGTTTACTGTCCTTGTCGAAGGGTCTTGACGGGCTTTCTCGCATTGGGTTACTCTTAGTTTTAGTTGAGGGAAGGCAGGTAACTCAACTTCTTCCAGTTCGTCTTCATCTACATCTTCTTCTGACAAGTGAGGCATTCTGGATTAGGCATCCGCTTTTCCATTCTGGTGCCCAGCCCGGTACTTGACGGTGAACGGATAGTTGGACAAACTGGCAATCCATCTTTGTTCCATGGCTCCCAACTTCGCAGTTTCCAGGTGGGTCAGCGGATTGTTATCCGTGTAGGCTGTAAATTTGCTAGAGGCCAGATAGTGCTTGAACCTCTCTGTGACGGCCCAGACCAAGGCCAGGAATTCCATCTTGAAGGAACTGTAGTTTTCTAGGTTCCTTTCTGTGGGGCGCAGCTTTCGGCTGGCATAGGCGATTACCCTCTCCTTGCCATCTTGCTTTTGGGAAAGGACAGCACCAAGTCCCACATTGCTGGCATCTGTGTACAGCAGAAATGTCAGGTTGTGGTCAAGGTAAGCAAGGATTTCTTCTCCTGTCAGGGCTTCTTTCATCATCTGGAACACTTCCTCTTGTTCCTTATCCCATCTCAATGGAGAATCGTTTGGCTTGTCCTTCGTGGGTTCGCCAACTAGAAGGTCTTGCAGGGGAGCAGCCTTCTTGGTGTACTCCTTTATGAACCTCCTATAGTAGCCCACCAAACCCAGGAATTGACGTACTTCCTTTAAGGTCTTAGGTTCTAGCCATTCTTTGATTGCTGTCACCTTGTCTGGATCAGGGGCCACGTCTTCGGCACTGACTATGTGTCCCAGGTATTGCACTCTTGGCTTCAGGTGGCATTTTGATGGTTTTAGCTTCATCCCGTATTGGCTAGAGCTTCAAACACCTCTGCCAGATGGGTGACATGTTCCTCGTAGGTCTTGGAGTACACGATCACGTCATCCAGGTAAAGCAGCACCGTTTCGAAGTTCTTATGTCCCAGGCAACTCTCCATCAATTGCTGGAAGGTGCCGGGTGCTTTACATAGGCCAAAGGGCATGCTGTTGAATTCACATAGGCCCATAGGTGTTGTGAATGCCGTCTTCTCTCTGTCTTCCTCGGCTACGGACACCTGCCAATACCCACTAGTGAGATCTAAGGTAGAGAAGTAGTTGGCAGACTTCAACGCAGCTAAAGATTCCTCTATACGAGGTAACGGGTAAGCATCCTTGTGTGTTATGCGGTTTATTTGCCTGTAGTCTACACACATTCTCATACTGCCATCCTTTTTCCCGACTAGGACTAATGGAGCTGCCCAGGGACTACAGCTATCTCATATAACCCCTGTGTCCTTCATGTCCTGTAGCATTTCCTTGGCCTTTTGATAATGTGCAGGTGGAATAGGCCTGTACCGCTCTTTGATTGGTGGATGTGTACCTGTAGGGATGTGATGTTGTACCCCCTTTATCCTACCAAAGTCAAGTGGATGCTTACTAAAGGCTTGTTCAAATTCTAGAACTACCCGGTACACACCTTGCTTTTCATACACAGGAGTGGTGTCAGTTCCGACATGGAGCTGCTGGCACGAGTCCTCCAGTGGCTCAGTGGTTTGATCAGGTTTTGCCCCTTGTGTATGGGGTCTGGGTTGCACTGGTTGGATTTTGTTGTTGCTGACTGTGTACAATTTAGCAACGGTGGTATACTTGGGTAATTTCACATCCTCACTGCCACAATTTAAGATGCAAACAGGTACTCTCCCATTGTGTACATCGACCACCCCCTGGCTGTCAATAGTGTAGGTCTGTGCTCAGTGCTGACAGGCTCCACTAATGCTTGATAGTCCTGCCCTCTCAGACCTATAGCTGCTCGACACCAAATCATCATTTCACTCATTGGGGGAATCACAATAGGCAATGGGTCTGTCACCCGTGCAGTACCAATTTTGCCACCTGTAATTGTTACCTGTTGCTGGTGCAGGATGGCTCTAATCTCACGCTGGAGGACCTTCCTTGTCCAGGCTGGGCAGTGTCTGCAATCTGTTGAAGCAAAGACAAGGCTTCCTCCATGCAATTGCTAACAACATTAGTGCCTAATATGATATAAGGATCATTAGCATTACTGGCTTCTGCTACAACTAAGACCCCTTGGTTCTGCAACTCCACCCTCCCCATCTTAATTGGTACTTCCTTAACCCCCATTATAGTAATTGGACAACTGTTGGATGCATTAAGGGTAAAGTCTATATCAGGCTGTTTCAGTTCTGCATCAGCCCAATACTTCTTATAAAGGATATAGGGGATGGTGGTCACCTGTGACCCAGTGTCCAGCAGAGCAAGTGTCGGGATGCCATCCAGTACAATGGAAAGAAACGGCCTCTGCCCAATGAAGGTCTTGTACCAGGTGGCTTGGCCCTGTTGATCTAGTCCTGAGGTTTAGCCCCGGCCCCCAGGGACTGCCCGTTTAAAGGACAGCTCCTGGCGAGGTGACCGGTGTAGTTACAGCGGCGGCAGATGGGCTCCCCAGTGGAGCTGTAGCGGTCGGTGGCTCTTCCTCGGTACGCTGTGGCTTGCTTCCCTCACATCCAGGGTACATCCTCCGGACTGTCGGCAAGTTAAATCAGCGGCTGAAGCTTGGGCTGGGGTCTTGGCGCTGGCTGTTGACTTTGCTGTAATTGCAGAGCGTCCATTAATTTGGTAATGTTTTTATTCATCTGCCACATCTCAGAACACATCTCAGCTCTCAGGGAATCATATTTATCAGGCTGAGCAGATAGAACATTGTGCGTGGCTGTAGACACGGGTAATGGTTTTGGAGTAGCCTGCACCTCACCATTGCACCACCGTTTAATAGCAGCTTCATAGATTTCTACTGGCTTTAACCCTTTGATTGCCATCTGCTTCAGCGTGTTAAAGTCAGCTTCGGGATTGCTTAATGACCACCAACGTACACTCTTACTGTCCTCGGGGGATAGCAATCCCCGAGTGAATTGTTCAATCAGGAGCTTATTTTCATCGGGTACACTGGTGGGGCTGACATGTATAAAGGCGCGCAATGCCTCTTCCAGACGCCAGGCATAAGCTCTTATGTCATCTCCCGGCCTCTGGTAGCAGTGATGGAAGCGCATGTGTATATCAGCCTCATTGCACTCCTCAAAGGTAGCTCTCAGTTTATTGAATATTAGATGGTGGCCCGATTCTAAAGAATCGGGTAGTCTAGAATCCATATATAGTTTATTGTTAAAAAATTAAGAATAATACAATTAATGCTTGATATCTATTCATGAACTATGTATAGTTGTAGGATGAATATTATTTTTGTACAATGGAATTATTATATTGTAGGGCTCTTGGTACACCGACTGGTTAATACTTGATACTTAGTAAGTAGCTTCATTTAAAAAATCAATATTGATATTCTGCGTATCAGCCAGTTTGTGTTTGCCCATCAACCACGTCAAGGTGGCCCTACGTCTCATGGGTCCCTACTCTAACTAATTCCTATTTATGAAGACTAAAAGCTGTTTTAGAGCAGCATTTTTCAGCTATTTGTAGAAGGTGGGGATATAATAAATACAATTTCCGTACTTGACACCTAAGGGCTTACTTGCGACACACTTGCAGCAATTCTGATGCAATGTATATGGAACTTGCGGTTAACCTGCTGTAAATGCGGCACACATGGCCTCGGCAGGTGGACGAAATGCAGCTGCTACAAAACCGCAGGTCAGTGCGGTTTTTATGGCCGAAACTGCGGTAACCACGTATGTGGCATCTGCCGCAAGTGAACCACAAATTCCATATAAATTGCATGCAGCTTAGGCAAGTGTGCTGTAGATGAGGCCTTAGGCAGCAAGTACAGAAATTGTGTTTTTTTCCACCTAAACTTCCACAAATAGCCAAAAAATGCAGATGTTAAAGCTAAATCCATAATTTTCTATCTATATATGAAACTATGTATCTATATGTACATAACACACCTTGAGATGGAGATGTGTGTGAACAGCCATCTTACCCGTCTCTCAGGTGTTTACAAAAACCTCTCCTAGTGAAAAAAGAAATGTAGATTTCTCAGCACCTATAGTGCTGGAGCTTAAGATTGTGGTTCATATCACCAAATCGTTAAATTTGGATAATACAAATCTATCATCTTTTACTAAATGTGTGTTCATATCTACTATATAATTGCCTAATCATGTCTGTCTGAGGCTGAAATCGCGCGCCAGGTCGCCAGTGCTCATTGGTCGCTGCCAGCCGCAGCAACCAATGAGCGCAGCATAGGCAAAACAGCCACACGCATTCAAAACCTGGCGACGGCGACGCATTAGCGAGGTAGGATTGCTGTGACAGCGCTACACTCACTTAGTGGGCAGGAAAGCTGACTTCACTGTCGCCTTTCTAGCCCTGTTATTTGAAATGAACAGATGATCTCCACTACTACACCCCCTGTTTTAACCCCACCTCCAGCAACCTTTCATTACGGAACGTCATTGCAGCAAGAAAAAAAAGAGGAGGAAGAGGAACAATGTCAGGGTGAGTGGAGCCTCCTCCATCCTGCTATTCACTCCTAACTACCCCTGCTTACCCCTCTCACCCACACTGCCCCCACAGAACCCACACTGCCCCCACACTACCGCCACTGAACCCACACTGCACCCTCTCACTCCACACTGCGCACTGAACCTACACTGCTTCCACTGAACCGCACTCTCACCCGCTCCCAGTCACACCTAGTGACCTCCGCTCAGCACCAAGTCACCTCCGCTCAGCACTCAGTCACCTGTCTCAACATCCACTCACCCATCTCAGCATCCACTCACCCGTCTCAGCACCCAGTCACCCCGCTTAGCACCCACTCACCCCTGCTCAGCACCCACTCACCCTCGCTCAGCACCCACTCACCCGCTCAGCACACAGTCACCCCTGCTCAGCACCCAGTCACCCTTGTCTCAGCATCCACTCACCCATCTCAGCATCCAGTCACCCCAACTGAGCACCCACTTACCCCCGCTCAGCACCCAATCACCCCCACTCAGAACCCACTCACTCCGTTCAGCACCCAGTCACCCAACTCAGCACCCAGTAACCCTCACTCAGCACCCAGTCACCCCTCTCAGTACCAATTCACCCGCTCAGCACCCATTCACCCCCGCTCAGCACCCACTCACCTGCTCAGCAGCCACTCACCCCCACTCAGCACCCAGTCACCCTCGCCCAGCACCCACTCATCCCTGCTTAACTCCGCTGTACACCAACACCGCTGTTCACCAACACCACTGAACACCAACACCACTGAACTCCCACAGTGCTGCACACCGACACTGCTGCCCACCGACACTGGTGTACACTAACACCGCTGAACACAGACAGTGCTGTACACTGACACTGCTGCATACTGACACTGCTGCAGACCGACACTGCTGCAGACTGACACTGGTGCACACTGACACTGCTGCACAACGACACTGCTGCACAGCGACACTGCTGCCCAACAACACTGCTGGCCACCGTCATCGCTGCACACCGTCACCGCTGCACACCAACACCGCTGCCCACCAACACCACTGGCCACCAACAGCGCTGCACATCGTCATCGCTGTACACCGACACTGCTGCACACCGACACTGCTGCACAATGACACTGCTGCCTACCGCCACTGCTGTACACCGCCACCGGTGCACACCGACAGTGCTGTACACTGATACTGCTGTACACCAACACTGCTGTACACCGACAGCGCTGTACACCAACACCGCTGCACACTGACACCGCTGCATACCAACACCGCTGTGGCCGCGACCAATCAGCTATATACTGGGCCGAATTTATACCCAGCTTCGCATTGCATTATTCTTACATCTTCATAAATAAACTACTGTACATACAAATTCTAGAATAGCCGATGCGTTAGAATCGGGCTACCATCTAGTATATATATATACTATGAACTGTCTAAATAAAGGATTTAAGATGTAAAACTAAAAACTATATATTTTACGTGCCTATTTCCTAATTAAGTACTTGAAATTTATATATCTATTGCTAAACAATTTTTTTTGTTTTTTTTGTCTTATATATCTATGACTAAACAAATTTTTTTTTTTTATATATATCTATTAGTAAACTAAATATATCTATGAATAAACTAAAAAAAAAAAATTTTTAAACTAAAACATTTTTATACACAATATTTCGTGTAAAAACTTTGGGACTATCAGGCAGTAATTGTCCTTGAAGTGGTGTATTGACCACTTTGACCCTGACATTGCAACGCTGTTTGACTCTGGAAAATGCAACATAGAGTTGACCATGGGCAAATGCTGGTTCTGGTAGATATATTTCAACTCGCTTGAGGTTCTGCCCTTGTGATTTATTAATGGTCATTGCAAATGCTGGCTTAATCGGAAATTGTCTACGTCGTAATTTGAAAGGTAATCCAGTCTCTGATGGACACAAATCAATTCGTGGAATGAATACCACATTTCCTGCTGCTGAGCCACAAATTACTTTAGCTTGTATGATATTGGCATGTAACGCAGTGACAATCACCCGAGTACCATTGCAGAGACCTTTCTTGGTGTTGATGTTTCGTAATAACATGACAATGGTGCCAACTTTAAGTTTTAGCCGATGTGAAGGCATTCCAGTTGGTGTTAGTGAATTTAAAAATTCCACTGGGTATTGGTCGAGGTCATCAGCTTCATCAGGATCGATGGAATCATCACTGATATATTCACTATAGTCACCTGGCAAGCGATCTATGACGTTAGAATTGACTTTCTCAACGTCTTCATTTTTTGGACATAAAATAGCATGAGAAGCAGCAATATTTATGCTCTCGGTGTCATTCACATCAATAGAAAGTTTATCTCCAAAAATATCAGTGATTAAACAGCCAGTGCACACCATGTCTGGAGAAATTTCAAAGACATCGTCTCCAAGGTTATCTTCATTTGACAGGTGTCCATTTCCCAGTTGAAGCAACCAACTGCTGTATTCAGGATCAATGGAGCGCATGTTGTTGATAAGCGGCAGTCGAGCAAAAAGTTGCCATGTTTATGAATATTTAATACAGCTCTCTACAATATCTGTTCTTGATCCATGAGCAATAACAGGAAGACATTGTCTAAAGTCTCCTCCAAGAACAATAACTTTTACTCCAAAAGGTGTTTTCTCTTTCTTAGCCACATTCGTTGTCATGATGTCTCGTAAAAGTCTATCGATGACATTCAAGGCATGTTTAGATAGCATTGTGCACTCATCAATAATAAAAAGTTTCGTATTATGCAAATTCTTAGCCGCATCGGTATCATTTTTAATCCTGGAAACAGATGTTTCATTCACAGGTATTGGAATGCCATAGAGAGAATGTATTGTTCGTCCCCCTCGTAGTAAATTAGCCGCAAATCCTGTAGTGGCAGCAGGTGATACAATGTTTCATTGTCCCCTTAGAAGATGTAGGAGGAGATGATATAGATAGGTTTTTCCATTACCACCAGGACCGTCAAGGAAAAAGCACTTGGATGTTACATTATTGTCTTCTAAAGCCTGATTAATGGTATCATAGGCCAAAAGTTGTTCCTCATTGAGAGTAGCTTTCATCTCAGCAGCTGTTCTTAGCTCACAATCCTTATCATACTACGGGAGCAGTTGTGGTTTCTTAGCTGGGCGTGGTAAATTGAAATCAGTATAACTTTTCCCGTGAACTTTTAGAACATCTTGGACATCTGTCATAGCATATCCTTCACAATTTATACAGTCTTCAATGTTGGAGTGGTATGCATGGCAGTAGTCTTGTACAAAGTGTTCTTTAAATTCATCCCACAACTCAAGAGAATTAGCTGGAGGACCAAATATACAGATATAGGCAAAGACGTTGCAAAGCTGTGCAGGCATATTAAGAATACAGGCATCAAGTAAGGTATTTCTCCAGACACTATCATCGAGTAGTAATCCAAGTGCTAATGCTGCTTCTTTGAAGGTTAGATGTATGACTCCATTGACAGTTTTAAGACTCTCAAAACTGGTTGCACCTTTCACATGCAATAACAACAACCGTAAATAGTAGCGTTCCTGGTCTTTGAGACTTACAGTATACATTCTGCCAATAATAGAGCTACCTGATCGTTTTCTTTTTTGCCAAGATCCTTGTTGCCAAACATACCATTCAGGAATTTCGCGGTAAAAATACTTATGAGCATGTTGGTCGTCCTTATTAAGATTAAAGTAGGCCATAAGTGTAGAATTGGTATGAAGCTTTTGTTTGATGTTTGGAATGGAGTCATCCTCATGAAAATAGAGTTGTTGAGAATGAGGCAGATGGACGGCAAGGCGAATTATGCTATGAGATTGCTTATGCATAGGATAAGCAAAGATTCTCCAAGCTGCCTCTGGTGCACTAACATATCTTGAATCCATGAATTGATGTGTTTCATCATGTTGGATGTTCGTCTGGCAAATTTCAAGATTGGCTTTATCTTGTCCTTTATACACGTACTTAAATAAATATTTCACACTTTGAATGGAACCAAAAACTTCGACATTAATATGGCACTTGTATATTAATAATAGGAAAGGATTGTATGGCACTACCCAATAATTATTAATCATCTTGGAATGGTGTTCAAATGAAGGACCCATGGATCTGCGATAAGTAGGATAGGCATCCTTAGCAATGATCGTAGATGGTTGTAAATCTTTTGGGAAACCTTTCGTACACTTTCCATTATCCATACAGGGAGAGTTGGGGTTGTGTTCTCCACAGGGACCATGTATCATGTGTTGCATAACAATTTTATGGAGCTGAGGGTAGTCGGTAGGATGAGGAATTTCTGCCCAGACGGTATTGTCTACATCCTCCTTAGTTCTTAATTTGGAGTTGCTGTCTAGAATAATTAAAATGTAAGCATGTGGAAGGCCACGTTTTTGAACTTCAATTACATGAACCATAGCGCAAACTTTCCCAAATAATCCGTTGTGAATGTCTTTCAAGAGTGCTTCCAGTTTTATTTTGAAAACACGTGCTACCAAATCAGGTCTGTGTTCCACACGCTGCCAAGGTTCCAAATTCTGAGTAATCTCACTCCATTTCGGATTACAGGTCATGGTGATGAATAGATCAGGGCGACCATATTTAGTCACAATAGCCATGGCATCCTGGTACCGCTGCTGCATATTCCTGGGACTGCCTTCAAACGAAGATGGTAAAATGACCGTTTTTCCAATGGGGATGCTCTTCTCAATGGATTTTTTCTGGAGATGTTCCTGGAGTACGCAATAATCCTCTACTTTCAAATCCTTTTGGTGTTGACGGATATAATTTAGGCGATTAGCCTCGATTTTCACATAAGCATGCACTAAGTACTGCTGAGTGAGTTTGCCACCATTCAGGATTGGATTAAACTGATTACGGACAGACAGCACATAGCAATAATATTGCAGTTGTGTAATCCTGCGTGGACTTTGCCTTGATGTTTGAGTCCATCATGCCAGCCCTGGTCTCCGTAAGGGAAAAATAAAGGATAGAGTAAAGCATCTAAATTACTGTGTAGAATGCTGACCTGTTGTGTTCTTGCTTAGCACTGC